>CM021786.1:3799736-4248250 GCA_011076525.1 Nettapus auritus | reverse complement strand
GTGGAAATTGCTCATGCAGACAGGCTCAGCTAGAGCTGTTAGTAATTGTCACCGGAACACCTGCAGTGCAAGTGGCCGGCTGATGAAAACAGTGAAGTGCTCGTCTTGTGGCCCTGTTGGGGAAAAACAAACCTGGAGGGGATCCAGCTCTAAGTGAACCCGGCACCCATGAGCTCTGCAGCACTCGCAGTCAGATTGTCTATGTAATTAGCTGTCTCAATCCTTTTTTGAAAACCCAGCCACTTCTATTAGGTACCGAAGTGAGAGCTTAACTGCTTATCGGGTAGAGTGCTCCCTGCAATTGCTCATCCCTTTTGGGGATGAGACTTCCGATCAGGCGCGTTACCGCACCTAGGGGAGCGTGGGGGTTCCTAGTCACTGACTTCAGTGAATGAAAGCTGCAGTTTCTTAATTAGGCTGCTTTAGGGGCTGTTAATATCACACTAGCTCTAGCTGTGAATGCTTTTTAGAGGTGTAAGTTAAAGGGCTTTACCAGCAGAATCAGTGTCAAACCTCTACCATTTAGAGTAAGTGTTAAATTTAATGACCCGTTCTGTGGCTCTGTCCTTTAACCACAGTGTGACACCTGCACACAGGGCTGACCGATCCGAAAGTTCATGCTCTGAAGCTGGATAGGAGCTGCAGCTGCTTTATGTAAGTGGCCTTGACAAGCCATTTTCAAGGCCAGTGGTGCTTCTTATGATTTGGCGTTGTTTTGGGCAGGGTATTTCTCTCAGGCAGGTTGCCCTGTCCTAATACATCCTGAGCAGGAAGCGCCTCTGAGCTGCGCTACTCCAAGGAACTCAGTGTTTCTGTCCTATGGCTACGTCTGTCCTGTGTTAGTGGTTGCCTTAGCCTGCCCTCAAGATCACACTCAATCAAGGTTTGTATTCTAGAGCAGACAGTGGCTTGAGCATGCTGTCCAGAAGGATAATTCAGGCTGTATGCAGACTCGTGGGATGACCATGAATACAGCGTGTGGATGGGGTACAGACCATGCAGTGTTTGTTATCCCCATTACTCCACAGTGCAGGCATAATGTGCAGCTCTGCCAGTCAACAGAAAAATGCTCCAGAGCCTTCTCCACCCAAGTTCAGGCACTGACATCGCTAGCTGGCCTAAAGAAAGGCCTTGTTTTTCCTTTTTCAGTTCTTGAAACACATTTGAAATAAAGCAAACCTGGATTCTGGCACTGGGCTGTAGATTACTTATTCATTGTGCTTAGGACAGTTATCGTTTGGCTGAAAAATAATCTACCAGGTGTTTTCTGGTATGAGAATCCCAGAAATCTGTAAAGATCCGTGAGGCCAGAGTCTTTTTAGTGTTAGCATCTTTTGAGTCGGGCTCAAGGCCAGGGAAAAATCATAATGGTTTTGTTTCCAGACATCTTCAATGCTAGAAAAGAAATCAAATTATTCATTAATACTAATAACTTCTGTTATAAGTCGAGAGGGAGAGCAGCAGGTTTTGGTGTAGCTGATATCAAGCACTGGGTGATCTGATGTGCCTGATGATCCTGGCTCCGTACTGTCAGCACGTACGTATGTTTCCTACTGGGGACATCTAGATGGCACTTTAATAACAGTAATCTTAATATACTCCTTGGGAGTCCACTGTAGCAATTTTAAGAGCATTAAAAATGTCCTGATGTTACAAACAAACAAACAAAAAACCCCACCTATTTGTGTGCTTGGTATCCAGTTAGATCTGTGGGAATCCCCTTGCTGTTGTGAAATGCAGCATGTGCCTGGGACTCAGCTGCATTCGGAGTCTGTCTCTGAGATCTTTGCATCCACAGTGCATTATGCTTTTCACATCTTAAGAGTGAAATGTGGTTTGAAAGCACTTTGATTAATAGGTCCTGCTCAGAGCCTTGTCTCTGGGCTAGAGAACCGGGCGCCTTGCTGTTTCCATGTCATTTGCAGAGCAGTCTCTTGTTGTGCGTGTACTCGTACGCGCCAGCATGGTGCTGCCTGTGGATTGCATTAAATACTTCACCCTACGCCTGTCTAAACTTCTAAGCATTACAGTTGTAGACTGTGCGCGTAAATAATTTATGAAAAACATTGTATGGATTTTAAGTCTTACCCTTTTAGCATCTGCCTTTTCATCTCTGAATGTTACTTGTGTATTACACGGCTGTGATAAATTGGCTATTTAGTGAATTGGTTATGGTGGATTTTCAGGAGAAAGCTGAAGTAGCTGTTACTCACGTAAATATGCAAAACTTTGCTGGTAACAAACTAGAAAAAAAGGCTAATTAGTATAATTACTGTCATTATGATTCTAATTTAACTGCATAGACTTGCACTGCAGCAACATCAGAGCTGTCACATTTGCAAACTGCATAATTATATGTATTAAGTTCTGTCTCTGTTGCATCCAATATATAAAATGTGCTGTTACCTTAAATTGCTCCAAAAAAGAAGCCAAAATGTCATTAAAGGTCTAGCTTGATTTTTCTTGATTTTTTTTTTTTTTCTGATTACCAGTGAGAGTTGAAACAAAAAGCTTTTCTAAATAAATGTTTTATGAATTTTATCGTATTTTTTAAATAGGTGGTGAGTTGAAAATAACATCTGAGTGTACAAGAATACATTTATACATTCATGCCTGTGCTTCGAAGTCCTAAATCCTACTGCCGTGTACTTACTGGTAGCACAGATCGTCACTTGAGTGGCAGAAACCCTATCCCACCAAAAGTTTCATAGGAAGTGTCCTTCAATCTAGCTGCTAGGGAGCAACTCCCTCTAATCAGGACGGTGTGAGTACAGTCAGGCTGATACTGCGTGGCGTTCTTCTGGGGAGGTCATAGAGAATATTGTCAACTGTGAAACCTTGAGTGGCTGTAAATGTGTTGTGTATTAAATCAAACATTCGGTAAGATAACTTAGAGCCTCCTCAATTACTTAAAGAGCTCGTATCTGAAACTAACCTGAAGGGAGAGGTGGGTATTGTCAGCGCTTTGGAAGATAGGATACAGCTTGAAATAATTTTGATTCATTGGGAAAATGTCCCTGTATCAAACGGATGACATTTAATGAAGACAAGAAAAGAGGAAGCGAATGTAAAGATACGTAATATGGAATAATTAGCAAGGAAGTAGAGGATGTGGTGTTACAAACTGAGTCAAAATGGGATTCAGCCGCAGAAAAGGCAAACGGCATTTTTGGATATGGGACCCATACTGCATGTGGAACGCAGGAGGTAATTATTCCACTCTGCTCAGCGTTGGTGAGACCTCCCCTGGGGGAACAGTACATGCCTCGGGCGCTGTTGTGTGGAGAAGATAGTTCGATGGGGTGGAAAGAATCCAGCGATAAGCAACAAATAAAGTAAAAGCTGCCAGGGAAAAAATGACTTGTAGGAAAGGTTGAAATTACTGGGCTGATTTATCGTAGTGGGGAAGAATAAGCAGGGACCTGAGAACAGCCTTCAGCTGTGGGCAAAAAGCACCAGGCTTGGGAGGTTTTTGTGTTCGCCAAGGGACGGGCTGGAGCTTGCACCAGTGAAGGTCTTTGGGTAGATGTGGGTGGACAGGAGGGGCGAGGAGGGCTGGTTCCATGGGGAGTGGAACGCGCCCATCTTACTGAGGGGACTCATGATCTTTCCCTCCACTGTAAAATTTTAACATGAACACGTGTCTGGCTTAGGCAGGCAGGTGTGATCCTGCCTCGAGAAAAGGTATCTTGAGGTGCCTTCCAGAAGTCTTTCTGTGACCTTTTTATTTTAAAAACATACGTATATGTATATATATTTTAAAAGTAGCAGCCTTGTAGAACTACTGCAGAGATCTGAGTTCAAATTCCTTGGTTCCTTCCCTGCAGATATTGAAAACACTGCAGCATAAATCCTGCATTGCACAGCTCTGCATCTGTGCTGGTGGTTCTTAACCTTTGCAGACCTCGTGTGCTGCAAGTGGCAGAAGCACTCCCTTGTTCCCACTAATAAAAACCCTGGAGGCGTTTTTTTTTGTATTTCCAGTCCTTCAGATAAACTCCCTTCAAACACCAAGTGACAGATGTTGTTCGTGTTGACTCCAGTGTTCTGGAAAAGCACTGAAATGTTATTGTAACTGAGATAACGTGGAGCAGAATGAAGTCCGTTGCTGTTCTGCTTCCACTTAGCCATAACAGCATTCCAGGTGGCATCCATCACCCTTAGAAAAGATGGACCTTGCACAAGCATGACGAGGGGCTTCCTGTGCCTTGTTGGAGGCTTTAAGGACTGAAGCCAGACTCATGGGCAAGGCAATACGCAGCTAATACGAGGTGGGAGCCTTTACAAGAGTATGTAAAGCCTAGTGTGTGAGTGCATGTTTAGAATCAAGTGTGCGCCTAAGCATTTCGCTGAAGGAAGGTGGAAGACAAAGTGCTGTGTGGGGATGATGACTCAGGTCTTTTTGCCAGCACAAAAGGAGATAAAATGAGGCTCTTAATTTAAGCGTGGAAAGGTAGAGCTTAGGCAATGCACCCAAACTTTAGATTCCTAATGGCTGCTTTAAGTAATTGTGGTACTTTGTGTTTTAAGGGCTGTCAGATCCTGGATGGAATTGTACGTAACTGTTGAGGTGTAATGGCTTCATCAGGTGATAACTTAAGGATCATGAATTACGTACTGAGGAAAAAAAAAAAAGATGCAAATTTGGGCAGCCCAATTACTAACGATTTTTGTTTACCCCCTATGAGGTTTTTGCTCCTTTTGGGTAAGAGATTGATAGTTTGATTTCATAAAGGTTTCCTCATCTAACCAAATTAGCAGCTGAAGACCTAAACCTTCTGTGAACTGAGCTGCCCTGTGGGTTTAATTTCTCGCACGCAGACAGTGCAGGTGCCACATTTTGCTGGGATTATGCTGGATTAGATTTGTGTGTTGATCTTCTGACCAATGTGGTCAGTTTTTTTTTTTTTAAAGCAATGCATCATTACAGTCCTTTTCAAAAACAAGTGTTGTGTGTGTTGTTCATTTAGTGTATGTGATGAGGAACCGTTGTGTAACACTTTGCCCAGCAGTGATGCAAGTTAAATGTACGTTACACAACGGATGACCTCGTGGATGTTTTCATGTATAAGATTCCGCGCAAGAGTGAGGTCCAGAATTGCCTGAAACTGTATGAAAAGCCCAAAAGAGCTCATGGGATGCCACAAAGAATTATGGAGTTCCTATTAGATTTCTGTATTCAAAAAGTAAAATCCAGATCTGCCCCGGCAAGAAGTGTTTGTCAGCTGTTGGCACTATGTTTCAAGCTATTGAGCTTTGTTCCTTTCATAAATGAGTAAATCTTTGCAAATCAGCATGTCCCAGGGTTGCGTACTCTCTGTCCATAGCCTGCTAAACCTACTTGTCTTGAGGAGTCATCTAATGACTGTAGGTAACCTGGTATCTTCTTTCATCTGAACTGAATCACTTCGACCACCTACACATGACAGCATCACAAACTATCAGCATGCAGAAACATGATTCAGTGCCTCTAATGATCAGGATATTAGGTATAATGATAATTTAAAAAACAAAACAAAACAAAAAAAAACACACTTTGTTGCTAGGGGGATTTAGTTTTGTAAAGCTTGGAAACTGAAAGATGATATCTGAGAATCACACTGAAAGTGTGACTTCAAGGAAAAAAACAGGCTTTAAATTCTAAATGAAATAATACAAGAGCTTACCAAAAAACTTCAAGAACCGGTACTGCTGTTAGTCTATAGAAGAGCACCTGTTGGTGTGATGGTATGTTGTAGTTGCCTATCTCATGTGCAGAGCTCAGATAAGTGTGTGTTTGCGTGAAGTGGGATCTCCGAGACAAATGAACACCGAGTTCTGTGCCTCAGTCCAAACCTGCTGTGAACTGCACGATCAGTTTGTTTCTCAGGCAGCATTTCAATCTTCAATGCCGCACATGTTTCAGAAACCGGGCTGGTATTTATCACCAAAGCGTGGAAAGGTGGGTGCAGGGATGGTGCCACTTTTCTTTTGTGCTTGGCTGATGTTCCCTGCATAATGCACTCAGTCAGCCAATAACACAGACAAGACTTGCTGCTGCACCTCAAAGCAACATCCTCCTGAGCTTTGAAGCTGTTGAGAGACCTGAAGCCCCGATCACAGCTCTCACAAGAACAGAAAGATAAACAGGAACAGTTTCATCGTGGTCCAAGTCCAGTCTTCATTTTGAATTCTCTAACGGGAGTTCAGGCCTTGAGATGGTGAGATGTTACACCGGCTTCTGAGCCCCCAGCCCTCCTTCCACAGGCCGAGGAAGCGCACCTCTGAGACTTCCTTACTTAATATGTATTTATGCTTCTGGAGCACTCATGACAGTTTGTTTTCTCCCCCCTTCTACATAAAAAATGAGTTGCTTTTGTACTGCTCAGCACTGTTATGAATATTTATCCAGAGGGTTTATTTTTGTTATTCTAAATTTGCCTGTATCCTTTGTAAGAAGAAAAATGGGATATAATTAATCTCTTTGTTAATCTTGATATTTGCATGGAACAAGTGAAACAAGCTCTTCAAACCACTTGCTCCACACTTAAGAAGTATTTACTCTGCAGTTCAGAGGGAAACTTGAGGGCTTATTTATTTATTTTTATCATTTACGATTCAATACACACAGTGGGAGGCAAATTTCCTAATTCTCTGTGAGTTTTATCTGGTTCGCTGGAGTGGCTGGAAGATTTCAAAAGTAACCTCGGGAGAGGAGCGGGGAGTTACCAGGTCGGAGGGGGCGGCCCGTTTGACACACGTGCAGTCCACCAAATGCAGCAGGCCAAAGGAGCCCCCTCATTCCACACAGCCCCCGTGCTCAGAGTCTGTGCTAACACCGGTGGTGGGAGTGAGCTGAATCCACAAGTGCTGTTGAAAACTCTTCTTTCACACCAATCTTCACTTCTCCGTACTGCCTTAATATGGAGATGCGTGTTGCAGGATAAAGCCCGTGACTGCCTGGAGATTCATCTCTGTGCTGTTGTCTTCCTTTGGGATGGAAGCCCTGGGGCTTAGCTTCAGAAACGAAACCACAGCCTCTTCGTACTTCGTGGGTTTATGCGGTCTTGGACCTGTTCCTCATGCCTGTACTGTGTATCGGCCGTGTGAAACTGATCGTTCCTCTCGGGTTGTGTACAGCTGCTACAGAGTTGGCTTGCACTGATGCAAAGATGAGGTCGGGGTTTCGTCAGCCATGTGCAGCATTCCATAATTCATCACTCAGTGGTGCAGGCGGAATATGGAGGAAGATGTGTGTTGTGCTGCAGGTCAGCATGCATTGAATCGTTGAATACAGATGTATTCATTTCACTTCTGTCACTCCATATGAAAGCAGTGTACTAGCCTTGTCCAGAGCTGTGTAGAATAAAATAAAATGGCATGCATTACAGCTGTAATAAATCTTTGTTTTTCATCTGACAAGATTTTTTTCAAGACTGCAAGAGCAGTACAGCAGTAGTCTGTCAAAGAGTGGTCACCGCCAAATCATACGCTGTACCTTCCTCTGCTGGGCTTTTGCTGTTGAT
Organism: Nettapus auritus; assembly: GCA_011076525.1. Lineage (NCBI taxonomy): Eukaryota > Metazoa > Chordata > Aves > Anseriformes > Anatidae > Nettapus > Nettapus auritus. Next base: position 4,240,745 of record CM021786.1, on the reverse strand, counting down.
TACTTAGTTACATTGGCCATCAGCAGAACAGGACTTGTGCTAGAGCCTTTATAATCTAAGGAGTGGGGGGAAAGTGGGAGAGTTACATGAGAAGAATGAACAATTATCTGAATGAACAATTAGTGTAAGCAAGGGCAAAGTTGAGATCACGCTGTCAGTTGTTCAACTGGGAAATCTCACCTTGTCTTCAGTGAACGTTAAAAATCTCACTGCCTTCAAGAGCCAGGCGGTGAGTCCAGCTGCAGGGTGGCACAGTGAAGGAGTGGGTTAAGTGTTTGTGTGCTGGGTGGCCGCCAGCAATACAGCTGTGCTTTCTGTACGATGCCATGCGATTAGTAGGTACAGTAACAATTGTTTTCTAAGAAATACCCTTTATATTAAAATTTGTGAGCCAAAGTCAGCTCTGGTGTCTGACTTCAAAAGACTTGAAATAAGGACGAGCTTGGCCCTCCGTCTGAAAAATAAATCAGAGCAATATTGAATCTTTGTTGGAAATGGTAACCCTGCTTTGAAGGCTCCTGTTTTATGAAAGGTTCTTTGAAGGCATTCATTCACTCTGGAATGAATTCATGCTATTCATTCTGCCAGTCACAGAATAAGATATAATAGCAGTCACTCATGATTGCTGTCATCTATCAACAGTTCATTACATAGCAGTTAGACTGAGGATACAGCATTTGTGAAAAACATTACTATACATCTTGAAAAGAAAAAGCTGGCGACTTCATGTACAGAGATACTTGGCCAGTTCTTCAAGACTGGGTGTCTGTAATTTTGAATGTTTTTATCAAATGGCGTTGCTGATGCACTGCACAGGTAATACACCACTGGAAAGCGGCGTTACTCCAAGGAATCAATTTATCCCGGCTGAAGATTTGACAAGTTCTGGACCATCTCCCCCCAGCTCCCAGCAGCGATTCTCTGCTCTGTGCAGTGACTCATACCAGCACCAGGATTTCAGCCAAATTTCCTCCGAGTAGGCAGGGAGATGGGAGCTGCCAGTTGGTGTCAGGCATTTCTTTACCAAACAAGTGGGATTTCTTTTTGTTGCTAAAATGACTCCTAGTAGTCTCATAGTGTATGTGGACAAGGGGAACCAAAAGCAGCACAGTTGGCTAAGGACTGTTCTTCAGTCACCACCTGGACAACTGCACCGAGTTTAACACGTGAACTGAAGGGGCGTGTGTCTCCCTTAATCTGATTTTTCTGTTTGTTATTGCAATGTTATAATCTGCTGAGCAGGAGTAAAGGTGACAGGAGGAATCCCCAGCCAACAGTCACTTTGTGCACCGATGTTTCTTATCTACAAATAATTTTAGATTATTTTGCTACAGTTTAGGAATTGTGTATTGATTCGTGCACATGATGGGACTGATAACTGCATGGAAAAGACTCTAAAAAGCAGTATCTAATGCTTATGTAATCATTGTAATCAGTAGCTCTCAAAGAACAAGATCGCTCTAGCTATTATCATTTCACAGGCTGGGGATCTAAGAAGAGAACGACTACATCTGACTCGATGCTTTCTTTCGTAATTGGTCAAGAAACACCCTTTAAAACAAACCATCAACTTACGATGTGTCCCTCTAAGGTACAGTGGTGCCACAAAGCTGTCGGGCTGACTGCTCATCCTCACCGACTCAGGTCATCATTCAGCTTTGGACTTCTTACCGTGCAGCCAAGTGGGCGGCGTGCTGGCTGCACGTAGCCCCCACCCCAGTTTACCTGCCTGTAAGATGGGTGAAGGAGTCTCTCTCCGTGTAGCTTACAGTACGTAAGCAGTGTTTGTAGTGAGGTTTGCATCGCTTTATCTTATCTGTAAAGAACATGCAACACACTAACATACAAGCTAGAATGGACACCTTCGCTGGGAGTATAATTTCTCCCTAGTCTCTGAAGAGTAATTGAGTTAATAACTAGTTAACTACTTGCTAATGTATAATTTTCTCATTTATACAAGTAAATTGTAATTAACACATATGGCCTACAGATACATGCAGGGAAAAAAAATTAATTTTCTCCCTCTTTTCCCAAGTATGCATGGATTAAAATGTCTTGTTTTGTGGGAATTACGTTTTAATGAATTCTAATATATACAGATCCTGTTAACATAGGCTTTTTTATCAGTTCTTTTAATTATGAGGATCGGCTTGGAGCAAAAGAACTTGAAAAGCTTTGGAAAAAAAAAGGGTGGGGTGGGGGTATCCTCACAACTATGTTTAAAAATAAAAGCCTTAGGAAAATATTCTGACTTTTTCTTGTGTTAGATGATTGGAACCATTATGTTTGTAGTTATCTTGTGAGTCAAAACTTTACAAACATCAGCTAATCCATGATGTGCAGTTTGAGAAATATTTAAACAGAAATGGAGAGGTAGGGGTAGTGAGAAGAATGGGCCCTAACCCTGTTATTTCCGGTGTTAGATGTAAAAGGGTCAATACCCAAGGATTTACTAGGAACGCTTTTTACATAAGCAACTTTTACAGAAATTGTGGGAAGCTGCTGTTGTGATTTGACAAAGGGCCTTTTTGTCTTTTCCCTGCTACAGTTGTTTCCCAAGAGATTCTGATAGCATATATTGTCGCTCTATCCAAGCCACAGAAACGGACAAACTTGCTGTCATCTTTTTTAATTGAGTTTTGCATGTGGTGAGAAAAGATCAGCAAAACCTAACCAAATCGGTGTCATTCTTGGTCCTGCAAGCACACATCCTGCTGAAGAAAACTCAAAAGCAAAGCACGTTCAGGGAATGCTGTCTAGTTGTTTTTGCATCACTTTATCTTTTGCATGCTTTTTGCTAGTAATAGCAAGCTCCACAGAGCATGGAATTAGTCTTCTGCCCTTTTCCCCATCACAGGTACACAGGCAGTGTTGTTGATCGGTGCTGCAATGTGAGCATTGATCTTTGCTTTTTCCTCGGTGGTTTTATTTATTTATTTATTTCAGTGCAAAAGATCAGTTGGGCTGCTTATTTTCAAAACAGAAAGCCGCATCTAAAGGATTTCTGCCGCATTGTTAATAGGTCTTATAAAAGGGGTGTGTGGAAGATAAGGCTGCCTAAAAGAGCAGCTTTGAGGCAGGTTGGCATCTTACGGCAAACGGGAGTGTTCAAAGGGTTCCTCCCTTTACATGGATAAAAGGAAAAAATGGCTCTAATGGCTGTGTCATTACAGTGTCATGGCTGTTCTCAAGTGCATCTCATGGAGAAGTTGCTTCTTCCCCAGTCTGACATGGTATTGGACAAGCATGAAAAAGTGCCCCTGCTTTGCAGATGCAATATTCAGTTTGTGCGTGTGGCCAGCCAGCCAGGTGACCCAGCTGGGTAGCGTTACCCTGATGCAGCTGCAGCTGAATTCAGAATTCAGCAAAATGGGGTTAGTATTTCAGTGATTACCTCCAGACTACCGATCCCTGAACCATCGCAGGTCATCACATCATATCGTTTGAGGTCCTCCAACAATGCCAGCGCTCAGTAACTAAGCGTGGGGCTGTTACCTGCTTGTAGTGTCCCCTCTTGCCAGCAGGTGTCCCTTGAAGCTCACCAATGTTCTGCATTCATTGAAGGGATGCTAGGCGAGGGCTATGAACAGCAAGAAGTTGTTTTTGACCACGCAGGGTAAAACCTCAGAGCCCCCACGTTTGGCTGAGATTCCAGCGGACAGACTGGCGCTGTGAGAAAGGTGAGCTCTGTCCGAAATCAAACCCCTCACGTGAACACGCCCCAAATTTAGGAAGGTCTTTCCACCTGGAAGGAAGGATGATGCAACTGAAGTGCATTTCTCTCAGTTTAACACAGTGCATAATCCTGAGCTGCTCGTAGACTATTTATTTGCTTCCTACCTGTAAAGAACTGATAATATTGGCTTCCTCCCAGGATATTCTTATTTGCTAGTGACCGTGATGGGCTCAGATACCTTGAAGATGAAGCCTTTAGAAAACATAGGCAGATTTGTCTTTAAAAGTCGAAGCCAAACACGCCCGAAACCTGTTATCTGAGTTGGTTTGCTAATTTGATGGATATTTCGAAGTTATTTTTAGAGGTGCAGCTTGCAGAGTTCGTTCGGGTTTTTGTCTTAGGAAAACAATTCCAAACGATACCAAAACGCTGTTAAGATGACCCATGTTCCAAAATCCAAAATAACAGGTTCTGTAGCTGACGCTCAGGACCTGCCTGTGAGTCAAATTATTAGTCTAACGTGTCTGTGGGTGAACTGGTTTGGATATTTTTATTAATGCTTTAGTAAGTTCTGCTGCTGCGCTGGTCCAGCACTACTTGGAGATTGGGTGGTGTGCTGGAGAGGCTCCTGGGCCTGTCTCCACTCGTGGCAAAGGAACGGGAGGTCGAGTCCTGGTGCTCCTTGTCACGATGCATCGGTATCTCTGGAGCACTGAAGGAAACCCAAGGGCGGTAGATGCCTAGGACAACGTTTTGATTCATGCTGACTAATAAATGACACAAGACAAGTTTGAAACTACTTTGTCAGACTAGGTGACTGACAGACCTGTGGGGAGCAGCCTCTTCGTTTTCTAGAGGGGTGTGTGCAATAATGCGCTGAACAGCTTCTGGCTCTAACATGTAGGGGATTGGCAGCTGGACTTGTAGATTTAGTGGTCGTGACTTCATGTTTTCACTGGAGTTAAGCTTGAGCACACTCAGACTGAATGCTTCATTATATCAAATAAAAATACTTCCTGTATGTGTGTGTATGTACTGTCTTCGCTGTAAGATCTTTAGGGTTTAGATGCCATCTGGACCTTGCTCTAACTAGCATAATTCATCTTATTCTAGAAAAATAAAAATGCCATTGGAAAGAACCTACATTCTTTTTATTCTTTCATTTCAAATGTAGGCTTTTTTGTGTGTGTGTGTGCCTGGCATGTAGTGCCTTCCGTTAAAAGATCTTTTTGGAGGAGTGACAGTAAGCTACAGGTTTTCTTGAACTTCTTTTAATAGACTGGATATAGGTACTTTTAAGTTTGGTCTCCAGACAGAATGTCTCTATAAACAAAATGCCTAGCATGGCAAGAAGCAATGAACTCTGTCACTCTTCCTCCAGCGTGTCATCTCTCTTCGCCCAAACCTCACACCACAATTTTGGGGTTATGTACCAAATAGCAGTGGCAACTATTTCCCATAACGTTGCATTCTGTCTAGGTATCTTTACGCCATAGTGTTCTTCCGGACTTGTAAATAAATACCTCGTTGTCAAGGCGATAGGCATTTTATGATAGTCACTTGAATAAATAAATATGCTGGGAAATTAAGCCTCATAAGTTTGCCAGTCGTGGTTAATATTTCTTCTCTGCCTGTTGCTGCTAACATGGAGGACACCTGAAAGCAGTCATCGTGCTACCTTCAGCAGAAGCCTTCATGTAAAACTGACCTTGTGCAAAGTGCAGCGTTGGCATCAGGTGGCAGAGGTACGGCAGAGGCTTTGGAACTGCCGCTGCACAGGTCTGTGCCAGCACCAGGTATTTCAGGGAAAGATTGAAGAAATCCGTACCTGAATGGAATCAGGTTATTCAGCGTATGCAAGTGGCTTGTTCTTCACCACTTCATCAGCAGTGAGGTATTTAAATGTGCCTAAACATCTGGCTTATTGGTCACCGCCTATTCCCGAGTGTTCCTGTTGAATCTTACGGGATGAATTACGTTGGTCACGTTATCATCTCCACTTACGTTCTTTCTTGGAGTGAAGGCACCCAGTTGGAAAAACACCTCTCAAACTATTTCTCAAGAATTCTTTCACTGTGTTGTTCTCTTATTGAATTTAAACACACCAAGGAAATGAGAGCAAGCCTCAGCTTACCATTATGTTTTGGTTAATTTGCCTAGCTCGGGGTATTCTATTTCTTCTCAGATGTGTGTTTATGCTTCCCAGGGTTTCTAGACTGCCCTGCATTACAAACAGTGAACTCATCCATATGATGCTGTCATTATCAGACTTGTAATGAATTCCTACCCAGATGGACTCCATTTCTTCTCTTCAAGCCAGAAGCTGATGGAAACTTCTCCCACTGTTAGTAGCATAATGTACAGAAAGAGAAACTTAAAAACATATGATAAGTTGTTACCCTTGTAGACAACTTGTGACCGCTTCTGTCACAAGAGCAATCTGGTCATCTATTCACGTTATATTAACAGTTGGTGTTTTGATATCTAATTCCTGATTTTTGTGTTTAAATCTTGACTGCTGTTGACTGCAGAAAACATAATATGAGGTTATCTTAAATAATGTTAAAAATCTAAAAAACGTTAAATTAAAAATTAATTACAAAGTTAATTAAAATAAACAAATATGAAAACTCTGTGGATATTGGAAACAGTCAGCAAAACGACATTTTCTGCAGCATTTATGCAATGGCAAAATTTACTGGAACTTTGATTTTTTTTTTCCTTTGTTGTTTTGACAAGCTAACTGCTTTCATTTTTTTTCTTCTTTTCCCATGGTGTCAGATACTGCTGAGCTACACTGAGAAATGTTTCTTACCCCACAGAGGTTACAGTCTAAATAGACAAACCAGTACAAAATGAGGCACAAAGTGTCTTGCGTGGGGTCCCACTGCAGATCGGTGACAGCAGCAGAAACAGAATGTTTATACATATTTTATATATAGATATATATTTAAAGTTGGACCCCATCCCTCACACACCTAAAACCTGACCTTTCTCTTTCTTTTTGGTTATTTTAACACTGCCCTAAAACATCACTATGATGCATATTGCTTCGCTGCTGCTTCTTGTCTCATCTTCTACTTGAGTTGTATGAGCTGTGGGGTAACGGTTTATGCTTTGCTATGTATTTTTGCACAGCCTAACACAGTGCCTTCTGCAAAGGGAAACTTTTTGTACACGAGGTATGAACAAAGTTAGTTTAGTCCCATGAAAAATAATTTTCACATGTTCATCATGATTATCTCTTGCTAACATAAAGATTCAAACGTGTACATGGTATAAGAAAGAGAATGGTGGTTTTCCACATCTCCAACACAAACCATCAGGCTCAGTTATTCTGAGAGCCACGTGTTGCATGGTTTAGCAGAGTGCTGTAAAGGTCAGCGCTCCGTGGGGTTGGGTGACATTTGTGAATCTGTTGGGATAAGGAGTTGGGCAGCCCTGTGGAGCAACAGGGGCTAGAAGAAGAGGGAAAGTAATTTTTAGAACCGCTTTTGTGTAAGTTTGATCTGATCTGGCTCAGCAAAGATAAACAATTTTGTTTGCTTGAAAAGATTAAATAGAAATAGCACATCAGTGCAGAGGTCGCTGGTTTGACAGGGAGAAGCTGAGACATAGTAAGATATTGTGTAAATTAGTTTTTCTTAATTTGAAGTAACTACAGTCTCTGCTATTTCATGTTACGGCTGTCAGCACCTAGCCCTTGTTTTCCAGTAGCCATATATCTTATCTTTCTCCTTATGCTTATTTAAAGTAGTTGAGAAAGTTAATCCCTTATTAAAACTGAAATGTACCTCTCCTAGGCTGAAGTAAGGATGTTCACCCAACATTTTATACAGGTTTAATTGGTGTTGTTTGACATTACACTTAAATTTGATGCAAAACCTGTGTGTATCCTGTGCTGTAGGGAGATCAATCTCATTTGCTCTTTTTATCCTCTCATGCAAGTCAGCATATATTCTGTTTGTGTTCCTTTTTAATTTGAAAACGTAATAAGATTGTGCATGAGATACAAAGGATCAATATTTTTAACTGGGGGAAGAAGAGGGAAGGTGGGAAATCCATAAAAGCTTTTTTCAAATTTGGAGTTCAAATGGGAATGGGGTGTGTTCTGTGCAGGAAAGCTGCCTGCTTCTGCTGCCAGCAAAGGCACTTAATAAATGTGAATCTTAAAGAATACTCTGGTAGTTACTGTGCATACAGCCTTAGGAAAGGTTAATTTTTCAGTGTATCTCATTGTGGACGCATTTCCCATACTTATTTGCAATTCTTTTTGCTTCTCTTTCTTCTCTGCATTTGTGAAACTCTTTTACACAAAACATGAACAGAAGGGGGAAATGCAAAAATAAGTTCTTGTGTATTTCTAGGATTTACTCTTCAGGTGTTTTGCCAAGTTTTAATATATTTTTCATGAAATAGCATGATTGCATGTATTCAAGAAAAAAATTGCACAAAGAAACTGATTTTAAGGCCCCAGACTGTGTGAGTGAGTAGTAGGAAAAAACCTGCAAGGTAAATGGTCAGTGCAGGAAATAACGTTTCACCTCCATCGCTACTTCTCAGTTATGTAAAAGGAAGTAAACCCGGGTTTGGTGAAGCACCATGCACTTCATCTGCGTCTTGTTTGCGTTGCACAGGTTGGTAGTTATGTCCATGGAGCCGTGATGTTTATTGCTTCCTTGGATATAGTGCAGAGTGGGAAAAGCTCCTACTTCTGCCAAAAAGGATGGGGGTGTGTTGAATGCATGATTCATGGCAAACTACTGCTGCTTAGCATCCTGATGTGCTTTCCTTTTGCTCTTGCTGCTCAGCGTCTCAAACCCAGAACTTTCTCTGTGTATTCGTATATATGAAATTGTATGCCAATCTCATCTCTCTCCATTTGAATGAAAGGAAACATTTTTCCTGCTGCTAGGATGAAGCTTCTTCATGAGCTACTCTGTCATGCCATATTCAGTTACCGTTTTCTCCTTTCAAGGTACTGACAAAAGACACTAGAATGCTTTTAGGCTGTGTCGGAGAGGTAACGTAGGGGATCCTTGAGCAAGCTCTGAACAAACTAGCTGGCTTCGGCAGTCCAGCTGTGATAGCGCTGCATGCGGGCTAGTTTGTTTGGAAAGCTGCCTTTGGGGCCTCAGACAATAGAATTCTGCTATCTGTACTGCGTGGCAATGACCCTTGTGAACATGAAAAGTTAGTTACAAGGTCAGCCAGAGTGAGGTTACCCATTCGTTTGGGGTACAGAAGTCAGAGCTCTTTGCAGCTTACCTGGTGGGGTTTTTGTTCCCTTTTTTTCCCCTAAGATTCCAACAACAAAAAAACAACAGCAAAACAGTAATGTTTTGGGTTTTTCCCTCTATTAGTCACCAGAAAGCAAATATCAACAGCCTGTTACAAATTTGGAAGTGGTTCAGGCATGATCTCTCTCTCTATCAAGACATGCACAGTATGCCAAGGGCAAAGACAGCAAGTAACACTTCATTGCAGATTGCTGTCGTGCAGTGTTCCAAAGAGATTTGCAGATATAGCTAATAAAAGAACTTCCATAAGCCTATGGCTTCAGATGAGGTAGGGAGGAAAAGAAACGGTAATTGATCACATTTTTCTGTCCATTAGTTGGGGCAATGTACTGCATAAATAACCAGGTTTGGCCTTTTCTCTGCCCTTTGTTAGTAGCAGTAGTCTGCTGTGAAAGATGGGGAGGTAAAGAAGACAGGACAGACTAAACAAATAGCAGGGATTGGATCGTTTTCCTTGCAAGGTGCTCATTTGCCATGGGATCTGCAGAACACGCGGTGTTAAATGGAATTGTTTTCTTAACTAACTGTAAATGCACCTGTACTGCGGACTGGAGTATAACACAGAAATCGAAGTGAGGTGAAGGCCGGTCGGTTCTGCTTTGGAATCGTTCTGCTGTTGCAGAACGCTTTGGTATGGGATCAATGCTGTTCTGTGTTACTGAGCTGATCAGCTGCCTGGAAGGTTTGTAGGGCAGGAGGTGGCGAAGTGGCGATAGCAATTGACCTGCTGGGTTTTTGTCTTTTTTTGTTTTGTTTTCCACCGCCCACCCCTAGCTATCATCTTACTTGGCTTCCAGTGCTGAGTCACAGTGTGTCAGGGTATGTTTATTACAAGTGTTGCTGCTTTATATGTTTTGCTTAGCTTTACAGCTACCCTATAAGAACCATGTTTCAGGTGGGAAATAATTTCCTTCTGCCTTGTATAAGCAAATGTTTGTGTTTTCTGTAAAGATGCCTCAAGAAAACAGCATAGACCTAGGAGAGACAACAGTACGTGAGCTTAACTGCTGAGCTGGAATACCTGCACCCACCTGATATTTCTCTTAAACTTTTCAGAGTCACATTGACGCTGTCACTAGCAACAGTCAGGGTTTTTCCAGTCACTGTTCATTTTAAATGGTTTTAACAGCTCTGGAAGTATTCATGAATTCAGATTTCCTCACTCTCCTGATCATGTTGCTGGCTTAAAATTCACATTTAATTAACCTCTTTGCCCAAGGCATAAATCAATACTAAAACTCCAAATACTACCCATACTGATAGCGATTTTCATTTGGAGGGAGCCTGCTGAAAATTAGGAATTAAGATGCCTGAAGGAAAGGAGCAAACTAGCTGAGCGGAGTGAAGCACAACTAACTCGTAAACTGCAATAATGAATGTCCTTGGATGGGATGGGAAATCCATTCATTAAGGTTCCCAGGGAAGAAAGTGAGAACCAGACTAAGGTGAGCATGATGCTGCATTAAGGACAAAACTCATTTGAGGGGCTGGACTTCCACTGAAACACAATTGCTCTGTACTTCAGAAGTCCTGAGGTTCCTAGGATGGTACTTCAAGTAGCAACAGCAGAGAGCAAAATACATGAGAATTCTATGAATTTTTTGTTACAAAAATCTTGTATAGTGTTAATTACTCCTTTGTATTACTGCCACCTAGTAACAATATAATGTATTTTTATTGTAGCAGCTCCTGGGAGTGCAGATATCAGTGTAATTGCATTGTGAGAGGTATGGGAGACGCCTAATGTGACTAGGTAACACATACAGAAAGAATGTCGTGATTAGTTTCCCTGGGGTTGGGGAAATACAGTACTCCTTAACTGTTACACAAATACTCTTGCACCCAAGATAAAAGTGGTTGCAAGTACTGTTACAGAGACTAAACAACACATTTAATTTTCATTTTGTTAGCACATTTTGCAGAAACTTCATTCTTACCGAGTGATTAGCAGAAGGGGTTCCTATCTTTTTATATTTCAAGAAGGATTTCTATATAGTTCTGATTTTTTTACTCTAAAGTTCAACATCAGATTTATTTGCACAATTATTTTGCTAAAGATGAGCCTAGGGGGGAAAGGGGGATGCGTTACCGCAGTGAGTTTAAAATTCTCTTTGATCTATTGCTAAAGCTTGAGTACCCTCTGAAACAATAATGAATGATAATTGAATAAAAAATTAATTATCTGGGATTTAATGAGATGATGAGGTAGTAGAACGAGGTTGTTTACGGAGATATGCTAGTTGTCATACCTGCTGTAGTCAGTATTATTTTGCCTGAAGTATTCGAATCTTTGTGTTCCAAAAATGTAAGAGCTGCTTTCTGTGCTGGTGAATCAACTGTATTTTGCAAATGAGCTGTCAACCAAGCAATCTCAAAGCACTTTAGGCTACGTTTCAGGAGGATATTCTTTTATATTCTTTCATGTAAATATGTGAGGTGAGTATTGGCTTTACTCACAGTATATACATAGGAGTCTTAAATCAATTTGGGTCTCGAATAGCAGTGATGGACAATGTATTGGAAGCAAGCATGCCTACACAGGAGGTTATGTTTGCATTATGGCTCTCGAGGTTTTTCCAGCTTTAGTACAGAGGTTTTTTTTCAATTTAGCAACTAATGAAATGGAACCTTTGTAGAATTTGAAGTTTTCTTAGAGCAAGGGACCTAATTTCCCTCTGTCAGATAGTTATAAAGCAAGGACGACTTGTTTTTTGAGGGTATATGACATCTTTATTCCAATGTGCTAACACTGAGTGCAAAGACTGAAGCAGAATTTGTTGAAAGTTAATTTCAGCTGCAGTGTTGTTCTTGAAGTTCCTTTATACCAGGAAGGCATGGGATATTCTCTTAGCAAAACCATATCACTGTAAAGCTTTGTTGCTGTTGTTGTTTTTGAGCGGAGAAATCACACAGGGAATCATTTCAAGGATAGTTCTGCAAGGGCTTTGAGGGCTCTATGGTCAGCTTTGCACTTGTTTGCAGATGTTATTTCAGGTGGACCTTTGATTTGCAGTAAATGCAAATCTGCATACTTGAACCTTCAGACTACTTGAATTACACACCTCATTTCACCGGAATCAAGTGGCTGGTATATCTTCAGCAGAGCCATTAAATAAAGTCTTGGCTCAGCAAAGTATTTAACCACGTGGTTAAAGCTCAGCACGCTCTTAAGTCCCTCGATACTTGAGGACCTTCAGGCAAAATTATGTCATAAATTATACGCATGTTACTTCCTTGGCTATAATGGGATTGCTCAGGTGTAATGAAAGCAAAAAGGGGCAAAACCAAGGCCATTGTATGTAGTTTTGTTCATTTGGCTCTTCAATGATTTCAGATGTTCTGGTATAAAGACTTGGAACAGAGTACAGGTTCAGGTTATGTTCGCTCTGCTTATTTCTAATACTCAGGTTGGACAAAGTCTTTAGGTCTTGAAATACAAAGCTGAGTTTATATGACTGTGTACGTGAGGAGCAGAGAGGGGAACCTGCCAGGCTTAAGATGTACTTAGCTTATCAGGAATCAGAGTACCAGTAACTGTGGAACCTCACAGTGCTCTTTGCTCAGTGTGGCCCACAGTTATTGTAAATGGAGCTCCCTTTTCCAAGACTTAGAAGCCTAAAAAAATAGGTTTGCAGAGATAGTTTGAGGTCAGTCAGGTAGGAGTAAAGAAATTTGCACCATTTCTGTATTTTGCATGCAAAATATATTATAGGGTTTTATCAGAGCTTCCCTTATGTGCTTGCAGCTGCAGAGCTGCACAGTGCATTCGCGTATGATAGCCATCACTTCAGGCTCTATTTCACCTTGTCACATCCCATTTATAAACTGAGGTTTTTAATAGGACAACAGGCAGTCACTGAAGAGGGAAGGCCTTAGAAAATAAATAAAGACTGAGGAAGTCAGAGATCATTAAAGCTGACACCACCTCACATGTTCATTAATTATGAATCTATTTGGAAGAGCTTTGTTAAACTGCTGGCAGATACATGTGATACAATTTTTGAAAGCTCTTGACTCAGCCCTTGGAACACCTAAGCTAGGGGACCCCAGAAGTGAAATTCAACCCTAGGGCATTTAAGTTCAGGTCTGTATTCAGCCTAAGGTTTGCTTTAGTTAAGGCTGAAATTCTGGCCAAGTGGACTTCCTCTACAAACATTCCTTCAAGGTGCTTTCTTGCAGAAGAGAATTTCATTCCGTGTGGAAGATCTCTTTGCCCTGTCGCATGGCCTGTGCCATCTGCAGCTTTTACACAGGATGCACTGTGGCTTAACTAATGAAATCCCAGCTAGTCCCTTGCGTGTTTTATATAGACAACCATACATAAATGAACATTCTGGTTACCATACATGTTATGAGGAAATTTAGTTTGTTTTGACTGCTGTTCTTCAGTAAGCAAAGGGGTAAAGGAAGGATGATACCTCTATGTATCCATACCTACTTACACGTTGTCCTTCACATTGCTCTGCTTTTGTTCCTGAAGGTATCACACTCAGTTTTGTCTCTTCTCTGCTGTTTCTTCATAGGTGTCTACAGAATCTCCAAAGAAAAACTTCATCCTGACATGAACCAGGTTCAACTTCTGTTCCTCCCAAGGAAGACACCAGGCATCCCATGGACTGCACACCACAAAACGTGAGTAGACAATACAAAACCATGTATATGATCTGGGCTTCACTTGTTCTGAGCACTGTGTAGTGCCACATGATGCACTTGCAAGACAAAAAAAATACCTTTTAACAGATGTCTTTCTGACCCTCTGCGTAATAGTCATAAATCATAACCTTGTAATTACCTTCTTTAAAGAAAAGCAGACACTGAAAAGCAAAAATACCCTAAACTAATTGAAATATGAAGGTAGGCCAGTGAGCACGCACTGAGGAGCTAAGGCATTTCCTTATCCTGACTCCTCTGAACCAGTTTCTCCTTTGCTTTTTCTTGCAAAGACAGCTAGAAGAATCCCTGAAGTTTATTCCAAATGCCAGTCTGTAACATAAGCTAGGGAAGGGTAGGCTTTCTGTGCTGCAGCTGCTGTCTGACCCTGGGTTGCTTACTTAGTGACCTCAGCAATATGCACAGTCTCCACAGGCCTCGAGAAGGGAGTCTGTGTTTAGCTGCCATCTGGTCTGGTTTGTTGGCCTAGTGTGCAGCTTTCAGGTCATGGAGATACCTCGAGATCCTTTACTCTGTGTATGTCATAGAGGCTCTTAGGTTCCCACCCTCACGTTCTCAGTGATCTTCCTTTCCTGTGCATGAACTTTTTACAGCGGCAGGGTTAAACACTCATTGCCTTATAAGCAAAAACCTTACCTTCATATTGCTTTTTGCAGATTGTTTCCTTCTGTGCTTACTGCTACTGTCTCCTTAGAGCAAGTGTTGCTTCACTATTGAAAAAATAAATTTGTCTTTACATAATAACAGCTGATAGTGTTCAACTTGCTCAGCACCTTTCAGCTAAGGACTCTGGGAAACCTTTAAAACATTAAACTCATGTTAAGAAAACAATAGGGAGTCAAGAAGCTGTTAATACTCATCCTAGATGAAAAGGGCATTTAAACGGAACAAAGCAATTTGTCTGAAGTCAAATAGCCAATGACTCATGAACTGGAGTCTGAAGCTCAAAGGTCTTGCTTGCCCCCCCTTATGCATGCTATTTGCTATGGTTGCTGTAGCTCATAATCTCTCCAGAGGTGCTAGTAGAATTCAGGAATCCTGACACTGACCAAATAAACAGTAAATTCATGAAGCCTGGTTGCCATATTCTTAATGCACTACATGTGTACATGACAACAGAGTACCTGTCTAAAGCCCAGGATTCTTTTATGAGAGCACAGGGTGCTGGAGTTCTCATGAAATGTGCTGTGGATCTAAAATAGCATTTGCCTCAGGGTTTGGATCAGCGTTTAAAAGTACCAGACAGCTATTCAGCTGGAATCTTTAAGGTAGTTATGATGCAGAAAAAGAGAAGGAAAGAAAGGAAACTAGGCAGTGAGACTGGTAACTCTTGTAATCATTTGATTTCTGTGAGGAGGTGGTTGCAGTGTCTTAACCTGGTGCAAGGTAGAGTACATGAATCTGGATTTAATTTCATAAGCATGCAGATCTTGTTGAGAGTATCAGTGTAACAATTCAAACAAAATGAAAAATATTCCACAGTTTAAACAATATTTGTAATTGCATTTTGACTGCAAAGATGTTATCGGAGCATCTTTCAAGCTCCAATTAATGCAAACCGAATTCTCCTTTAATAACAGTATCAGGAGGATTTTAAATAAAGAACATAAGGACTTATTTTTGAGCTCTAGATAACTTTCAAATGTCTTCTGTCCAATTTTCATGGTGTGTGTGTAATCTGTGGGCTGGAACTATACTGATGTAGACATCTGCATAAGTTTAGGGATCTGGTTTCACTGGTCACTATTATTTGCTCTGTTGTACAAGGAGCTGCAAAATTGTGACCTATGGAAATTTTTAATGCCAAATAATTAAAGAGAGACTCTTAGAACTAATGAAGATTCTGGAGCTCTGTTTTTAGATACTGCTGTTATGTCAAATAAGTATATAGAATTATTGACATTTCCAATCCTTAGAATGGGGCAATACTGTTTGTTTTCTTTTGACTGCAGGGTGCAGCTTAGACCTGTTTTTGCAATGGGCTTTTTTTTTCCCCCCTAAGATATTTTAATATTTTATTACTGATAATGTAAAACTTAAATGTGTATAGCAGTCAATTTTGCATATTTCAGTCATGTCTTAGGTTTCATTAACATTAGAAGAATTTTTTATGGATGCCCATGAAATGAAAACAGGTATAAAATTTGTATTCGGCTTAAAATTTTATAAGCGAAGTTACCCCTAACATTAAGTAGGTCATTTTGTAATACCATAAAACATAGTGACAGGAAAAAATTCTTGAACTGCTTCTGCAGAACTGGGGAGATGTGTATCAAGAAAGAAGCATATATCCCTTGAGAGGTAGCCCAGTTGAGGTGTTGAGAAAACACAGCTGACTCTTTACATTCTGTCTTCAAGAGTAAGGTCATTCAGAATCATACCAAGTTTCATATTTAGAGCTTAAGTTTGCGTTTTTGGACAAGATAACATCTCACATGCTAACCCTAGCAAAGCTTGTTCTGAAATTTGAGTCTGCTAACACCATCCCTGTGCTTCTGTAACCAGGCTAGTGAGCCAGCTAAAGCAGGATTACTTGGCCAAGATGGAGTCTAGCAGATTATCCCCATGCAAGAACTCGTTATTAGTACTGTCATCAGCTCCTGAGTTTGTACCGCTGCTGATTCAGTGACCGCCCAGTACCTTTCGTCCTGGGTTGCCCTGGGCAGGCAGTGGCATGTGAACTAATGAAAGTGCAAAGGGGCTTTCCTCATACAGCAGTGTTAATTGTTTCTGCATATTCATTGCTGTATTGTCACACGTTAGTGGTTTTCGCATCTTTCTTCTTATGGTACAGAAACAGAAGTGTCTGATGGTGAGGAGTGGCACGTGTGCCCACACACGTGCGTGTACACAAACAGATATACATGCACTGTGCTGTACCGTGGCTGCGGAAGGCAGTTGAATTTAGCTGGATGATGAAAAGGCCCTTCCTGGCATTCTGCTGGTCTTGACCATGTGGGACTCCACTAATTCCAGAGTCCTTACTGTTCCACAGAAGAGGGATTTATAGAATTGAGCAGGATTAAGGCAGCGGCTTTGAGGTACAGGATTACAAGTAGGTTGGTTATATGCAGGTAAATGTTGACAATGGGTTTCTGAACTCTGCATAGAATTCAGGTGGAGAGGAGTTTTAAAAACCTGATCCAGTTGTGACACCTACAGGTCCCTTTGTATGAGAGACCTTCCCAGCATTAGCTAACCACACAAACAGTGGTGTGATTTCCTTATCCCCTACAGCCAACTTAATTTTCTGGCTATTTCTAGCTCAGACAAAACACAAGTTTGTCATTGATATCCTCCTGTGTGTGGAGTCTCAGTAATGGAGAGTGCATGGAACAAATCTAGAAATACATGCCTGTTTTTCAGCAAAGTAACTCGATTTTAATGAGGTTTGAAAGATAGGCAGGTAGTACATTATAGGTGGTGTATTTTTCAGCAATGTGAAGAGTAGTACAAGAAGCTGAGTTTTACTTTAAATTTTACTGATGCTTTTGTTACCACTTTTTTAAGCATAAAGGGAATTTAGATCACTTTAAAGTCTTAGACCTGTAATCTTAATGTTGTACTTAACCTTCATATAAGATTATCAGTGGGGAAATAATCACAAGGGGTTTTGTATCTAAAAACAATAACAGTAGGCAGGAATCTGGAGCAGTCTGTCATTTGAGAGTCCATGGTTATTGAGCTGAAGTGTGGGTCTGTAGACATTTGAAACTAGCCATGAGCTCAGCTTGAATTGAGGAGGTCATTAAAAGATGGCCCGAACATCAAAAACCTCGAAAGGAGGATCACCGTAGGGCAAAACTTCCTGATAGTATGACGTGTATTGTAGTGCAACACTTAAAACTCCAGAAAAGAGATAGAAAAGATCAGGCTGAAATGTAAAGCTGGTAAAAGCAAATTTATCTCATTAAAACCCTTCATTTGCTGCCTTGAGAAGATCTCCAAAAGCCTTGAATAGGATTAAGGAAAGGGCATCAAGATGAACAGAGTCCAGCCGTATCAGCAAGGGATTTTGCAGATGGCATCTCTATCTTGCAAAAAGCTTTTTATACCTTAAAATCATGTTCAGACAGCTTAATGTAAGGTAATAAGAAATGTGGACTCCGAAGGGTGAGAATGCAGGAAAACAGTATAGCAGGTCAAGGTAGGCACAGAACAGATGATCTCTTGAGGCTGGAAGGATTTTAGAAGCATTATGATCTGCTTTAGAAAATTGTCCTTATTCTAACATTGCTAACTGGTGACACTTGGTGTCTCCTCTTCTTTTTCTCTGTAACATAGGCACCTGTCCCTTCAAATTCCAAGGAAAAGATGAAAAGTCTGAACTCTAACAGACATAACACAACAAAGAAAACCTCAATTCTTATGACTTTTTAAGAGATTTAAGCATTTTGGGGAGAATGGATGCATGATTTTTTCAGTATTCACAATAGCAACCTAACCACTATTGGAAATAGGAAAGGGATCAGTATTAGTTGAGCAGGGTGAAAAACAGTTTTCTTTTGTACTGGAAAACTTGCAATTTATTTTATTTTATTTTTTAATTTGCATGAGAAAAACATAAATATTGATATCCTTTAGTAAAGAGCAAAGCTAAAGCAATACTGTTTGCAGATGTTGGAGACCCTGATTCGTCCATCTCTGTGTGTTTTCATATAAAAACGTGCTGAGCAATGGCTGACTTTGATAGACTACCAGGACATTAGATTGGAAGCTCTGCTTTGCAGAGGATCAGTTTTCATTCATCTTGTAAAGCCCAGGCCTCTGTGCTGAGACGAGTGGCAGCCATTTCAAAGTGGGTGACCTTTGAGGCCCTGCTGGTGCAATCAGGCATCCAAATAGAGATTTTTGGCAAAAGAAGTTACACTAACCAGTGAAAATAAGTGGATTTTTCCAGGTATCAAGTTTGGCATGAAGGAAGCTACAAAGTGGGTAACAAATCATTGTAACTTTTTTTTTTTTTTTTTTAAGTTTCTAGATACAACTTTACAGATCTTGCTGCTCTGTACTCAGTTGTCAAAAGTATTTACAGCGCCGAAGGAAGGTGCATTACTTCCTCTTTGGCCCCCATAAGGAACTGTTACTTTGCTTTTCTGCTCTTTTAGTGTCATTTAGTCATGAGATTCTTAAAAGTAGCTTCCAACTGAACGTTATTTATGCCTCTTTTCTTAGCTGTACCCAGTAACTGCTAATTAAGTCTTTTGTAGCATGACTCTGAACTAATTAGGGTTAATTGAGCCTGCTTGTACATTAGCTACTCCAGCACTTGTCCTGATAATCAGGAGGTTTGTGTGCATAGAGAATTTTGTGATTAGCTAGCTTAAATTCATGTTCTCTGCTGTTTTTCTGGCTCATGTAGCCTTGGTGACTACTCTGATAGTAAACATGAATATTTCTTTTCTGCTGGGGGCGGGGAGCATAAATTATGGGTCCCTACAGCGGGGTTTTTGTCAGGCTGCTTGGTTGCAGTAAGGACAAAGAGCTAAGTTAAGTTTCATAGGTGTCCAGTTACGTGCTGAAAGTTGCTGAGGTACCAAGATGCTGAAGTTTGAGCTTATCTGGAAGAATCCTCTTCTGTGTGTAAACATCGCACAGTGCCAGAGGTTGGCATTGATAAACTACTGGCCTGGAAGGAAAAATGTCAGCACCTGAATTGGAACCATCAATTGCTGCAGTGTAATGTTGTCTTTCCCCTTGGAGGTCTTTCCTTCCAAGTTTTTATCCAGTCTGTCCATCCTTAGCTCTGCTGAGGTTATTACTGAATTAGAAACAACAAAGCAGTCTATCAGGTGACAGCACCTCTGCTGTCAGTGTTATCTACGGTTAGTCACTGATAGACCTGTGAGATTCTGATCAGGCTCTCAAAGATGCTTTGATTTAGGAAGGCAGGCTGGCACCGTATCCCTCATCTTCACAGACAGCATTGCAGCTGTACCTGCAAGCCACGGCCCACCACTGCACAGCCAGGTTAGGCCACAGGAATACAGGTTTTGAAGCAGATCCTGTGGTGAAGCCCGTGTTTTCCTAAGTGCGTTCCTTGAATTAGGGCAATATCTTGTCTTTTTCTGTGCCTCTTATTTAATTCCTACAGGGAAAAATGTTTTTCTTTACTTTTTGAATGTTAAATTTGGAACTATGTGGTAGTTTCCTTTTTAGCTTTCCTTTAATCCAGGAGGAAAAAAAAAAAAAAAAAAAAAAGTAAAAATGAGTGCCTAAGAACAACTGTTAGAGTAATGAAAAACAAACAAAAACAAAAAACCAAAACCAGAAGTGTGCTCCACACAGAACAGAAGCTGTGAGCAACTCTATAGCAATCGGGAACAGTCAGAAAGCTGGTTTATGTAAAGGTGAAAGGGTATATACACCCACAACATACGTGCAACCTTCATGAAAAAAAAAAAAAAAGGTAGGCACCGAAGCTGGTTTTTCTCCTTAAATCCATTCAACCTCCTCACCTAGCGGGAGTAGAGGAAAATCATTATCAGTTATCACAGAGAGATTTAAATTAAGATTTCTTCATAAAACAAAAGTTCTAAAGCAAAATCTAAGAAGTGGAATTAATTGCTGGATCTGCGTTGAATCACCAAGAGACGCGGTTTATTTCTGTGTCATAGCAGAAAGCGCTTCATCGCTAGGAATTCACATGGAGGAAGAATAAGCATGTACACTGAAAACAAGTATGTCTGGGATGTTTAATTATTTTTTGATTAATTCATTTAACATTAAAGTAGTCAAGGGCTGCAACATATTCAGCACCACAGAGTTTGCTACTGCTATGTATCTTCAGCTCTTCTCATTTAAAAGCACCTTGTGTTTTTTACCTGCAGCTGCTGTAAGTGAATTACTACTACTCTTCTAAGCTACCTTCATTACCCCGAGGAAATGCACAGAAACACACTGGAGCTAGGATGATTTGCAGCGTCTGTGGTTAAGATTTAATATAATGTACTCCATGTTTTCAACGATAAAATGAGGAGTGGGGTGGGGATTCAGTTAAAACACATGTAAGCATTAGATTAATTACTTAGGAACTGTTCAACTAAGCAGTGTACTTATTCAATGCAGGGGTAATAGGAAAATATTTTTGTTGTTCTTTGTGCACATTTCAAATGAACTTAACATAGATTAAAAAGTAGGAAACCAATGCACAAAAGGCACTGAAGTTCACAAACAAGATGTGAGAACCTCTCCTAGTGATCGTTTCTTGACAGCCCCAAACTAAATCATCATCTTTGATTAACAGTCACCAAAACTATCAACCACAAGTAAGCATCCTCTTCCAGGATAACCAGTGTGTGACTAAATAAGCATGTGCTAAAATAAGCCTGATGGGCCTTCTAGGGCTTGTATATTACATTAATAGTAAAATACCAAAGTGGAATAAAAAGACCATGACAGAGATAAGGCACTGACTGTTCAGATTTAGTAATGTTTTTGTTTTATGCTTGCTTTAAATCACAAGATGTATCAATGAGCTGTACCCTCTTAAATCTCATCTGGAACTTAATCTTTCCATTCTGGGATCATTACCGTTATCGTTAACTCCGTAAAAGTGCACAACTGGAAGCACAAAAGATGAGAAGTACAATGCTGGGAACTGAGTTTGAGTCTCCTAAAGCTGCTCGGCTACTGTGTCATTTATGTTTGCATAATTTATATCTGCCTTTATCATTTATTGGGTGTGTTATGGGTTAAAAAAAAAAAAAAGTTCAAGTTATGTTGTGTTGGGATCAGTAGTGTAAACAGGGCCAGTTTTCTGAGGGGATAGATCACCTGTTGAAGCGCAGCATTGGTATTTATGAGTAGTGGACAACTTGTTATCAGATTATGTTCCAGAAACTCTGATCATGTCAGTCAATTGACATCGCTGGATTGGTGGAGAAAGCTTTAAACTGTTGCTGTCATGAGGTTTAATAAATGTTCCTTTGATTCTGTTAATTAGATCAGATGATAAACTGCCAGGGAATGACAGCTTCAATAAATCTATGTTAAGAAGGTGTTTAGGAGTCACCAGTCCTGGACAAACACCTGTTTGTCACAGAGTGGAAGGCAGGCTTTCCTAATTATGTGGCTGCTTTGGCTCTCTCGTTCTCCAGTAGCACAGTCCATGGTGTGAGGATGTGGCACAGGTAGCTGAACGGGCCAGAAAGACTTGCTGACCACTCTGCTTAATAGACAAGGTGTGAGGGGGTAGAAGAATCTCCAACAAAATATAATGCAATCTCATCTTGATAGCAACACGTATTTCACAGAAAGTGAAGAGACTATTTTATAGTAGGCTGTTACGGAATAATCAGCACCTGTGGGATTAGTGTCCTAATCTGTCAGTCTGTAGATGCTTTTTTGCCTTGCAGCCTGAAGGCTTTACCGAATGACTCTGAATCTAATGTAATATTTCATTACGTATACAAATATGTAGCTCTTTTCTTGAACAATCCTGGCATGAGCCGTATGATGTCTTGTGTCCTGAATTGCACAGACTATGCAGAAACATTTATTTATCTTTTCAAAACTGTTCCCTCCTATGTGCAATTTCAGAATAAAAATGAGATGGTGAGCGAGCTGTATTTTGCCATGTGACATGCCACTTTCCCCATCTCTGTTGCTACTCTTTTTTTCCATCTTCTCTCTGAAATAACCAATTATTTTGTTAATGTTTTCTCATACAGAAGTTTTTCAAGGACTCTTGTCACCTGCATGTTGCTTTACTAGCCTGGCTAAAGAGCGTGTGGTGGTGTAACAGATAGGGTTTGCTTTAACAACTGTTTTCTTTTCATTATTAGTTCTTACCGTATTTGTTTCATCTGGAAGATAAAGAATTGCCATACTGAATCAGACCAGATCAAAGCTAAATGCTGTCTTGTATTCCAGCCTCAATTCTACGTAAATGTACAATGAGCTTCCTCATGTCTTTGATGGACTTCAAAGTTATTATACCTAATAGGTATTGATGAAGCCATTGTACTCCATTAATGAAACTCCGTTCATTAATGCCCCTACAGTAACTGGTGTTGAATTGTGTGATTTACTTGGTTTTCTGGGAGGGGGAATACTTGGTGCTCTTCAGAAATGGAACAGGAACTGAAGCTTGTAAATGTTATATACCTTGCATTGCAGTTTATGGCTTTGGGCCCTGATTCAATGGAGTTTCAGACATATCCTCTGGAATTCATAAGAATGTGAATTTTCCTGAAGCAAACACTGAACACTTTTGAAGCCAAACCTAACATTTCAGTGTTAGAACACTGCAGAATTTGCTATGCCACTGCGGTAAATAAAGCTTGCTACTTCCAATAGCTCTCTTTCCCTGAATATTCTCTTAAGAAATTGAACCAGGTTCTTTTCACAGTAGCTCAGATTTATTCAGAGGGGACCACCATGGCTACCTGGATGAAAACCATCGTAACTAGGATGGAGAGTCTTGCCTAGAGCGTTTTCTTCTCTATACCTGCTGAACATTGCCTCTATTTGGCAAATGAGACCAATCACAGAAAGCTCTTTGCTGAATTCTTAGTAATTTCTTTGTGGGCTTGGAAGAAAAAAAGCTAATTTAGAATATAAAATACTGAATTCTAGTGCTGATTTTACCCATTAGCCCAGTGACTAGACTGAAACCTTCTGCTTCTCTAATTTGGACTGAATCACTAAAAACTTGTTTCTTTTAATTAGCATCTCTCCTTTGTTCTTCTCTCCTTTGTTCCCTCCAGATTAGAGTCACTCTCAGCATGCTGGTTTGCATGTACATTCTGATGTACGTTGAGATCATTTGGGAGGAACCCTCAGGTTTTACCTGCCAAAATGCCCCTTAGAAAGTTGGGTGCAACCTAAATCTGGACTTTTTTTATTCCTGGTGCCATGAGAATAATAGGCAGCCGACTTCATTAATGTTTAAGTCCTTGTAAACAGAGATGTGTAGCCTTTATGAAAGGACATGTTCTGTTCTGAGTTTGCTGTAATGGCTGCCAGATTGCATCCCCATTGAAAAGAAAACTGCCTGGATATAAATAATTACTGCAAAACACTGCCAAGTCCAGGAATTCCTCTCTGTGGATCAGTTCCACAGGGTTTGGAATCTACATTTATAATTGTTTATTTTCAATGGAACTGTCCTCAGAGCCAAAATTCAGACATGCAACTTTGGGGTTAAATTTGGCTTCAGCCAGAGTTGTGGTTGCCATGTCTATAAAGGAAATGTGATGGTTTGAGATGCTTATCTGCACTCAAAACCACTTGAATCTCTTCACCATTTCCTTGTGCTTCTTAAAGTTCTAATTAATCCTTACAATGGAAATAGGAAATTTTTATTTTTATTTTTGGTATCGTTTTGCACTCTTGCCCAGCATTTGACAGGGTTCAGACTACTGAATCCACTGCTTTTGAAATACTTTTTTGGGGGAAGGCTGGCTACTAACAAGCTGTTGCTCTTATTTTTATTTTTATTTCTTTACTCTTTAATTTCTGCTTGTTTGGTCTCTTAATTTTGCTGGTAAGAATGTCATCAGAAGCAAAAATAAATAAATAGGAAGAAAATGCAGAGGCAGATACTTTCCTTAAAGTAGTGAGTCTCCCTGACACAGCGTATATAGACTTGAGCGCTATTACGATTACCAAAGTTTAAGAAACATATGGCAAATAATTCTCCCAAGCAATTCTAGTGTTTAACTTCTTGTGTTCAAGCATGTCTCCCTTGTATGCGCGTCTGTTTTCTGTACCTCACTGTAGTGCTTTGTCACCTCAGTTCTTCTGCTCAGTCTTTCCGCCGAGTTCCCTCTGCGAGTTGAATTGCATCATGGCTTAAATCTGCAGAGATCCTCTGGTGCTGAGAACAGAGGTGCAAATCAAATAGCTGTGTACTTACTAGGCAAAAATAAATTATAGTAAATAAACAAAAACAATGCTGTAGAAGTATTGAGCCAGTCTGGGGTTGAAATTCACAGTATAAAGATGTGGAAACCTTTTAGAAATCACAATGGGAGCAGACTGACACGATCTCTTACATACAGTAAAAGTTTATTTCCCCCCTTTACAACTGCTTACACACCCTGTTTAAAATCAAGAAAGTAAAGACGTGGCCATTGTGACCTTGACCTGCAATAGCTCAGCTGTGATGGAGCTGGGAGAAGGTGCTCCGTATTGCCCGGTCATACCTCCAGTTCTGCTTCGTGCTGCTTTGCTGGAGTTCACCTTGCTGCTACGTGCTCTGATGTGGAAATCCGTTCAGAGGAGATAGTGACGAGAACAATATATTACTGTCAAACCTTGAGAGAATGTTAGGAAACATCATTCCAGCTGTTAGAGTCAGTGAGCAAAACTGTGAGTCTTGTCAAGTCCTTTTGCTATTTCACAGCATAAAACTGTCACCTCATTAATCAGAGGAGCGTGTTACCACGAGGCTCCAGCGTGAATAGCATTTATCGCTGATCCTGTCAATTGCTTGGAATAAACTACAACTTGATAATTCTCTCCTCGTGCATTTGAAACTTTTTTATTTACAGTGAAATTTCTGTTTGCTAGTGATCTACTTGATTAATCAGACTGGTGAGGATTTGAGTGAGTATCTTAGCATAATTAAAAGGTAGATAACTGAGAAGCTCGTGCAGTAGGTGACTTAAGCGTGGGGGGAGCTCCATTTAGTGCAGAACAGAGTCTTGGTTGCAGCTATGATTCACTGATGACTTCCTACAAGAAGCATGACTGGGATGTTTTGGAAATGTGGTGCTAGCAAGTAGTCCATAGGTGCTGGAGAGAAAAAATGAGGAAAGCTAGCTAACACCACCTCAGCTGTTCTTAGAATGTTTTAGAGGAATAATTGATCGTACTCTATCTGTAATATCACCCTTTCTTTGGAGTATGCTGTTAACAATAATCGAGAGATCAATCTGCCTATAAAGCTATTAATTTGTATTCTTCCTTGGAGACTTCTAGGCTCTGGCTTTGTGTTCCTCCACAGCTTTTGATCATGTCTTGCTAAAGTAATTCTTTTCCCAATACGACAGGTTCCTTCATCATGATCCCATTAAAGAGGAAAGAACAACTTAAAAGTACGTGCTTTTAAACATGTCACTTCTCATAAATGCCATTGACTCTGTTGTGTTATAACCACACTGAAGCCAATAAGTTATTAATAATTTAGTGTGCAGTTACAGAGGCAAACATAAAGCTATGCTTTGATCAAAAACACGCAAGACCATAAAAGCACAGAGCATTCTGCTCAAGAAGTTAAAAGACAAAAGTTAAATACTTGTCTCTAACTGGACTGAAGTTGCATTACACGAGAGAGGGTTTTTTTGGAATTTGGTAACAAAGCTCAAACGTTTCAGAAATATCCTAAATCACATCCTTTACAGAAGCTTGTGTCTATGCTCATTGGGCAAGGTGTCTTTAACTCAATACAAGAAGCTGAGGCTTAGGACTGATAAATCTGAAACCTTAAATTGCAATCCCGATTTAAATAAAAAATTATGTCTTGGATACACGTGCACTCTGTACACATACAAGAGAATGAGGATATTTAATACATGCAATTATAAAAATTATAATGTATAGGAAACCTTGAAAGCAGACAAACTTAAACGTAGCTGGTTTTAAGATCTATTAAACTTTTCTTTGTGCAAGAGGACAGGTTTCCTCTGCACTGTTGTAGTACCATGTTCAAGCCTGTAGTGGTCTTCCTAAGGTTTTAATTTCAAGGTCTTCCTAAGGATTTAATTTCATTTTCGTTTCTTTCCCAGTGAAAGCTCCTAAAGGGAAAGGCATGACCACACACAAGAGCTGCGAGCTCTGAGCAGCAAAGTGCCTGCAGCTGACTGAGTGCAGTCCCGGGAGAGGAACATGTAACCACGTGCATA
The DNA here is from genome assembly GCA_011076525.1 of Nettapus auritus. NCBI lineage: Eukaryota > Metazoa > Chordata > Aves > Anseriformes > Anatidae > Nettapus > Nettapus auritus. The sequence goes on along the minus strand of CM021786.1, from coordinate 4,214,247 downwards.
CACTTCAGGGGGAAATCTGCAGGCTCTGTAAAACCCGAGCTGCAGGAGGGCTCTGCTTATTGGGTGGGGATGGCTTTCAGGGTAGAGATCTGGTACAGGCATGAAATGCTGCTTGATATCAGATTTATTAGTTTATCATCGAGATATAAAGTATTAGCTGTCTATTTATATTGTTCTCTTAATGAGCAGTCTCTGATAGAGATAGTATTTCTGCTTCTGGGCCTTCTCTAATATCAAAGGACAGATTTCTGGCTATAATTACATATGCATTAGGCTCTTCTCCTTTCAGCAGTTATTGTTAAGTTGTTCTGATAGAGATACAAAATACAATACAAATAGACCAAAAATAACATTTTAATCACATTTTAATTCAGCGTTTTTAGTTTTGTCAACATTTATAGGAGATGTCTGAGGCAACAGAGTAGGATAATTACTGGAGCAGAAGATAGGACAAAGCTTGCATTTCCAGGAAGCATCAAAACAGCAATATTGTCTTTCTGCTAGAGAACTTTCCTCATAGGAATGCATAAAGGCTTCTGCTTGTTTTTAGCAAATGCTATGCTACGTTTAAAGTCCTATATTAGGAAAATATTTCATACTGTTGGAGGATACACTCTGGTTTCCACAAAGCTTCTTAGAGTTGAAACGGAGTATTTTATAAGACTAGAGAGACTGATGGCTCAGGTAATCTGCAATACCTAATTAGTCAATCAAGACAATTTGTATTTAGCAAGCATGTCACAACTACGTTACAATGGAAACACAAAGGGAATTCACTTTTTACTACCATACTGAAGATCGGTAGCTCAGAAGAAGCGTACTGTTTTATTTGGAAAACACAAGGTGGGATTTCTCACATAGTCCTTTACTTTGGCTGCACTATTTAGCGAAAGCTTTGTTCAGTGGATCTTTTCCTTCCATCCCAAATTTCAATAAATAGGGAAGTAACAGCTAGGAGTATGTTTTAGTATTGTTCTAAGTTGGATAGAAGCATTGACAACAAAGCAGAAGAGCAAACATCTTATAACCTGTGAATGTTGTGTGCGTGATGCCAGTCATCGAAAGAGTATGACCCCGGAGTGTCCTTTGTTGAAGATCAAGCAAAGATACCTGCTTTGGTCCCAATGTCCTACTCAGACTCCAGTATGAAAATAATTATTTTCTGCTTTTACAAATCCCACTGCACTTTCAGATGGGCAGAGGTTTCTTTTTCCTTAGCTGCTCTCTGAGTGCCACCGCCTTTTCTGTGGTACTCCACCCCAGCACTGGCTATCTTTGTACTGACTGTTTGCATGGTGTTATGATTGTAATTAAAAACAATTCTCTAAGCTATTTTCCTATGTACTTCCCAAAACGGTCTGAAAAAAATGGAAGGGAATGGTGAAGGCAGGCATAAGTTTATAAATACTTGAGACATTTAGATGTAAAATGATCTTTAAGATCTGCATTAATCAGTTGATCAGCTGCAATGTGAATAATAGGAATCCTGAAGCTATGGTTGGTATAAGGGGGTAGGATCCAGGCAGTTGTGCTGTGTGTGTACACTGATGCATCTGACATCTTCCTGCTACTTGGAAGTAATATTTGTTGATTCTTTGAACTTCCTCATGTAGAAATGTAGACACTTAAAAGAAAATGAAATGACAATGTAGGTATTTTTTATCTTTTTCTTTGCAAACATTGATTCACAGGGTTCAGAATTAAATATGTATGCTATTAAGGATGGAGAAATACACTTACTGGTATGTGAATTAGAGAGAGAAACCACTATATATTTCACCTTTTACTGTTGGAGGAGGATTTTAGTATCCTATCTAAATCTGGCAACGTAGTAATAAAACTTAATTTATAAATCATAGGCAGTTTTTCTTTTTTTTTTTTTTTTTTTTTTTTTTTTTTTTTTTTTTTTTAATAAATGCTTAAGTATTTAAAATATTCACCATGCAGGTTTGGTACTCAGAAGAATTAATCAAACTGTCAGGCTGGAGACCAGACTCTGCAGAGAATACACAGTGGTGTGTCATGGTTACTTAGCAACTATAGCTGAAGAGGTTAGGGTGGAAAATACTGTCATTTCCTATGTTTGAGATCCACTCCCACAGCCCCCCTACCCTCTCCACCCCCATTTAGATACATATTTTTCCCCCAACAGATAACATCTTTTGTATGTTTAAAACAATCTTTATGATACAGCTTTCAAAAGAGTCTACTGCTTCTGTAGACCAATTTGAATCAGATGAAGAATGCTGAGGATTCGGGTGTTGTTCATAACAAGAAGAGGAGTGAACCTAGAATGTGTGTAATAAATACATAACTAATCCTACTCTTTGAATGGGAGGGAAGTTGTTTAATTTTACTTTAATAACTTCTTCCTTAAAAATTGAGATCAGTGGAGGCGAGGGCGGTTTTGACTAAATCATTGAAACAGGGTTCCACCACAGTGCAACAGAGGTGGGAACTGTTCTGCACTTGTGTTATTGGTGGTAGTATTTATTACCCCGATAAGGAAATTGAGTTTGCTTACTAGGAGGAAATAGATGACCTTATAGCTGCATTCTCTTAGAGGATTTGCCTCTGGCAGTAGGTTAAAAATAATAGCAGTTCTGAAAATTTTATGAAAGCTTCAGGGTAAGTGTTACTTTAACATCAGCAGCTATAACACAAACAAGCCTTAAATCCTACAAGTTATGAAATCATAATGAGAAAAGGATCCAGAATTTCCGCTGAGTTCATGAAGGGTGTGTGTGCATATGGAACATATACAGCGAGAGCCGCTACGGAAGGAGCAGAAAGATGACCAGGAGCCATACGTAAGGTTTTGGGGCCACTGTGTTCTTAATCTTTAGCTCTTTAGCTGTGCATCGTACAAAATGTGTATTGGCCTAGGTCATAAGAGCCAATGGAAAGTGGAATCCTCTTCTGCTACCTTCTCACTACAGGATGGAGCTGCTTAGATGCTGTCACATGCTAGAAGAGAGTTTGTCACACTAAGCAACGCTGACTGGAAGGCCGAAATTGAATTATCTGAAACGACCATGCCTTTCTTCTTGTGGCAACACAGTTGGCAGCCTGGAGGTCTCCGGGCATGCTGCAAAATGAGCATATTTTGTATGGATGTATGAAAAAGACCCACCGTAGTCTCAGTCTGAAGTCTCTCAGCTTAACTGGGAAGGGGTGTTCAGGAGGCTTGAACCTCCGGTTTGCTGTCCTTTGAGGGACGAGCAGTGGAGGTGCTGCGTGTATTTACTGCAGCACTGTGACAGCAGTCAGGCAGTCAGGCTGGTGATGCTTTATGCAAGTGCCTGGGGAGGTTTCTTGGCATCTTAGTAATTCAGGTAACAATCTCCGTGTCGTAGTCCGTGCAGTCAGTGCATACACCAGCACTCACCGTGTTTCCACATAATGAATGTGCCACACGATCCAGGGGACATTCTTTGCATCAGTGATTTTTTATTACTTTTTAGGATTTAGATTCTGAATATTGTTAGCTTCCCTAAAAGTTTAGCTTCCCTAAAACAGTACCTAGGCATAGAACAGATTATCCTTGGGGTAAAAAAAAAAAATGACTGCAGCCATGGAGCTGTTCTGCGTATTCCTCCAGTGCCTCACTACCTGCTTAGGAGATACAGATCTCGGTTACAGGGCTGAAAAACACAAGCAAAGCTGAGCTCCTTAAAGCTCACTTGTTATTCCTGCTTCCTCACTATCATTTCTCATTTATTTTTGTGTACGTGTCATGTTACAATTTCATAAACTCTGTTTCTTGATGGAACTTGCAGAGAAAGTTGAAAAGGAAGCCGTTCACGGTGCCTAGCAGGAAGTTTGCTTCTTTTTGAGAAGTTCAGAGGTTTCTTGGCACAATCTACTAGCAATAATCTATGCTGAGCCTATGTGCTCTTATTAATGGACCTGTCCTTTTGATGATTTAAAAGATGACTTTTGTCTTTTAAAATCGGGATTGGGCACCGAGAAAGCAAGAACTGAATTCTTGTCCTGTCTTTTGACTTATGCTCCTGTTATGCACATTCAGGAAATAACTGCATTAGCCACTCTTATTTCTGTACCAATCCCTGAAGGGGAGGGGAGAAGGACTAAAAGCAGATTATGTCAAATACAAAATTCATCAATCAGGCCTCCAAAACTATAAATAAAAAACTGATGAATGTTAGATTTATTTGCCTTTTTTTTGGGGGGGGGGGGCTACATAGTCACTGATTTTTTCCATATCTGGAGATGTTTTTGCTGTGGATACTGACTTTCTCATAGATTTGCATGAACGTGCCCCAGCACTAGTTTAGACGGTTTGCTCTAGATAGCAAGACAGTCCCTAAATAAGGGTTTGCTTTATTTATTGTTTGCAGAATTTTTATATCCTAGTGTTACATCTTGTGGTTCCATTGATTTTTATGCATTGTGTAATTTAACTGAGTATTGATTCATTGGCTTTCTGGAACTCTGCATCTGTTTCTGTAATCACCCAGTTTGGGGTGGGTACGTGTGAGAGTGATGAGGAATAACTACGAAATGCACATCTGTTCTTGCCAGGTTTATTCACCATTTGCTCTCCCATTCCTGTCCTTGCGAACGTACGCATTGCATTTAGTTCCTAATGACGATCCTTGCCTTATTATTTGCTTTTTCACTGTATCAGTGTGGATGGAACTGAACCGGAGTTAGTCAGTCGTGTGGCAAGGAGCTGTGAACATCGGGTTCCCGGTGTTTCTCTTGGGCTAGTCCTTGAAATAAAACATTCCTTTGTGCAGGTACTGTGAGTGTTGGCAAGAATGCATGTAGTCCCCAGATTTGGGTGAGAAATCCTCAACAGCTGGCTACTGATTTCATTGCCTATCCAGGCTGTAGGTTGGTTAACGGTATCGCCCGTGGTGGCAGGTGGAGCCTGGCGTGGTAGGAGCCTTGCCAGACCGTGGTTTTGCTGGTGCCTGAAGCAGCTACTCCCCGGTGAGCCCACCCACGAGCCCTCCCAGTTTCTCCAGTGCACAAGGAGCAAATGAAGCAGCAGATGGTCAGTGGGAGAAGGTCTCAACCCAACCCTGTGGGCTTCATGGCACTGCCAGAATTGATGGGCTTGTGCAATTTATGTTTGTTTTTTTTATCCATCTCACAATAAAAAATGCAAATCAATGAAGCTTCTGGGTCTCTGCCCACCTAAATGCAGAGTTACTGGGTTGATTTTATAATTTCATAGCACTTCTGAAACGCTTTTTCTTTGTATAGCATCCAATTAGAACACACATTGCCAACGGCAAGAAAGAAAAGTTTGTCTTAAAACTGCAACCAGAGACCGACACTATTAAGCATAATATTACTTTGCAATTATAAAGAACTAGAGCTGGTGAAAACTGTGCAGGCGTGTGCAGTGTGCATGGAAGGGGTGGGGTTGCTGTTAAGGACAGCAGTGAGGGGCAGCGTGCTTCTAGAAGTCTGGGTTCTAGGAGCCGATGATTCTGCATGCTTCCTTGCTCATACAAGGCGTGTGCAGAGAGGTGAGACCCTCTTTGTCATCGCTTAGCAGTCACTCTGTCAGAACAGGTTATGAAGTATGAGGCCGTGTGTGAACTCCACAGCTTATGACCCAGAGGATGCTGGTTTTGTCGAGCTGTAATTGCCGTGCTGCGGGCACCTCATTGCAGGACACCAGTGTTTACTATGAAAGGAGCGTACGATTAAGTTTTCTTTTTCCTTTATTTGCAGTCTTTATTTGCAGTCTAGAAGAGGCTTACTGGGTAACAAATAACATTTATCACTGTGCAGAAGTGAACTCTTGAATGTTAAAGTACGGAAAGCATTTGGATGAACGCAGATCGTTTATACTAGCAACAAAAAGTGTATTTTTCAGTGCTGTTCTAGTGACTTGCTCTTAAAACAAAAAATGTTAACGTTATGAAAATGATAGAATTAGACTAAATCATGAAACTTTTTTTTTAAGGTGGTTAAAGACTTAAGCGCTAAAGAAAACATTCTGACACGTTCAGTGATTCAGGATAAAGCCTCATCCATGTCTTTTGATTCATTATTTATTGCGCTGTGGCTTGACCACAGATCGATTCCTCTCCACCCTTCCCTTCCCCCCACGGCTCAGGTTTTACTCTTGCCTGTCATGGCTTGTGGTTATGGGTGATACATGAAAACACTGTATGCAAAAATGAGAAACTACTCTCATGGAAAAAAATCCATGCTAACCAATTACTTGTGAAAGATGAAACTGGGGCATTCTAAAAATCTTCCGCTGTGCAGGGAAAATCGGCTCATAAGGAAGGGGGAGAACCACTGGCAGCAGAACAAGGAATTGTGCACAGTATGTGCAAGAGAAATTAAGTGCTAATATGTTCTCCCAGGTGGAGCAGCAGGTCTGTGGAGATGCCATCCCTTTTAAAAGAGGCAACTTCTGATTAACAAGCTAGCCATTAATAATTAAAGGGATTTTTTTAGCAATATTTGACCTATTGGGCCAAGATCCCCCCCCCCCCGCTAAGTTGTTATGGTGTAGATATATAATCGTAGAAAAGCTGTTGTGTGGACAAAATACAGCTACATGGTAATAGCCAGTATGTATGTAGGAGCCTGTAGTTCTCTCAGATACCATGTAGCCTGTGTGGGGGATGATCCGTGTGTTTTACAAAGGGAAGACTAACTTCAATGAGATTTAAAATATGCTTTGAACATTAGGCATATGCTTTAAATGCTTTCTCCACTTGAGTTTATCTTCACGGTTTATCTAGGACAGGGACGGTCACAGCTGCATATTCATGGAGCGCTCAGCACAATGGTTTGCCTACACAGTAACATAAATAATGCATTAGAATCTCACTGGGTGATCTCATGAAAACAATTAGACAGTGCCATCCTTGTAGATCGTATTGTCTAAATACTGAGCATTACCTTTAGGAAATCTGAGTAAGTTTTAAACAAAATTGTAATGCAAATGTCATCTGTTGTCAGCAGCCATTAACAGAATTTCCTCCAGTGGAATAATTCACTGGTGTAAGGACATCGTATTCCAAGCCTGAAGAAGAAATTGCATCCTATTGTGGGCCTGTTTTTTCTTATTTATTGATTGATTATTTTTTTTAAAGTATTGCTTGCACTCAATTTATAAAAGATTATCGTGGTATGTTTATATCCTCTGAAGACTTCCTGACAAGAGAAAAGAAAGAAAATCATTGTTTAAGCATTTCCTGACTGTTAAATGGTTTGGAGGTGTTATTATTGATGTGATTTTTATTGGAGCTATTTTCCCAAACAAGTTCTCAGCAGCAGTCCACTAGAGTGCAGTTAATTCATTAGAACAAGAAGAACTTGAGTTAAATGCATTATAGATGAACTGTTCGTATGTAATAAGGTCAGCTCATACAGGGCAAACACTCTCCTGGTTATTCAGTGTTTGTTACAGGAGCTTAGCAACACATGCTTTTGTTTTTGCTTGAGATAGTTTCTGCACGGGTATTTACTGACTTTACTTAGTGCTTAAAATCCCTTTTCAGATATTGTTTAACTGTGCAGAAGATGCTGTGCATAAAATTCTCAGCTGAGTAACGTGAGATCAAGTATTAGGCTCGCATAGAGGTTTGTATTAAAATATTGATACTCTATGGCAGTGTTGATGTAGGCAAGTTTCTGCATTTACATCAAATATTGTTTCATTTCCACATTCAGATGAAGGAGGAACAATCCTTATGTAGGCTGTGAAGTCTCAACTTCTTTTTAGAGGCATTAGCTATATTCTCAGTACCTCTATATTTGCTTCTCCAAGCTTCCTGATAAAATGTGAAAGGCGTTCAATACTTCCTATGGTAGTACTCCTAATCGGGTTGTTCGTAATTCCAAGGAATACGTGCGACCCAATATAGCCATGACCGAAACTGGTGTGAATTAGCAAATGTCCCTTTGCTTCAGTGAAGCAGTGCTGGCTTAGACAGTCTGACCCATCAGACTGTTCTTCTTTGCAGACAGGATAGCAACCAGTTAGCGTAATCCACTTACACTCCTGACGTGTAAAAAGTATTTCTTTAGTGGCATGGAAACGGCCATGTTACACTCCCAAGTCTGGTAGTACTTTAATTTAATAACCTCTCTAATATTGGCTAGCACTAACAATTATGTCGCAAAGTGATTTTGTGCACTTTTTAATTAAGACCTGCTTACAGGAAAAATCTTAATCCATTAGGGGTCGATTTATGCCTTGAAGCAAGGTCAGTTTTTCCTTTCTGTTCTTAAATCTCCGTGCAAATGTAGATTTTTGTCATTGTGCATACGTTAAATCATTTGGTTTTGCTTTTTTATCCTGTTATTTTTATATCTGAATAGTGGTTCTTGGCAAATAACGTAGCATAACAGAACATTTCCTAGATTTTCTAAGTTTTCTTTGTTTCTGGTCAACTGATCTGGCTCTGGAATAAGGAGAACTGGAAATGGAAGTGTCTGATCTATCATTTTCATAAGAATTTTAATCTAATCTCTCTCATATAAATACATGCATGCATATAAATACCTATTTGTAAATACATAGGTAGGTCCCAGTGTCCGCAGTTCTTTTCATTGTAGTCATGAATTTCTTAATAGAAAGAAGAAAAATCTTGTGTAGTTTTATACAAAAGTTGTAAACCTGTGGTCGCCCCTCAAGTTGTGAAAATAACGGAGCAGTTGACGCTGTCACCACAGCTGACACCTGCAGTAGGTGAGCTCCATTGTTTTTAACTGCTTAAACTATGGTGCGATGAAGAAAACAGAATGTTTTTCTCTTGCTGCATTTTCCAGTAAGATGTTTTTGGAATTTCTCAGCAGTGCTTTCTGGCCCTTAGAGATGTCCAGTCATGTATAATGTGCTATAGTGGAGCAAGCTGCTAAACTAACCCTGATAATCCAGGCCCTTAGAGACTGCTGCTATGCTAGTGAGACACGGATTAATTCCCTATCAGATTCTGCTTCCACAAGTGCTGCCAAGGTAAAAATCATGTCCAATTACTAGAGCTGTATGAGTACAGAAGCTGAACAGCAAAAATACTTTTAAAGATAGAGCCTTGATAAACTGAAGAAAATTCTGGATGTATATAAAGCCAGCCTAACCTTACTGTAGCCCAGTTATGATCCTGTATTACTGAGAGCTGGTTGGCTAATACCTGACAATAAAGCCTGCTGTTTCTTAATTATTTAGCAATAGAAGCTTGTGATTTTTGCCATTTCAAAACTTGCAGAGTTTGTGCCCTGCAAACACTGGTCCAAACACTCCTGACTTGATCTGATTGCACACAGTACTGGAATGACGGGCAGTTTTGCAGGTCGGGTGCTTAGAATGAGGAGAGGCTGCCCCAGCTCCCATTTACACTTCGGTGCTTCTGACATTCTGCGTGCTTTATGGCAGTGAAATGCTGTAGGATCCTGACATGAGACATTGCTGCAAAATGGACAAAATACTGTCAGTGATCACAGTGCTCACATGATCAATGCATCGGAGTTATCTAGATTGAGATGGAGATTTTCTTCCAATGTATGCAAACCATGTACATTTATGCAGTTCCCTGCATTGTATGACCCATACATTGGAAGGGTTGGAGCTAAAAATGATGAGCAAAGGGGAAAAAAAAAAAAAAAAAAAAGAGAATGAACAACAAATAAAAACATTTCCTAGAGGGTAAGATTCTTTGAATTGTGTTAATTTTAGCCCTAAAAGATTAATGGGTATAGAAAGCTGAGGAGGAATTTATGATTTGAAGTGCCTGTTGAAGAGGAAAGCAACCTCGTAATGCTCTGACTTTGACTAGGCATCTCTTTGCCTGGCAGGCTGGGAAATATCCATCTCTGAAGAGTTAACATTGTATATCCTTCAGGGAGTGCAGCCACAGCTGGTGGGGGGCTTTGCTGAAATAAAAAGCCTCTGGCAACTTCCCGCTCGGCAGGCTGCAACGTTCTGCAGAGCAGGGCAGGCTTGAAAAAATGAATGAAAAAGTAGCAGTTGGTTTGCAAAGACAGATAAAGTTGTTCTTCTGAAAAGGAGCTGCTATTTTCTGTCCAGCTTTTCCAACTGCTGGTTTATCATTCACATTCACTACTTCTCACATAATGATATTGTATTCTCTGAAGGTTTTGATTTTTTTTTCTGCTTTAGCTCTCCAAAGTTCAAGTTGCTCTCCTGGAACTTGCACTTAACCTTTAAGAAACAAGCTGAAGTCTCTGTCTGTGACCTTGAAGGATGGGGGCAGAGAGGGGAAGAAATATCACTGTGTCTCACTAAAGACACCTTTAGAAATATCTAACAAGGCATTTCATCTAAAGGGGGAGAAAAGGGCACTTAATGTAAGTGACAGTACGGGGGACGGGGGGACTCTTTCCATAGAGACTAAAAGTCACGTCCAGGACAACCGATGACAGACACATGAGCTGGAAAAGTGGTGTCTCTTTTGTCATGTGAGGCTGTTCCTGAAAAAGCTGCCAGAGAAATGAAGATAAGAGCAGTGCAGGTAGGGAAGAGAATGGAACCCCGTTCACATGGCAAGATGACTTTTCATAACAGATGTAAAGGGTATCAGTCCAAAGCTTCTGGGTGATAAGCCTAGGAGAAAATACTATTTCCTTCTCACCTCGTATTTCCTTCCTTTCTTTTTCTGTTAATCATTCATTGCTAGGGTACATATGTGGGAACATGGCATCTGTTTTTGAAATATCTGCATCACTACTGGAGGCAGAATACTGATTGTTAGATGCAGACCTGCTCTAATGCGGGAACAGAATTAGGTCTTTGTGAGACTTTTAAGTCTTCTCTAGTGCCCAGTCTCTGCTACTTATTAGTAATTCTAGCAGTAATTTAAAGGAGAGAGTGCTGGCAATAAATCGTCCATCTTTGACATCACCAATCTGACTGTAACCTTAAAACAGACCTTACACATTCTACGTGGGAGCAGCTGTTAATCATTTCTGGGTCTGTAAATTGCTTACGAATCAGGAGATACTGTCATGATTTTAGAGACTGACATCCAAACAACACAGATTAAGTGACTTTTACAGTATCAGAGGGAGAATCTGTAGCAGAGCAGAATGCTTTCATTAGGTTCACGTAGGCGAGCCCTGCCTGTTAAGGTCATGCTCTTCAGCCTCCTGTGGAAGCTGTGTTCTGCAGTAGCTCGAGGCCTTGTGAGTTCACTCATTCTGTGAAAAGCTGCAGTTCTCTCCCCAAAACCTTCTTCCTCTTTACCTGCCACACTGCTGTTCTGCTTCGCTCAGGGTGGAGCCAAAGAAATCAGCTTTGTTGAGTCAGTGAGTCTGGCATAAACCTATTGATGATGCTCCCACCTCAAGAGGCTACAAATTGGGTAGAATCACAGGATAATTTAAGTCCGTAGTGACCTCTCCGGTCACATATGGTTAAGCCTGACTCCACTGTGTCTGTTGCATACCCTCTGACAGCGACTGCACAAGGTTTTTATTTTAGCGATACCTGCTCTCTACTTCAGTTTCAGCACAAGAGTTACCTGCTTCTCTCTCATAAATACACTGCACCTCTTTGTAGAGCCATAATTGAGTTAGGAAGGTTACCATAGCAACTGCTGCGATTAATTAAAGCACTTGGGCATGGGAAGTTTATAGATGCAGAAAACATTTTCATGTACAAATAGTGCAATCTGTTTATGCTCGAAGGATTTGCCCCTTCTCTCTTTTTCTCTTCCAATCTCAGCTGAGAAATTGGGCTTTTTTTTGTTCTTTGGGGCATTGATAAATCATTGCGTTATTCCCCAGAAACTGTGCAAATAAGTCTTTGCAATTAATGTCCACTGAAGACCTAATGAATGCTAAGTGAGAAACACAGCACTGTACCCTTCATGGGAGTGAGCGTTTCCAGGGCTGTGAGGACAGCAAACCGCTCTGCTGTCCACACGTATCTTGTGTTATCCTGTGGTAACGTAACGTGGGCAAACCGCTGCTGCTCCTGTCTTGTCAGGTCTGCGGTTCCACGCCAGCAAAATAAGCCACTAGATAGTCTCTTGTCAGCCTGTTCCCAGCTCTGTCACAAGCTAAATGTGTGACCTTGGATAAGTCCCTCGTAATCATACAGGGATCCTTCCAGCCTCGCTTCTCGTCAGCTTGGACACAGTGACAACAGAGCCTGGTGTCCGTTGGGAGCAGGCTGATTACTTCTAAAGATAAGAAGCCGCTGTTATTTTTTCTGCATCTTTTATGGGCTAATCACAACAACTGGACATGGAAATCTCTGAGGTATAACAAAAAAAAAGATGGGCAGGGGGAGATGCTGACAAACAAGGCTTGATAGTCAGTTGCCTCTTCTGATCTCTGTCAGGAGAGGAGAGGAGGGGGGCTTTTCCTCCTGTTTATTTTTCTCCTGGAAGCAACTACTTCTTGTCAGCTGGAAGCATCAGACAGATGCAATTTGTATGCAGTGTGCTGAGTGCAGCAGGAAACGTGGACAAAGCGGAGGTGATGCTTCTGAGGAGAGCATCCAGTTGGACGTGGAGAGCTGCAGGTTTCATGTGTGATGAGGAAAAAGGGATACTGAAAGGCCAGAAAACACAAGGCGCTTTTTTTTTTTTTTTTTCTTCTGGATCTCCTTAAAATGCTGCTGCTTCTACAAGATTTTTCTTCATGCTTGCTCCCAGGTCTATCAACAAGAGATGGTGATTGTTTTGCTCTGTGAGATGTTGTTGTTAATAGGGATTAATTCCCCCTCAGTGAACATTACATATCAGCACTGGTTTGTATAGAAGCACTACCTTTATTTAATTTTTTACTGCCCAACAACTTATGCTGTTGTAGGCAGCCTGCCGATTTTAGATAGAAGTCACTGCCTAATGAGAAGGGGTTTGAGTCTTGTATTTTCAGTCTGCCGTACTCTCAAAGTTGAAAAGGTTCCAGGCATCAGGGAATTAATTCCCTTCTGCTGTGGTTTTTATGTAAAGGGGCATCTGAAATCTGAAGGCAGTAGCACTGATAATGGGAGAATGTAAGCACATGACCTTGTCTGAGCAGATACCCTGCTTTTAGATATTTATTACTTACTCCATTTTACAAAGGAGGAAATTATATACAGAAAGACAAGGCATTTCCCCTTGTAACTTGCACTTAGAGCTGAAAATGAAACCTGTGAGTCTAAGCAGTATCACTCTCAAACCACTAAAATCAGTCTTCATTTTCTTTCTTTCAGTGACATTATTATTATTCTTCCTATACTATTATTCTTCCTATATATATATATATATTTTTTTTTTTCCTCACTCTGAAAGACAATCATTGGCTCTGTTGAACTGAGGACCAACTTTCCCCTTGCAAGCTATTTGTGGTCAGATACGTGTATCCTGTTGCACTGGCAGCTGAGAGACTTTTCAGAATTTGCTTATACCTTTTTCCTTTGAAGTACTTTTAACTAGTCAATGTGAGAAACAAGGTGGATAATGAACAACATACAGCCAGGAATAGGTCTGTATTTCAGTAACTGAGATGAATCTGTAATACCTGACTGAGATGGGAACCCTGTTCTGTAGGTTGACAGTCTAACCGTGAGAGGCCCGTGAACATTTAATGCAGTTTTTTAATGAAATGTGTTCATCAATAGAATTGTCTTTATCAGTGGTTTGCAAAATCAAAGGAATGAAGGCAGAAGTGTTACTGAGAGGCCGAGCTTCTGCGCACTTGCCACTGGAAATTATTTTCAAACATCATTGGCTTCCATCTTGTATCTCTGCTCCTGAAAGTTTGTTCATTACAGTTATTAGCAAAGCACTAAGCATAGACAAACTCCTTAGTAAAGTACTTTCAGAATCTCATGTACCAAATTGTTCGGTATAACATAAGCAGATGTTCATTTGCAGACTGAAACCTTCCCTGACAAGGGTGGGAGTTGGTGATGGCTGCGAATGTAGGATATTAGGAAGGATATTAGGAATCCCAGGTAAAGTAAAAGTCACTGAATAGTGGGGTCACCCACACCCAACTGGCACATGAATTTGTGCGTGATGCGCAGTCTCCAAGCCAGGCCCTACAGCAAGTCAGGTAAATACGACCGCCTGCAGTTACAGCCTGTAAGAAGCAGTCAGCATTCGTGAAGAAGGTGGAAGCACATACGAGCATGCAGTGCAGCAGCTGGCTATGTCCATCGCTTTCTGCTTAGGGATCTATCGTTGTATTGCAAATAACTGTGTGCAGAGCCTATAAGATACAACCACAGAATGATAGATCTTTTAAATACTGGGGCATTTTGTGGTTTTATGATGCTGTAAAACATTCTTGAGGTATGAAAAGCACAGACTGACAGGGACAGTTTTATCTGTATCACATTAAAGGATAAGTGCCATACTGGACAAGTATAATAGAAGAAAAAAAAATCTCTAAGAAGACAGAAGAGCTCCAGAAGCAAGAGGAAAATGAAAGAGATACTACTTAGTGACAAAGAAGGTAGATTCAGGTTGGTCAAATAGCTGTTGTTGGGATGGTTTGTGAGCGTGTGTTGTGCTCCTTCAAATTGTTTGCTACATCTTTGATGTTGGAATCTTCAGATACAACATGGGTGAAGTTGACGGAGCCATCTGTAATAGCAGAAGTTCCCAGTTGTCCTATTAGAAATTCCTGAATTAAAGCTGCTGCCATGTATGTGCTGTGTTCTCAGTATAACCTTCTGCGTGCCTGTCTCCGTATGTTTTCATATATTGGAAAAGTGCAAATTTCACTTTCTAAGCACTATTCCATTTCTTCCTATTATTTAGTCATTTTATCATCAAGTAGTCAAATGCACCAGGGGTTTCTAAATCGTGTGTAAAATGAACATCTGTCTAGTGGCAGAATTGGCACATCTGGATCCATTAATTTTTCATTATTTCCCAGTGTTGGAGGTCAGATGTTCACAATGTAGTAAAGAGTTTCCACTGGTGGATTTTAATGTCTCTGAAGCAGATAATTATACTTACAAAAGTATTAACAAAAACAAACAAACAAAACCAACCACTACCACCACCAAAAAATCCCTGTAGGATCTTGCTCTCAAGGTTTACTTTTCAAATTGCCTTTATCTATTTATTTTTAAATCCAGGCATCCTACAGCACGTATTCAAATAGCAACCTATTTATGATTTTGACAGTTTTGGCAACCAACTTCTTTTTAGTTACCATCACTGCTGTTTCATAGGTGGGTAGATAGATTCGTAGATTTAAGGAGCCTTCCAGTGTCACAAGAATTAGCACTCATCACAGCGGTCTTCATCATTCCCTGCCACGGCCATGGTGCTGTGTTACGGAGTTCTTCCACAGCGGATTGGTCTCTCCTGGTGCACATATGCAAAGAAAATGTCACACAAAGGTCACCCAGCATCAAAGTGCTTCACTCAAATGTATGTTGAATTTCAATGGTGTACCTTGTTAGAATAAATAAATAAATAAGAAAGACAAAACAAAAAAGTTCATATTAAATTTTCTTGGCATTTGCTGCATGCTCAGAGGCACTGCCTCAGGCTGGCCTCAGTGACTGGGGTATGAATAGGAAGACAGACACTGCAAAGTTTGAACGTGTTCCTGGATTGTTTATTCATTTCACCTAGAAGAAAATATGAGGGCAGAGAAGGAACAAAGAGAGAAGGGATCCATCTGTCTCTCTCTGTAGGACAGAGCAAAATTTTTACCTGGATTTGATAGGAGGAGAATGGTATCTCAACATACAGAGGAAATCCTTTATGTGTTCACTTCTACATGCGACTTGCTTTTGCCTTTCAGTTGGCTCAATCAAATGTGAGCTTTATTTTCTGATTTCCTTTTCCCAGTTTAAGGCCAAAAGATTGATTTAGGTCTGACTGGGAGCAGGCTTTGGATTTGAGCACTTGCTACCTAAATCAGGATTTGGCATCTAAAGCCATGTCTTTCTTTGTTTCTTACGCTAGGCATAGGTGGCATGGCATTGTTTCAGCTCATACTTGTCAAAGCAATATTTCTGGCTCTGTTGTGCATGGGGGCTTTGTGGCACGTCATTATCGGCAAGTCCACTGTCAGCCCACCTCTGTTCTGAAACCAGCAATGTTCTGCCGGTTAGAGAGCATGTTTCTGGGGGAGGATTTTTACCATATTTTGTTAAGAGCCTAGTGCTTGAATCAGAGATTTGGTCCTGTGCAGCTGTTTATCTAGCACTTGACACTCAATGGCAAGCTTGAGAGAAATGAATGACTACATCTTCTTGGCAACTTTTTGCTAGGCTCTTCTCCATTTGCTTTTTATCCCAACCTCTCTGCCAGATGTCAGCCTAATGCAGGAATAACAATGCTTGCTGGTGAGACTTGAAGAGATAAATGTTTCTAAGAGCAGAAATGGTGCTCTCCTGTAATTGTGTAGAAACAGTAGCACTGCTTCTTCTGCTAGGTCCCTGAGATATTTTTTTTTTTTCTTGGCATTTGGAATAGTTAAAGAAACAGCTCTCCTACCTTCTGGCTCACACCTCAGACTAACATTTGGCTGCAAGTCCAAAGTAATGGATATTCTTAGGAGTAGCTGTAACGGGCAGAATTTAGGAAATGAGGAGAGAGCAAGTGTGTGGGCATAAAGCTTTTGATCTCTGTAAAGGCATGGAAACAACAGCCACTTGGAAAAATGAGGAGGCAGTGCACGCTGACGGTGTTCAGGTTTCTGTTTGTGAACAGCAGGAAGAAGTTTGCGTATCACAAATGTTCAGTTCACACCAGACTTGTGTTATTTCTGCTGGGAAATCTAAGAGAAGAACGGAGCCAGCGTTTCCACACTGTTGCAACGCAATGAGCCTAAATGGCAAAACAGTCGTGCTGTTGAATATTTAAATGGCTGTCAACTACTTGTTAATGTGGGAAGAGGAAAAAAAAAATCCCTTGGTGTGTTTTAGGTTGCTTTTCCTCATGATTGTGGAACAGGCTAGTCAGCGGGCAACACAGAGGAACCCAGAGCAGAAAGATTTGGTGAAAGGCTTTTTGTTAGGATTTTCTTGCCTTTTAGTCACCAGCTAGAATCTGGTCCAATTGCTTATGTATGACCTCTTCTGTCACAGGTGGCTTGTGCTAAATTACTTTGCGGAAATGGGTCTCGGTATAGTTTTCTTGGATCAGATCTGTCCACTTCATTGATCGTCTCTGAAACAAGGCTGTAATGAATCTTAGGATGATTCCAAATTTCTCTGCCATTCCTAGTCCTTGGTTGTCCTTTCTGGGTTCTCTTCTAGACATAACCTTCTCAGGGATAGACTGAAAGTGTATCAAGTGGACTGGAGCTGAAAGCCATGTGTTTGGGTGAAGCTGTTGGTAGGAAGGGCAGCGTAATTTTTATAACCACTGAATGAATTAATAAAAAAATAAATTGTAAACATTCAACCTTGTTAGTCACAGAGGAAAGTACAGCAAGCTTTGGGACTATGGTATCTGCTCAGTCTGCTGTTTGTCTTCATAGATGGCTGGAGGGAATGCTGTTTAATCTGTCGTGGCCTCCATAACATGTTTTACAATGCTAAAGGTTGCTGCAAACGCATGGAGTGTGCATGGGTGTGCTCAGATGTGCATACAGGGAGAGGATGAGTCAGGTTTAAAGGATATCTGCAGCTGCCTTAAAGACAACAGCAGAAATAAGCAGATGCAATTTGTTACATTTGCACTGCTGACAAGATTATTGTGGAATGCTGTCGGCAAAGACAACAGCAGCAAGCTCACTCCTGCCAACTGTTCTGTGTCTTGAGGGAACGCGTCGATTCGCTGAGTTGACTGCGCTAAGCCATTCTGCAGTATGTACGCGTCTTTGCTCAGATCCAGGCTTTTCACCACCACAATGGGGGTGTTCTTGGTGTTGTGTGTAGCATCATAACAACGCGTCCCTGTGCAGACAAATAGCTCTGAATTTCCACCCACAGCAGTACCCTGGGTTTGTTCCAGGTGTGCAGCCACCATCCAGGGTAGAGGTGAGACAAGGGGAGAGTCCTGAGCAGCAGCATTTGGAGATTGCCGACACGCAAATGGAGATGCTGCAACATGTGAACGCTGACAAATCATGATTGAAAGAACGGTTGTAAGTCATTGGTAGTTGGCATTTATACAAAAAGGGAAGGGTCTTGATCTCTCAGGTTCTAGGTGCTACATCAGTCACATGGAATAATCTGTACAGCACATTCACCCGGATAGCAGGATAAACCAAACAGGAGAAAAGGAATAACCTGTAAACTCTGCTGTTTTGTCTTGTTTTGAAAAGGAAAAAGTCCAGGAGAAATTGAGCCAAGGTGTTATTTATGTGAAGACAATAGGCAGACCTTTGCTCTAAATGTGCTTTCAATCAGCTGAATGATTTGTTACGATGTAAATGTAGCATCCCCTGTATGCACAGCGTCCTTGGGAAGTCAGAACCCCAGGTCTGAAAAGTTAACAGGCTGGAGAGCCTCGCATTGCCTCTCCTCACCTCACCCCTGTGCCCAGCCACCTAACTAGTTGCTGTTCAGTATTCCAAAACCAGGTTTTGACAAGAGGCCTCCTAAGCACTCAAACTGCTCAATTTAATTTAAAGTCCATTAAGAACCTCAGTTTGGTTCTGAATGTGAAAATTAACATATTTAAACTGTGTTGATTGCCTTTAATTTCTACAGTGATGTATCACTTTAAGCCAGCAGTGTGTCTCTTCTTTTCCTTGAGGACTCTGTTTCAGTAGCCTATAATATTAACAATTAATGCTCAGATTTCTAGGATGGATTTACTCTAATTTTAATAAAAGGCCTCAAAGGAAGGGTCAGTGAACTGTAAGAAATCAATCTTTCATAAGCAGTCTTTGGTTCTCATTGAAATATTTATGAATGATAAAGCTATCTTGACAAGGCAAAGTTCAGCACAGAGGCCACTTGTGACAACATGGCAAGGTTTCATAACAGACAATGTGTATAATTAAAGCAAGAACGTAGCACGAAAGCAGAAGGAGATGTGTCCGTTTCGTTAGATAAGTCTTCAAGGAGTAGTAATCTGATACGACTGCGTACGGCAAGAGGCTGTTCTTGAGTTAAGTCTAATAAAGGCTTCTTGAAGAACATAGCTGTGAACAAGTGGATAAAAAATATTCAGTTAAACTTCTCTCTAATATTTTTTAGCTTGCTGGATGAGCAAAAAAGTTCTGAAGTAACAAGTATATTTAACCTCATTCAAGCTTTGCATGAAACGAGGGAGGTGTATTTATTTTTATGTGTACATAACATGAGGTAGAATGACTGTCTTCTTAAACTTATGTGATATGGGGAAAGGTTCCCCCTTTTAGAAGAAATATGCTCAAGTCGCTAACATGTTCTGTAGCTGAACTGGAATCAGAAATCATTTATTTTGAGTCCCAGTTCCTGTGAATGTTTTCATGTGGCTCTTAAAGATTTGTCCAGCAGTGTAAATGCGTATATAGGGATAGGCCAACGGTTCTTCCTGTTCCATTAAATGTATTTTGTCTTGTAAAAAGAAAGAAAACTGGTTAAAAACTATGGTTTTAATTTTTTTATTTTTATTTATTTATTTATTTTCATCTACCCAGTTCCACAGACTAAATACAAACTGCAAATGTATGGTATTCAGCATTAACATTCAGCATAAAAGTCAACTACTTAACCACTTATTGGGACAAACATTTTTGTAGTTTGACTACTGTACTTTGAGCTTCCTGAAAATCTCTTTTTTGACATTTTACACAGGATTTTCTTCTTTTTCCTGTGAAAATCTGTTCAATTTGGTCTGAGATGTTGGGCTGTCAGAGATAGCCATCTCGTAGCTCAGGGATTTGCCCTGCTTGTACCAGCAGCAGGAACTGACAGATCCGGCTGACATCAGGGTGCCGCACTTGGAGGTCAGGGAAGGAAGGGAAGTTTGAGATAGGTCTGCTGTATATGTACATATTTAGTGTTCCCAGCTGTGATCTTAAGAGTTGTTACCAGCAGATAAATGTCCAGAGTGTTTGCTTTGCCCACGGCAACTATTTTGGTGCATTAACTTCTATTTGTGATGGGATTTTACGTCTGATTTAACATCTAATTTACTGGTGAAATTCATGGGAAAGAGCTTGTCATTTAAAAAATGCAGTCTCATGCCTTTGTCTGCTCATCCAGTAGATGGTATGCCTTGAAGTAGGAGCTTAGTTTTGCTCTTTATTGGGAAATTGGGTGAACTGGTACTATAAGTACACTTCTTGTTTATCATTTAAGTATTACTATTTCTGTTATAAGGAAGGACATCAACAGTGTATCACGGGTATTTAAGGGTATTTGTTGGAGAAGACAGAGATTGGGTTACACACAAAGGGAAGCTCCAAACTTATCCTTTGTCGTCAGGCTCACATCTCTTCCACAAGGCAGGGTACCGCCCTGTTCCTTAACTTCTGGAACTAGAAGGCAGAAGTTAGTCTTGCACTCTCTGCCACTGTAAATTATGGTTGAAGTACTGTCCAGGTTGTCCTGCTCTCAGCAGCCAGACAAGGTTTGCCAGGTAGGAAACCTGGCAAGGTGTTAGGTCTAGCAAACTGAACCGTATGTAAGCTTTGGCATTCTGGTTGCTAAATAAAAGGTAAAAATGTAAGGGTAAATGCTTGTCGGTAGGTAGAAGTGCCTATCTTCAATGGCAGGGTCTTGCTGTCTTTTACTTACCTGAGTGACCTTACCCACACAGGCTGTTGAAATCAATGCGCAAAGGAGAGAAGGAGAAAGTCAGCTAAACTACATTATAAAACACAATTTACATCACAACATGAATACATTAATTTAGAATAAAATTAGCAACCTTCTGCTAACAGAATAATGAATAGTTGTAAAGGTTTATCATATGTAAAAAAAAAAAAAAAAAAAAGAAAAAAAAAAAAGAAGCACTAATTGTGTTTGTTAATTCAGAACCTCACCACTATTGTAAGAAAAACTGAATGTGAACAAAGCAATGATCTGCCTTGTATTCTTGGAAGCTAACACAAATGCTGGTTATCCATTGCCATTATTTCAGCAGATCCCATCTTAATTACAGTGAGAAACACGGAGAATAAAAGAGCCATTTCAAATGAGACAAAACTATTGCCTCCCTAAGCTTCTTAACATTAGATCTTTCTGGGGTTTGTGTTGTTCTCTTCCTTTGTTCTCGCTGTCGTGTGGGGGTAAATATACTGCCAGGGGTGCCAGTACTGGGTTATCAATACCTTACATTTGATCTAGTTTCACAGGGTTGTGATGTAGCAAGAGGGTTTCTCCCCGTCTAGTAATTTAGTTCTAAACTCATCTCTTAATGCATTTTTTTTTTTTTTTTTGGTAATATGTATTGTAGGGCAGAGTTTATAAAATGTTTCTCTCTTTTTAAAAATACGTTTTCATTTTTTTGATGAGCTTTGATGTGCATCTCCAAGTGGCTGTCTGTTGTTCGGTCCTTTGACATAATGACCCGCTGAAGCACAACCAAGTGCTACAATCCTGTCACAAAAAATATAAGAATATTTTCTTTGCATTTTGATGGTAACAAAATGGTAGTTTAGGGTTGGATCACGATCTCTGATCTACCCACTTGTAGATAGTGTCATGTGTAAGTTCTCTGTCTTCAGAGCAGTCTGTCTAATGCAGTTACCATTAATTACCGTGTCCCAAGGCATAATGAAAGCCTGAGTGCTGCCCTCTTCTGCCAGCTACAGCTATAGGACAGTAAATGGTAGAATCACTGCAGAACATTCCTGAAAATACATCTAATGACTTAGGAAGGAATCAGGTTGTTTTTCCTTTCATTCTGCCCCTCTGAAGGAACTGGGTTCCTTACTTCTCCAGGCAGACCCTTCAGAGTCCCCACATCACTGGCTGCATGGCAGCGCATTTTTAAAGGAAGTGGCATTGCTCCTGACTTGTGTGTTCGTGACACTTGTAACGTGATTGATCTCAGTCATTGGGCCAGAAATGCCCTTCTGAATTGCCACTGCTTAAGGCCGCTGCTCAGGAAAAAATACAGGCACAAATCATCCCCCAAAATAAAAAGGTCAACTAGTATTGAATTAGTTCATTTACAGAACTCTGTGGAATTAGCAATGTACTTTTAAATTGCTTCTTGATTGAGGACTTTTGCCTCATTAATCCCAAACAACCTATGAACACCATTAAAGTCTAATAGAATAACGAGCGAGACTTCAGAGACTGTGCACACATACTGTACTACAGAAGGCAACAGGCGACTTGTCATGCTGAAGTGCACACCCCACAGCGGCGTCTGTAACGAGAGCACGTCCCCTGCTTTTGCCATGATGAAGACTCAGAGCTCAAGTTGATAAGTTACCTCCAGATACCCACAACCTGGACTTTTGCTGGTATAATCCAGGCAATTCTAACAGTCTCCCTCCTCTTCTCGCTCATGCAGTAGTTTCTCATCAGTTTTCTCCTGGCTTCTTGCGTTTACTCCAGTGACTGAACCTTTAGCTGTATCACGGTCTCCTGACATTCACTATGTGTTGTTATTTTAGTCTTCTCTTTGTTTCTAGTTTTCTTTTCTTTCCTTGCTTTTAAAATAACAAAACCAAAGCAATCCCAACCAACCTGTTTCAGTTTTGCTGTTATTTATCAGCATGTCCTCGCGGATGCCTGTGTGCTGAATTACCCCAGCTCTCTCACCAGACAACGGATGCTGGCTAAACTTGTGGATTTTGCCAGTGTTGGCCAATTCCAGATTGCTGCCAGATTCATAACGTAATATTATTTCTTCATGTTGTTTTTAAATCTATTTCTCCTCTCCCTTCCCCTCCCCTTCCACTTGCCTTTCTTTCTGCATCTCTTTCAAAGAAGAGCGGTCTGTCATCTTGGCTGTCTGGCTGTCACCAAGCATTGCACCTAGCTTTGCATGTAGAAACAGCAAATTAACGGTGTGATGCTATTGCTCTAATCTTTGTCTTTCCTCACCCATCTTTGGAGACGCTCCGTGTGTCTGACCCAGAGCTGCATGTGTAAATTAGGCTGTAAACTCTTCAGCTCCGGGAGCAGGGCTTTTTTTTTTTTTTTTTTTTTTTTTTAATCCGCTCTGTAAAATACCTTAGAAAATTTCTGGTGCTGTTATGAATAATAATGAGGATAATAAGTCAATTTCCCTTATTAGTGGTTTAAAAAGATCCTGCAGGTATTGGGAAGGGTGGGGGGAATCACTGGCTTCCTCTCGCAACGTGCCCACTGGCAGCAGGAGCGCTCACTTGGCTCGTCAAGCCGTTGAGGCAGGGCACTGTCTTTTTCCATTTGTTTCCCACCTGCTCCATTTCTGTGGCATCACCAGGGCTAGATTGCCTCTCTCTATGTCTTCACAGGTAACACCCCCTCCCTTTTTATTTTATTAATGTCGAAAGACATTTTCAACCCTGCAGGGGACAGACAGCATTACCGTCTGGTCTCATGTTGAGTTATTAATTTAGCCAAAAATTTCAATTTCAGATAGCCTGAGGTTAGTCTTCTGCATTGGCAGCCCCTCATCATTCCAGAAGTGTCCCTAGTAATAACCTTTGCCTGCCTCATTACCTTTTTGCATGCATAATAGCACCATGTACAGTAGGATTAAAATAAGCATGGATAGAAATGGTGCACAGTTGTCTAGGATATTTTATAATGGTTCACTCACCTGCTCAGAAAAATGACAGTCTGTTCTGCATGTTACTTATTCGTCAAGGAGTTATCAGGGAAAAAATGCACTTTTTAAAGTCCATTTTTGTACACATCTGTAATCCCTGTAAACTCTATTGCAGGATTTAATGAGGCTGATATTTGCAAAGATCTTTCTCCAAGTGTATTAGATGGCAGAGAGTTTTAAACAGGGAAAGTAATTAGTGAAGGACAAAATGCAAGGAAAAAAACAGCACCTTTTTCTAAGTCAAATTTTAATTGAATTTGTATGCAGCAAAACTGTTAAGTTCTCCTTCCCCATAAATATTAAGTACAGAGGTTTCACGACTCTGTTATGGCCCCATAAATTAGTTTGATCATAACACATTCTTTAAACAACTGTTGCTTCCTAGAAAAGTTTGTAAATCAAGCCTAAGCTTAATGTACTTTTCTTCCTTTGAATTTTAATGTTATTGATGTTTTCATAAAGCAGCATCTCTGCTGCTTGCTTCCTACTCAGTTCCAGTTCCCTGAATGTTTATATAGATGAACTAGGGATAAAGAAATGGAGGATCCTGCTTTCAGAAATGCTCATCACCCCAAATGGGATGACATTTCTCAAAAAACCTCAGCTTCTAATTAGCACCTTTAAAAAGTCAGAGTTTTTCAAAAGCTGTGTGCGTCTCAGCAACTCACAAGTGACGGTAATTGTTCATGTATTTTTCAGTGATGAGTCTCAGTGGGGAAGACCGGGATGCTGCGCTTTTGCAAGGGACGTAATATGCACCTCATGGGGTGCTAGCGAATGCTGTACTGTTATACGGGGGGGAGCGAGTGTGGTTTCAAGGTGTGTTTGTATCTTCCTAATTGTGAATTGTTTCACGATCCGCAAATGCAATTTCAACAGCATAATAGGATAAAATAAAGGGAGTTACAGCAGTTTGTGTGGGGAAGGGAATGCTGGGGAAAAACTGTAGAATGTTTTTTGTTTTTACTGTGTTCTAATTGACTGTGACCACTCTGAATGCATCAGAGAGTAAATAGGAAAGTTCTTGAAAGTTTTCTTTGGGGGAAAAGGTAAAATGAAAGCAGAGCTGGTTAGGAAAGACAATGCCTGACTGGTCAAGGAAATACCGGTAACAGAAGGAGGGGAGTAATGGTATGATTGTGAGAATGAAAACGCTGCGTTTCCTAGTGGGCTTCTATTTCTAGGATGTCTCTATTAGCATTAGGAAAATATTATAGAATTATGTATAAAACATAAGGAAAGACAGTGCGAAGAGACTGTGACTATTCCAAGTACCGTAGGTTTGACAATCTACACCACCCTTCAAATCACACTGCAGTGCTCGCTGACACTGTAATTATACTTAGCATTTTTACAGCCTTTGCAGCCTCTTATTAATCATGGGATTGCACCGCTGAGGTAGCTGAGTTATTAACCAGGAGCCGCAGGTCCCACAGTCAGCCAGTACCAAACCCAGAACAAGCGATCGGCAATTCCTGCATCAGACAGGGATTTAGCGTGGCTTAGTGGCTTTGCTATTAACCCTGTTGTATTTTTTTTTTCTCATTTATTGTGTTATTTGTATTTTCTCATTTGCCTGCCTGCTGCTGCTGTGGTGTCAGGCATTGCTACAAGGTAGGATTCCCTGTGCCCTGTGCTGGGCGAGCGCTGCGCTGCTGGGATCATGCGAAGTTCTTTTGAGGCCTATAGCAGACAGTGACTCATTTGCTTTTTCTCCCACATCTTCCATCTCTGCTTTTTAATATTACTTACAGCTGATGGCCAGTTTCTTTTAGTAGAAGTAGCTAAGGCACCTGTTGGAGAGCATTCCCTCTGTGTATAGGTCCAAACACCTGTGTATAGGTGCAAGCCAGTGACCTCTTCTGAAGCAAAAGATTATCTGGAACTTTCACATTTAAAACTCTAAACTAGCTGCAAAGACTCAGCTTCCGTACTACTGTAGAGTTTGATTCTAGTTCTTGAAATCACCAGAGGCAGCTTGGTGGCATAGGGAATAATGGCTTTAGCACTGCCGAAGCTATTTACTTCTGCTGTTGTGATGGCGGAGGTGCTCCCAGTCCTGCTGCTTCCACTGGGCTGCCAGAAAGCATTGAATAATCAAATAGGTCATATCTGTTCAACTCCTCTAATTTATTGTCCCACTGAATCCAGATTTTCTGAATGTTAATGAAAAAAAATACCTATCACACCAGCTCTTGCCATTCTATTTTATGACCTTATTAAATCTTACACTTTCTTATCATGCAGTGACAATTACTGGAGTACAGGACAGAACTCCTTCTCCGCATCAATTGTGGCATGTACACTTTCTCCTGTCACCAGTACAGGCTGAGTGATTTAGACCAAATGAGCAGTCCTGAGAGATATTTTTACACTGCTGACAGGATTATATAACAAGAGAAAGGCCATTAACAAATACAAAGGAATAAGCAGAAGGGAGAAGGCAGGTGAAGAATGGGGAAGTAAATCTTCAGATCTGTCACTTCATAATAAAATAACCTTCATGTTAAGATTTAATGAGCTGGTTATCCCACTAAAGAGGGATGAAAATACTGTCATCCTGCTTATCCCAAGGATTTTTGGCACAGCACATATCTGCTTACTAAGGCAGGACCAGGGCTGTGTGTGTGTACGTGTACACACATACCCAGTGTACGTCTTGTTCCTTATTAGTGTGATGCCTCTAAAATCAACCCCATACTGAAATGTTGTGTCTGCAGGCAAAGCAGAACTTAGGCTCTCCTTAGTGCTACAGTGGACTAGAAAACTTTAGTAAATGGCAGCGTTTTGTTTTTATGTACTCCCAGAAAGCCAGTGTTATTTTTTTAAATAAGAATTTCTTAGCTGTTGCAAATATTTCTTAGTTACTCTTCAGCTACCCTTCTCATTAATTCTCTAGAAAAATTATCCTCCTAGCAGTCGTGATTAAGAACCAAGAGCCCTCATTCACAAGGAAGTTTTCTTTGCTACTAGATGATTCAAAACAAAGCACTTCAATAATTCTGATATAAGGAATTGAACTTTGTGAAGGGCCTGCTTCGAAACTCGCTCTGAGCACTGCACTCGCCAGCCAGCAGCGGTCTGAGCGTTTCTTCTGAGGGAAAGCAAAACGGGGGCTCCACTTCCCCAGGAGACAGCTCTGCGTTTCTGGGCCAGCAGTGCTTCCAAGCGCA
Organism: Nettapus auritus; assembly: GCA_011076525.1. Lineage (NCBI taxonomy): Eukaryota > Metazoa > Chordata > Aves > Anseriformes > Anatidae > Nettapus > Nettapus auritus. The sequence goes on along the minus strand of CM021786.1, from coordinate 4,187,492 downwards.
TTAGGTTCCTGAAAGTTTTACTTAAAATGGGTAAAAGTCCATGGTAATATTTTCTTTCCCTTTTGTTGAGGGAAGAAACATAGCATTACCGATACCTCAACCCCGGGAGATGCTGGGATGTCAAACTGCTGGGTGTCAGACGCTGCTAATCGCTGTGACATACAGCAACACATCAGTAATTGGGCTTGGTTAGGTTTCTTTTTTCCACGAACAAAGCTTTCTGTAGGACGTGAGGCGTTGACCACTACTTGAGGTTTGAATCTGATAGTGGCTGCAGTTATTTATGAAATAACGCTGACAGGAAAAACAAAACCAAAAACAAAATTTGGGAAGATGGCCTTGAAGGTGAGGTAAATATCGGAGGGAATGCTAATGACATAAAGTCAAACAAATATCTCACAAGTGAAAGAAGAAAAATACCACAAAAAGGCACAAACCTGCGCAGCAGAGCACAGATTGGGATTTATTCAGTTTGGTTTAAATTAGTCCGTGGTGTTTGTCACCAGCAGTAGTTCTCTGCATTGCTGCCTCCTGTCGCAACAGAAGGGTTTGAGGATTTGAGTAAGCAAGCAAATGGCCTTAAAACAAAAACACATGCAGGGAGAGAATCCATTTCTCTCCTTATCCGCTCTCTATCCACAACTGAAGCCACCCTCCTCCCATCTATTCTGTCTTAGCTTCGTTCCCAGCTGCCGGGAACATACTGTCCCCAAACCTCCGGTGTGTGACGGGGCCTTGGGGAAATCGGCTGTCACCGAACGGTCGGTGACCTGGTCAAGGGACCAGCCGTGACTGCAGCTGTGAAAGCGGCTCACTGCTTCGTTATTCCTCGCGGATTCTGTAATTATTCCTTGTCAGTTCTGTGGAGGTAGGACTGAAAAGGAGACAACCGTGTGCAGCGCATGTTGAGCTGAAGCACGCTGCCGCTCTTCGGCTGAGCTCCCATTCGTTCCATGACCATATGCTTAATTTTCCAGATATTTTTTCTCAAACAGCCTTTAGTCTGTAGGAGGATGGTAAAAGTTACAGGAAATAATGTACTTTTTGCTATGACATTAAACTTCCTAATGCTACCGTAATGCAGCTGCGGGTGATTTTTTGGGACCGAACAATTACTTTTTTGGCTTTCAAGGGCTTATTTAAGCGGTGACAGTTACTCAGTCATTACTGGTATGTTTAGGTTTGAAGTAGGAAAAAAGCCTTTTGAAGTGATACTTTGTTAAATGCAGTCCTTCCGAACTGTTTGAAATCGAATGCACATTTTACCTAATAATTCCGGACATACTTGCCAGTAGGGAGTTCTGGTCCTTCCCTTGTGTCAAAAATATCGCTGTAGGCTTTTGTTCTCGCAATGGCTCCCCTTCCCCAGACTTCCACAGGTCTGTCAGTAGCAGAAACACGGGCACAGGGCTGGTAAAGCAGCATTGCCTCCCCCTGCATGTGGCTGGCACTCTTCTGCAGAAGGGAGTAGCTTTTTTTTATTTTATTTTATTTATTTGTAAATGACTGAATGCAGTGAAGGAGGAAAGCAAGGTTGAGCAGTTGTTCTGAATGGACTGTGACAGCCCGCTTTGTGAGCTTGGAGAAGCGGTTCTTAAAAGCCAAGCTTTTAGCCCAATGCAATTGGTTTGAACAGGTTCTGTGACCTTCTTTAGACTGATGGCTTTAAGTAGTCTTAGAACAAGAAACTTTTGTAGCTACATTGGGTGAAAATTCCTTTTTCTTTTTTTGCCTTCCCCTTCTGAGCTTGAGAGCTACACATTTTTGACCAAACGTCCTCGCAGAACATCTCTCCGCAGTGCATTACAAAACTCAGTCAGGCTTTTTGCTTTTGGAGGCCAAAAGAGATTTACAAATCAGAATAGACGGGCCCCTTGCTGTATAAAGTAACAGTTATTAGCTGTTTGCATTGTGGTTTAGAGTTCCAGCTGCTTTTGGTTTTAGGTTTTATCTTCCACCAGCGTCATCTTGCTTTCACTAGCTTCAGAGACCCATCAATACTTTTTATACTTGAGTTTGTGAGCTGACTTTGTGCTTGTGCTCCAAACAGGTATCTGCGAACGGCACGTTTTAATAAGCCTTAGTCCTACAAAAATCCCTGAGTATGTACAGTGTGACGGGGAATGGGAGTAATTATAATTTTAATTGCATCAGTAAAGATTGCTTCCTGACTCTGGCAGGGAGAAGATAGCGATTTTAATGCTAGGTTAGCTAGTTGACTGTTCAAAAGAAAATGAATTAGTTTCAATGTGATAACAGATTTACCCGGTAACACTGAGGTTCTTTGCTAATCTCAGACTGTCTGGGAAGGACAGAGAAGCATTTGCAGTGTCCTAAGAAGTCATTTGCAGAAACGTGACAAAGTGTGTGTGTGTGTATATATATATATATATTTAAAGATGATTAAGGACTCTTCCAGAGTCAAAGCTCCCTTGGGCTTTCTACTGTAGCACTTGCCCCAAGGCACCTTCAGACAGGATGGATAAAACAAGAGGAGGAGAAAGTGAGCAGAGAGAAGCTTGTCCAGTGGCTGTGCAGTTAGGAACAGAACCCGTGCTGGAATACCAGCAGTCTCCCGGTCACTTTGGTACCTTTTTATTTATGAGCTGAAATGGGAAAAGACTTTGGATGCTGTGAGCTCTCTTAAATACGTGAGTGCGGGGCATTAGATGTGGATGAAGGAGCTGGACATGCGTAAGGAATGTGGCATGTAGACAGTGAGAATGCCACCCTGCTCCTGTGTTCGACAGAGACCAGCAGTGTTTCAAAATAATCTGATAGCAGCCTCTACTTGCAGTAAAAATTCTAAGTAGCTGTTCATTAAATCACAATACAATGCTTCTCATAATAACAAACATTATTTCTCTGCAAACATAATTAATCCTGAGTAATTTTACAATGACTGTCAAAGGCAGTTAACATGTGATAGTCCTATTTGTTATGAACGGTGGCCATTACGTTATATGGTGTGGGATGTCATGGGTGATAACAACTTAAATGCATGTAATGAGATGTTTGAAGGAGAGCTTGATTCATAACAGCTTGTTCTAGCATCCTATGCTAAGTATGTATTAATGATACCTTTATAACACCTCACTTAAAGTTAGTGCTATAGCCAGATTCTCTTTTTGTCAGGCTAATGCATTTGTAGATGATGCTTAATTGCATGTATTAATGTGACAGCCATACCTGGAGTGTAGATGAAAGCCATCCAGAAAAAAGCTATAAAACCATGCCTCGCAGAAAGCTGAAGGCTTTGTCTCTCCTTTTCCACTTAGTTTATATAAAGGTACCATCTGGCTACAATGACCATGGTAAGGATTTTAAGGCATTCCTGAGACAGTGAAGTAAGGCTGGCAGTGGCTAAACTATTAAAACTATTTAGGCTATTAAAAGCAAAACAAAACTGAAACAGGGCCATAGTGGCATAATCCAAGGGCCCAGCACTGTTAGGATCTGGTGCCTACGCTGGTGATAAGCGGATGTCTGTGCCTACAAAGAGGGTAAACACAGATGATGCCTTGCCCCTTCCTTGTCAGGTTGCAGAGTGCAGGCAGTAGGTACTTGGTGAGCAGAGGCTCCCAGGTATTTTATTCCAGTCTTTTAAACAGGGATCTAAGATTATCAGCTCATCTCTATAGGGAGGCTTAATCAAGACAATGAGTTATCATCGGGTGCATCTCAGTAAAGGGTATTACAAATTGAAAGATTACATTTACATGGGAAATGGAAGAGAATTCATATTCTTTGTTACCAGTGATACAGGACTCAAGGCACAGCCACTTGCTGAATGTAGCAAAGGAGTTATCTGTGTTTTAGAGGAAATCGTCAGCAGAGAGGTTTTGCATCTTACATCTTGCACAAAGCCAAAGAACATATGTTGCTTCTGCAGTGCCAAGGACAAAGACATCCTTGTCCTGGATTAGAGCTTGTACATATATGCAGACAAATAAACAAGGCAAAGCACTTTGGTGAAATAGTATGATATTCTTGATTCAAGATGATATTCTTGAACTGGTTCACTGTGGTCACCTAAAGGGTAAACTTCAGTTCTGGTCCCGTTCCTGTAGACTTCACAGTTTTTCTAGAAAATGGTGCCCAGTACACAGTTTTCCAGCACAAACTCCCATACAAGGCTCACTATAAAACCAGTGAAGCATCCAAAGCACCCCTATCCGAACGTCTTGTTTTATCACAGAAATTAATGTGCCACTCACAGTAATCTGAGATGTCAGTAAAAGACTCTTTATTCATAAATAACTGATATGCAGTAATTTATGTCTGTACATTTATCTTCAAAAGGCTATAGCCATACAATTTTTGCAAACTCTACATAAAACATCCAAACTGTCCATTATTACATCTTCAGTACAATATAACACAGCTGTTTGGCATTACCAAATATATATATGTATATATATTTATATATGTACATGTGCTGAAAAAAGAAGCCAGTGCAGCCTTTTCCAAGGAGTCTTTCCCAAGTATTTTACTGTACAACATTCAGAATTTACATCGATAGAACAAGGCACAGAAAGTGTGGTATGAAGCCAAGGCCATGCTTTTCATGTAATGCTCTTCTATCTCTCCTTCTTACTCCTTCAGCTTCATACTATAGAAAGCGATCAAACCTCTGCTCTTTTTTCAGTTCTAAACATACTTAAACCACGGGGAGAAGCGGGGGGAGGGAAGAATGCGCAGTTGACTGAGCAAAAGTCAACGTTTCAGAACCTGTTCACTGTATAAATAGGGGAGCAGAAGAGAAAATACGTCTCACTGTACAGGTATAGTGGTTTTAATATTTATTTAGTGTGTGTGTGTGTGTGTGTGTTTAGGTTGAGGTTCCTCTCTCCCCATTTTGTCAAAAGGCTGGTCAAAAGATTTGAAAGTTGGAAATGCAATGGAACTTTTCAGTTAGGTAGCTCTGGCCATGAAAAACACTGATTTAAGTCTCGACAGACTGACCAGCATTCAATTTTACTTCATTCAAATTAAAAAAGGTGTGCATTTAAAGTTTTTGTACCCATTTATAAACTGGATTCAGAGTCGGAGTTGGAATGAATTCGATTAAGAGGTGGGAGGAGGCGACTATTTCCCAAGTCAGGTTACGTGGTGTCAGTTTGTTATTCCCAAACACATACCAGGAGCACGGATCTGCCACCTCCCCAGTGAGGCACCTGCGTACTGCTTACTGATGCATTAGGAAACTCTGAGGTTCGGTGCTGGTACCTGCCTGTTAGACTGAAATGGAAAGAGCGCACGAAAAAACATTCCTCCCTCCCCTTCCAGCTTTAGTGCACAAATGGGGGAAAACTGAAAGCGCTGTTTGGAAAGATGCCATCATCGTTAGGGTAATATTCCAAACTTCAGTAAGGGCAATACCAGGTCTTACAATTCTAAACTGAAAAAACAAAGCGTCAGCCAGTTCTAAGTGAGGATCTGTTAGGAAACGTTCTTGTTCTCTGTAGCAAACACACTTGCTGTTAGATCCATGTCTTCCCCCTCCTGCTGTACCAGAAAGAACGTACACCAGGCTTGGTGCGCGGCACCCTGAACTTCCTTTTCTGCTACACTTTTCCTTTTGGGATTAGACAATAAGATTTATATACAGAGACCAGGTAACACGGGGGGTTGACATCTTCTTAAATCTGCAGAAGTACATTCTCAACCAAGGTTACCACACCAGGGGCAGACAAACTAAGCTGCTGACAAAACCACAGTTCTACAGTAGGTGAGTGGCTAATCTCATTAGGTTACAGAACACTACATTACAGATCCGGGACGGGGCATCTAATCTCCCTATCCCTTAACTAAATTTTCACAAGTGACTTCAGCTCTAGTTACCCTGTGACAGCAAGGCAAGAAGGCTACCCATTGAATCCTGGCTCACCTGGATTCCCTTGTAAAGCACAAACCAGTTATTCAATACAACTGAACAGCTTATTTAAATGCAGCTTTTGCAATAGCTTGAAAATTACAATACACCCCTACCCACCCAAGCCCCAGACAAGAAACACTAGTAAAGTCTGTACTATTCATCTCTAATACAAAAAATATAGTGGCAAGTTCCTAGACATTTATTTTATTTTTGGACAGAACAGTGAACAAGAACACTGGTAGGTTCTTGTGGCAATGAGCAGAACGTCAGTTCTGTTTCCTGCACTGCGGGCACTGTTACCATCAAATGCTTCTCTAAGCGATTCTTTAACCTTAGAGCGGTTTATTTATTTTTGTCCATGTTGGAAAGGAGATTTTTGCTACTGTTTGTTAGTGTTGGTAATGAGAGAGAAAAGCTAGACTGCGGTGTTGGAAAATGATTCGTGATCTTTCGCCAGTGGATTGAGGTTTTGTGGTTGTTGTGGTGGGTGTTGTGTGCCATATACCTGCTGGTTAAGATACTGTATTTATCCAGGAAACCTTGAAGTTCTAGGTAATTTTTAACTAGACAATCATTATCTATGCAGGCGAGGATATAGGTATGTGCCATTTTACACGCTGCTGCAGAGAAACCGCCAGCCTCTCCTGAAGCAGGAATCGTGTCAAGGGAGTCATTTGACCAAGCATCTATCACAAACGAACGTCCCATAGAAAACTCTCCTCAGCAGGTTTAGCATGCAAAAGGTTCTCAGTGAATATCGTTAACCATCTCTACTACTGTGTTAAGGTGTGAGAACTTCCTAGGTACAATCCAAATCAGTAAAACAAAGGCTAGAAAGACAAATCTTCAGATCACAGCTGTTAGGGACTTAGATATGATTTCCTGTTTTCATTCAGTTAATTACCATCCGAGATGTTTTACAGGCTGAAACAGGCTGAAAAAAAAATTCAAATCATGACGAGAAGTCCCCCCAACAGCTTCTCACTTGTTTTAGCTTCACTGTATACCTAAGCTACGTTTTTTTCTAGTGGAAGATAATAGCTGGAGTCAATCAGTTACTGAATGTTTTATAACTCTCTAACACCAATGTCTTTCACCTGAAAAAAACCACCACAAAACAGAACCGACCTCTGCTGTGAGGCCCACGTAGTCCTACGAAGAGATCCTGATCCAGCCACGTAGGCTGAATTCGCCTCTCTCTTAACGTGCTGCAAACAAGCCGTGCACAGGCCCATGGAGGAGGGGACCAGCTGTTGCCAGAGATAAAAATATTAACAAAAACAGTTCTTTGTATTTTAAGAGAATTGTGTTGCTGTCTTTCCATCTATTACGAGAAGTCCAATAACGTTTTTGTAGGAGTACATCGTGGCTTTATGGGACTTGTGCTGGGAAATGAGGGTAGAATTTAAATCTACAGAGCAGGGTTCTTTTCTTTGGGGCTTACAGGATTTTAATGTAACTAGTAAGACTGCAAAAGCAATGTTGTAAAAACTGTAAATTAGCTTTACGATGCTGCAGTCTGGCAAAGCTGTGAAGTGCACCATTTTAGTGACAAAATTGTAAGTCATTTAAAAAATGTAACTATTAGTCTTAAATGACTCACAGTGCAGAAGTATCTGGAAGTGCTTAGGAAGATGAAAAAATACTTGCGCAGATTCTTTGGTGATGTAAAATCCACATGGCTATTTCACTGCATCGGGCTCAGGGCAGCTAGATGGAATCTAAGTGTACAACATGGCATTTCTCTTTTACTTTTTGGTTTGTGAAAGACACTTTTTAAAGTTTATTTCAAAAGTCATTGTATATAAAATAGAGGAAAAGAATCAAGTTTGAATTTCTGGCCTCTAATCCTACTTCAGATGCGCCTTTACATCTGGGTTTTGGATCAAATCACAAACATACACACATACACATTTCCAAAAACAATCTTTGTAACATTGTTGTTAAAAATGTGCTCTTATAATTTTAAGCCTGCTAATCCTTCCCAACATATCTATGTGTACAGCATCTGCATGCAAATTCTGAATTATCATTCTGCGAGAATTCTGTATTGCAAAGCATCCTCAGAGCAGACTGTGGGGGAAAAAGCCGACAGAATTTATCAGCTGCTTTTTACTGTGAAAAAGCAAAAGAAAACAACATTTAACATCTTACAGTGTTTTGCTGTTTGTTGTTAATGGTAGCAAAATCCATTTGTAGCTCATTTATGTGGTAGCAGAAATACCCCCCAATGTTATCATTTCTCTATCTCTAAAACTGGGACAGCGCGTGAAAAGGGGAGGAGAACCGGCACAAGCCTCTATAATTAAAAGTGCTAAGTTTTATTAATATCATCCCATGATGCTAACATGAAACAACAGAAAGGGAGCATCTGAAAACAGGCGTATCTGTACCAGATACAGACGGTAATCAACAGATGCAAATTTCCCAGGAGTAGGAGAAAAGGGAAGAAAAAAGACTGAGCCTATCTTTCCACCTCAGGTCTAAGTTACTGTCTGATTACTGCTTACTATGAGCATCGTTAGCACGGAGAACAAGGAATCTCTTCTTTATAGAGGAGTTTAGGATTTGACATTCTGTCACCTCTCAGTCTTATCTTAAAGCTACGCAGTTTTTCCTCACAGTTTTATTTTCTGGACGTTCAGGCAGCTGAATCCGCTCTGATGATGTATGAGCTTGAGTCACTGGCACAGTAAGGTCAGTTACTGTGCTCTCAGGAGTCCCACGCTCTCACGGGCATTTCTCGTGGCTTTATGCTATAGCAAGATCTTCATCCTCTGTGATTGATACCGAATGTGGGAACAGTGAGAAATGGAGGAAATGAAAGAACTGAGTGATTTAGCCTGCATTCTTGTTGAATAGCAGACAGGTCATTGGCCACTCCATCTCCAAAAAGATACATAACTAGAGATGATACAGAGAGAAACAAGGATGTGCAGGGAAACGGAATAGACCAGGATTTTTCAGCCTAGAAAAGAGAGTGAGGGGAAATGAAGTCTGTAAGATAATGAATAATGTGGACAAGGTGATTTGGTAACAGTTGTTCCTTATTACACGGGGCTAGGGAGGCCCAGTGCAGGAGCTAGGCAGCAAGTGTTAAACAAAGGGAAGCCTGGGAAGGGAAGGAAAGGAAAGGCCATTTAAAAAAATGCATAATGGGATTGTGGCACTTCTGGCAAATGGGTGTTTTGTCTGATGTACTCCGGCAGTTCTTAGAAGACTCAGGCGTACATCTCAGTAAACTCACATTAGCAGCGTAGGCCAGCAGTCTGGTTACTGTTTCAAATTCCTTTCCAGGGGGGATAAAGGTACAAAAGTATTATGGCATTTCTAGTCCAGATAAACACTACATCAACAGTAATAGGTTAGAGAAAGTCGCGTTCTTGGTTTGGGCTCACAAAAGGAAGGTCAGCAACAAGGAAGCTGCTTTGGCGTAACTGAACAAAAACCAGGAAACGAAACCTAAAGCGAAGCAGGAATGCTCCATTGAGCACTGCAAAATTAAAATCTGACCTCAGGCCCCAACTGAACAGCTACACCTCTGGCATTGCAAGAAACTTCAACATCTATTCCTTTTCAGTACATTAACTCAGACACCAGACTTTGTTGGCTCTGACTGGGGTTGTGGTGTACAGCCCAGATCCCGCCGGTCGGCAGGCCCTTTCAGGGGCACTTTGGGGTTCTGGCCACCTCCCGGTTCCTCTCCCACAGCCGTCCTCAGCCCGCAGCAGCAGCGCTGGGTGTCGCTGTACGGAGAGGATTTTCAAACCTACCCAAGTCTTGACTGTAAACACTACACGTTTCCTGAGAAAGAGGCTTTGAGGTCTACGCTCCATCTAGCAGCTCATTTGACCCCACACGGCGTGAAACAGGAGAAGGCAACACAGCTCCTCAGAACAGCACGACAGTGCGGGGCAGCGTTTAGGTCTTTGTTGTGGAGCTAACCTAAGCTAGCTTGAAAAAGCAGCAACCAAATTAAAACTGCATCTGAGGCGAAGCTGGGAACAAATTAACTGCTGGAGAGTGACTGTAGCAGGTTTCCCAGACAACGACAGCTCGCTAGAACTCCATTGCTTTTCTGTAGATGCCATTCCCTGTTTTTTTTATTCATGACATTTTGTCCAATGAAAAACAGGTTTCTGAGGAGGAGGAATGGAAGTCACTCGAAATATAACTCAAACACAGACAGAACCATGTGCTGCTGAAAAAAGTGACAGCTTGCTGCCAAATAAGCTGGTATTTTTGTCTCGGTCTTAAATATGCCTGCAGCCATTATGATTTCCCATTGCAAACAGGAACTCTGATGTCAGACTGCATGAAATACTAAAGTGCAAAAAATGTTTGGGGAAGTCTACGTATTTGTAAGTCTAAGGCTATTCCAGCCTGCTGAGCTGGGAAAGCAGTGGAATTTGCAATTTGAGATCAACAAGAATAAGCAAAGTCTCACATCAAGAGCTGTTGATTGCACTTTTCAGAACTGGCACCCTGGATAAAGAAATAGTTTCAGCTGATTATAGATTTGCACACTGAGTACCCACCCTGTGGCTTGTTGTGCTGGGCTCAGCCAAATATGAGGTTTTAAAAAAAAACAGAATTCATGTTTTCAGTTCCTTGCTTTTCCATAAAGCTCCTCAGGTCTTGTTCATGTTCATGCTTTGTACTGATTGTGCTCCTGTCACCAAAGCTGATAGCCTTGGCCGGAGCTAACAAGCACCTTGGCTAATTTTCAAGAATATATGAGTGAAAATACTGTTACATTCGGTTTGGTACTAGTTCTGCTAGGACACTCACTCACAGTGACAGCTGTTTTGTTTGGTTCAGTTGAAGTAATAAATTATTTTTGTATGAGGTGGATAAAAAATGAAGAGAATTCACTAGTTAAATTCTGGTTTTGGTGATAAATGCAATCTGTTTTTAACTAAACCAAGCATAACACAGCCAGCTTTATATTCTGCAAAATTTGCAAACTATACAATGAAACAGAGCCAATTTTTGGCAGTACTCTGTGGGGTTTATCCTTTCAATCTGAAACTAAACCAAAATTAAGCTGTACTGATTGAATTCACCTTTGCTTTTTAACTTAGTTTTCCCCCCTCCCCCCCAGGTGTAAACTTGCTAAGTAGGGCTGGCAGTCTCCTGAATTTTATTTGGTTATTTAAATCTACCCCCAAAGAAACATTTTTGACTGAGTGAAAATTTCTCCCACATACTCGCAAACACGAATTCCACCGAGAAGAACAGCTTTGTTCTGTTGTTTCGATAAGGGAACAGGCAGGAGGACTGCAGCAAGGTACGTTCAGTGGGGGACTGACTTTTTCTGTTGTTTTAAATGGTTTGAATGACACTTGATATCAATCAAATAGTTGTAAGATCTATTAATTCCTCAAATGTCTGATCTATTAATTCCTCAAATGTCTGAACAGGATAAGACCAGATTTTCAGTAGTCCTGTAGCTAAATTACAGCAAATACAAAGTGACAACATGATGCTAGGAAATGACATCTTAAATCCGCTCTTTAAGTGTGTTAAGTTGGAAACACAGGACAAAGGGGACTCAAGGCCCCAAGAAGGCAAACCTTTAAACCAGGATTAACCTCTAGTGGCTCTAAATATTCACCATCATATTTGCTGGTAATCACTAGGCATTATACTCTCCTTCAGCATCACTGTTTCCTTAAATACATTATGTCATAATATTTACCTTGTACGGCTCTGTATATCACTCCTTCCTGCCCCGGGCAATGATAGATGTGTAGTTTTGTTTTTGAATTTGATATATGAATCTTAAATGAGAGAGGACTGTAGCACAGGGAGAGCTTGTGTTTTCCTTATTACCGAGATGCTTTTTAATAGGGCTTCTTCTGCTCCTCCAGCTGAAAACTGCATTGTGGAAATGAGCGTCTGCTTCCTTACAGTGTGCAGAAACCCTTATTTCCTCCCTGCCAAAGAGATTCTCTAGTGTCAAAGTCAAAGCTGGCCATCGGTTCTTGAATGCAAAAGAAGGGACTAAAGTCCATTTTGTCTGCTGTAGTTGAAGTCAGGCTCCTCAATCTCAGTTTCTGTTATGTCTGAGATTTTGGAGTGTGTCCTTCCTATTTCTTCCAGTGCACAAGCAAGGGAGTCAAGGTCTCCATCATGTTGGTGTCGGGCTTCCCAGAGGTCCAGAATGACAGCAGACGGACTGCTTTGTGTAGCAAAATAGGAGAGATTCCTGAAAGGAGGAGGGGTGGGGGGGAGATGAAACAAAAGGATTAGGAGAACTGTGCAGTGTAACACTATGACAATGTTCACTGAAAGTGGAGGTGCCCTGTGTCACGCCTGTAGAAGTATTTAGAAAAAAAACAAACAAAAATACCAGGAAACCTTCAGCAAAACCTAATTAGATGAGTGCAGGGAATCCTCCAAAGGACACACACTGGTGTTTTTATTCTTTAAATGTTACTTGCTCGGTTTAGCAGAGGTAGAATGAGCACAGGATTTGTTTCTTCTGAGGTATGTAAATGCTGGCCAGCACTTACCGTCCTGCGTATTGATTTGGAAAACAAATCAGTTCTGGAGAGTGTCATCATCTGGAGAGCAAGCTTAGTAAGAATTTGTCAGGGAGAGAAACTGTGTGGTTTAAGTTGATGCTTGTAATTCCATGAAGTCGAATCGTGTATTTTCATTTGTAAATTTAGGTTTATTAAGGTGTAGTTTTTGAACTTTGCAGGAGTGATACTGGCAAAGAATTTGGTAAAACAAAGTGAGTATCTTTAACACATTACTCTAAAACTCCTTCTATTGACTGGCCTTGGACATAATCATCCAAACAAATAAATGACCGTTATGCTCACAAGCATAAATGTTATTTATAGCACAGAATAGTATTACTCCTAACTGTAGAGCAGAATTTCCTTTAAATATGCCCTTTCCTTAAAAAAAAATCTTCAAAACATTTAATTTGGTTTGGAATAGAACATGGCAGATAGAAGGCAAGACAGCAGGCTATGTCATTTTTTGAGAGAACACGTGCCAAAATCTTCCTGAGTCTTGTACTTTACCAAGACCTCAGTCTTGTGGGTGTACTGAGCTAAGAGCTAACATCAGGTGGGATGGGACACGTGGGTTTATTCGGAGGAGAAAACAGTTCCTGTTTTCAGTAGCTAGTCATATAGCTAAGAAAGCTGCAATTAATCCTTGAGAGTAAGAAAGGTGATAACTATTTACACATCTTTAATACCAGCAAGCAAACAAACAAACAAAACCCATAACGCAATAGCAGGAAATCATTCTTAGTGCGTATGTAAATGTTCACCTTTCAAAATTGCCTTCCATTACCTGCTGATGCTGTTTTTTTGTGCTAACATCTGCCAGTCTTTGCCTTTGGCGTTGGGTGTGTCAAACGTTGCGCAGATTCTTTGTCTGATGGAGTAGGGGATTTTGAATGCTTTTGCGCCCATCTGTGCAGGGAAGTTGCTGTCATCATGTGCAAAGAAAGTGATGCTTTCCCTTTCACTCTACACAGAATATAAAAACAAAGCCGTTAGTGCAGCATCAGGCTTTGTGCCTACCTTCAGGTCTGTAGGTGGCTCTCTTCAGCACAGTAACAGTGACATCCAGAGTCCTACCATGTACTCCTGTTTACGAATGGGGACTGAGACAAGGTTTTTGCACAGCCTCGTCATAACTGTGAGTGCAGACAGTTCGTTTCTGTGTTCTTTCTGCCGCCTTGTTATGCAGGATCAGCCTGCACTGAGTTTAGCGACATGTACCTGTTGGTGCACCAAATCCACTTTTGGAGGAAGAAGGCATCAAGTCTGAGGCTGTGATTCCATCTACAGTTTGTAGAAGTGATGACAGACAATGAAATAGCTAGGAGGTTTTTTTCTGACCTGTGAAGGACCTTCTAGAACATCACAACCACCTATGGCTAAAAACCTTTAAAATAGTGTCATTTTCCTTGCCCAACCTTCCTATTTTTGGGTAATAGATGAAGTCCAAGAGAGCAGTGACTGGGAGGTGAATGCCACAAAAGGATACGGCTGCCTAAATCTTCAATTGCTTAAGCCTAAGATGCAGATAAAAATCTCCCCGTTGTGATTTTTTAAAAGCACCTGAATTCCATAAGTACCTCAGTTCCTCCACATTAAAGATCTCTATGGAATCCAGGTCCTTTTTGTAGATGCATCCCTTTCTTTTCCTATGAAATTATCCCAGTCTTGTGTAATGGAGTCACATTTCCATGCATTATTCGTTTCAGAGCAATGCAGCATAAATATTAAATAACAATGATGCTATAGGCTCTTCATAGAACATTTATGACACATCCCAGAAGTCATCCATGCAGAGTAATAGCAGGGCTGTAGATATATCACGTTGTCTGACTGTTTAAATTAAATATGCAGAACAATAGAAGGTTTTCATACCCTGCACATGTGAGATAAGCTACTGCTACCTGGTTTGTTCAGGGAATTCTAAAGCAATGAACAATTCAAGTACTCAGTTGTTATTTCTTTACTTATTTTATAGTCAGATTATCCTCACTGTTCCTTCACTTTTTGAGATAGTCACGAGAAAGCCTTCCATATTAGCAGATCTGTTTGAGGACAGAATTGTTAGATGCTCTGGGGACTTGTGGGTAGATAGGTCCCTTAAAGGAAAACAGGAGGTCACAGATATTTAGAGAAGGACAGGAAGTACTGAGGTGTTTAGAGAAGGACAGAAGTTTTTGATGGAACTTCTACAAAGAACTGGCAAATGCTCGGACATACTCTGAAACTGTTTTTATCCTGAATGACAGTTGCGGTTTTCTTATTTAGTTGCCACATTCTTTGCATAGTGCATTTAGCACATGAACATAAATCTTTGATACAGAAGTACCTGGATACTTTTTAAACATTAATCAGTGAAGATGCTTAATAATCTAAAAAAGGTAGCTGAAGTTCTCAGTGCTGTAGGACTCACTACCAGCTTGCTCGGTGCACCATTGCTTTCTTTCACGTGTGAGCAAAGCTGCAGTCCTCGAAAGACGTCCTGTGTGTACAGAACGCCCCAGTGGCCCGACAGCATCCAGGCAATCCATCCATTTTCAACTCTCAGTGCTCTGCAACATACTCAAAAACTTCCTGCAAGAAAACTATCACTACTGACTCAAATACAGATGATTTTTAGTGTTGTAAAATCTCTGTAAGTACATCGTTTGATTTCTGCTGGAAGTAGAAACTAGTGCTTTGTAGACTTGTTACAGCTTTGAACAGGCCCTGAGAAAATACACTGAGGTAGAGAGGGCAAACACGGGGAGGGATTGTGGCTCACACGGCCCAACAACTTGACAAAAAACATCACAAAACAGAACACTTTACCTCTAGAATGGACGTCTGGATCTGCAGGATTTGCTCATGACCCTTGACTTGTCGGACGCAGATCTTGCAGGACAGCTGCGTCGTGGCAGGAGTGTAGCGCTCCAGCGAGAAGGCACAGTGCAGCGGCTTCTGGTTGCTGCACCACACACGGGAGAACGGGACTTCCTGCGACAAAGCATCCCCGAGAACGGGGGGAAACGCTTTCAGTTTGGTTCTCCCTTTATAATTAAGTTCTTAGCAGACAGAATGTAAATCATCTCACAGCTACAGAGTGACACTGGATCCTCCAAGAGGCACAAGATGCCAGGAAAACAGCTGCTTTCGACACCTGAAGGTGCCTGTCTGCCTTCCTAACATGCTTCCCACCGCCTCTTCCTGCTCTACCACCCCAGCAGTTTTTAAGGGTTCCCCCTACTGACTTGTGAACACGGTGGGAAGGATGCCAAGTGCTCAGCATCTGCTCCTGCAGGAGGCCCAGGACAAACAAATGCGCTAGAGGAATTCTGACTGCCACCTGCTATTAACTGCTTTGATGCCGTGCTTCTACACAATGATTCATTCATCAAGCCTTGAAACAGGATCTTTGCTAATCTGAGAAATCATTAATGTGAATCTTTCCTCATCACAGTGTGGACCAAACAGATGATAACTGAACAGGCCCATTTCAATTGTTCTAGGCCACCAGAACTCTTAAAGTGCTGGCTCACAGGAGAGAAAATGATTAAACACTGGAAGAAATCCCATCAAGAAATGCATTCTTTTATGTATGAGCAGTCTGGAACCAAATCGGAGCTGTCAACAGACTTGGGACATTTCACAGAACGTTGCCCTGAGAAGGAAGTACAAAGTCAGCGCAAGTCGTTCTGCATTTCTGCTAGAGACAATTACTATCTTTCTGAGCTGTCCAAGTCATTCAAACTATACCCAATTATAAAATGCAAATATTTAGTTGGCTTCAGTACCAGCATTGTGTCAGCCCCCTCTGTCAGCAGAGCTTTTGCACATGCTTCTTTTTAACCCCGAGTTCCTGCTGAGAGACTGGGTTGTGCCTGCTGTGATCAAGATCTCCTGCAGGTTCGGAGCCCTCCTTAAAGCAAACACAGCACGTAAGCCTTCTTCCACGGATTATGGATCCCTCATCTGACTTTTTAGTTTTTGGTTTTATCTCGAAGCAATCAATTTAATAGCTACTTTGGACCATGCCACTTGCATTAGATGCAGCAAAGCCAGGCCCTTGCAACATGTAAAGATTAATACAGATAAATTTGCACTGGCTAGCACGACTTGTTTTAACAGCACCCTGTAGTTTAATTTGACTGAAAACTCTACACTATTACTTGCCAACGGAGAACAAAAATGCCTGAGTTAAATATACTGTAAACAATGCATTTATTCATGGAAGACGTACACAGCCTTAGGAAGAGTGCTGACTTGCACACAAAATATTCCGGGGCTTCTGAGTCACCCTCAGAACCTTCCTAGCATCAGGGACTCACAACCAGCAAAGGAGAAAATTCCCCAAAGGCATAATAACTTTCCAGAAATAATCAGGCAGAAATAATCCTACCCCAGTTCTTAACTGCACAGCAACACGGAAGCCAAAGTAACAAAAACTCTTCAAGTTATCAGCGAAGTTGCTTGCAGGAAGCACAGAAAGTAGTGTTCTGTGCAAGCTGCTGCTCTAGTTCATCACGCAGTGTTATTTAGGTTCTTAGCATCTCTCTCTCCTTATGTAGTCACAACAGCTTTCTGCAATGGTCTTAACAAACAAAAAAACACTGCAACTTCAGTAACTCCTACTGTGTACAAGGCAGGGAGCGTTCACCTCTGAGCAGCGGCATATTCTAGTGCTAGAGTATTTAAAGGAGTCGCTTTCCTGCAAGAAAAATCTACGGAGTTTGTCACCAAACAGGCACTACAGGAAGGCAAGTTCTCATAAACTTTTCTATTGTTTTTCCTCCCCCTCATATACCCGACAGTTAACTATCCAGACTGTGCACACTGGGCATGTGGAGGGTCATCTGCCTGCCTTCTAAAGCAGTCAGACAAGATGGACACAGCTACATGTATTTAGTTTAAAACTACTTAACATTTATTAAAAAGCAGTTTTCAGAAAACAGACTTCTTTCTAGGGGTGCTTTAAGTTGAATTTTAGTGTAACATACAACTTCATTCTCCAGGACTGAATAACACATCAAGAGAAGATCAAGTATGGAGTTGTTTTTATAATATAGGTTGAGGCAAAATAGTCATGTGAGGCAAAACACTCATACTTTGGAGAATATGGCAATACATTAAAAGCAATTCTGGGGGGGCTACAATACTGTATGACAGACAACTCTCTATATGCTTCTGGGAAAAGGGAGATTACGTAGTCTGATTAAGCTCTGTATTTTAAAAGACCAGCTTGCTCTAATTGCCAGCACATTGCTTATAATTTCCAGTAACCAATACTAGAAACCTTTTGTTTTGATTTATACTTTCCTGTCTTCAACAGCCTCTCTAATTAATGTCTTACAGGAAAAAATAATTTGCTCTTAATCATTTCTAAGAATATGCATGCCATAATTTGAACTCGTGACATTTAAATGCTGACATATATCCTCTCCCTTTCAGACGTATATTCATAGCTGTATAGAAATTGGAATGACAAAGAGATCAAAAATAGTGATAAATTTTAACATGAGTATAGGCCTTCTATTGGAGGTAATCGAAACAGGTAAAAGTACAAGCTTGTTTTCTTCAAAATGAAAAATCTGAAGCATTCTGCTTCATATGAAATGTTTCATTCTGTATTTGTCAGAATCATAACATATTTTTTCTAGTGTCCTTGAGATTAAAACCTCACCTTTCAAAAACAAAGGGGAGACAGTTGTCTGATTTGTTATGTCTCTACCAGTGAACATTCTTACTGCCTCTGTATCACAATGTAAACAAATAAAATCAGCAAGTACCTGACATGCAGTAAATGGTTTGATTCTCCAAAGGAAAGGCGGGATATCAAGGACAGATATCTGAAGACTGAAGGTATTCCCTCTGAAATGCAAAAGTTTTGGTTCCTCCAGTAACTGTCCTCCTTGGAGTCTTTCATCCAAAACCACTTCCTGCAATGGCAGAGGAGAAAAAAATATTAATGTTAGGAACAAATACCAACTAAGGAAAATTAATCTTTCTGAAAGGTGCCTAGTTATAAGTTTGTATTAACTGAATGTATGAGTCAAAGGTAATTTCATGTGTTCAACAAATAACTGAAGAAGGAATTTGGGCCTTCGAATTTCAGGCAGACTCATCCAGGAAAATACTCTCAGCCCACGAATCATGTAAGGATTAATAAAGGGTATAATTACAAAGCTATTGTAAATCTTTAACTATCCTTTCAGTGGCTTTGCTTTTATTAGAAGCACATAGACATTAGCGTGTGCTCCATTAAGATTCATGTTTCTATTCTGTACAATAGGAAGAGGAAGTAAAAATTCATCTGTCACAACTGTCTTCATTTCAGCTCTCAAAAGAAAACCATTTTGTTAAAGGTTCTGAGTTCACCATGTAAAAGCCAGAGAATTTCATTGTTTTGTCTTGGCATGCCATGTAGGAAAGTCACACAGAATCCCAGAATGGTTGAGGCTGGAAGGCACCTCTGGGTATCACCCCGTCCAGCCCCTGCCAAGCAGGGTCACCCCCAGCACGGTGTGCAGGATGGATCCGGGCGGGTTTTGAGTAACTCCAGAGGAGACTCCGCAGCCTCCCTGGGCAACCTGCCTCATTGCTGTCACCCGCACCGTCAAGAAGTGTTTTCTCACATTCAGCTGGAACTTGGGGCAATTTTTTGTTTGATTGCTTATTTTGTTTTTAAAAGGGGAAATGCAGAATTATAATTTAGTTCTTGAAGGAAAATAAATGGCAAGAGAATCTCTTTATTCTTGCTCAGATTGTAAAAAGGAGAGGAAACCCTGAAGTGACTAATGACAACGTAAGGGTAATGACTGTGATAAATTCTATACATCAAATGATAATGACTTACGTTTTCTCTTTGGACTGGAGTAGCACTCAGCTGCAGATGCAAGCAGGCTCTGCCTGTGCTCATGTGGCCAAGGCACTGAGCCCAGCCTAGCACTCTGCTTGCTTCCCAGCTGGAGCTTTGTGCTGCGTGATGGCTGTGAGCACGGCTGCGATTTCTGGTTAGTCTAGAACGTAGGCAGAGTAGGTTTGCATCTGCCTGGCAAAAAATGCGTGGACAGTTTGGCAGTCCTAAAGCTCTTTCAGTGTAAATTGACAAGTGAAACAACACTGCAGAGAAATTAAGGGATTTGCACTAAGTCATGCAGCAGTGGCATACAAAATGACAGTGTTCTCGTTCTTACTCACTTTGAATTCCGGACTGTTGCTGTAGCCTGTGGACTATCCCCAGGAATAAAGGAATGTTAGTATTCTATTAAAAAATAATCAAAGCCAAAATATCAAAGTGAAATCATTTACCTGGAATGAACAAGGTGTGTTATCCATACAATATACTCTCAAATTGTAATCCAGAGAATTGCAAGACAGGCAGCCAAAAACCGCTACTTTCAGCTGTCGAACGGCACAGTCAGAGATGGGTTCTCCAATAAGTGCATAAGTTCCAAAGCTGTTTAAGAGAATGTGACAGGCATAAGGATCCAACAGGCAGTAGCAAGAAGTAGTTTCCTCTTCCACAGACATCACTTCCTGCAAAATGAAATTCAGGTTAAAAAAAAATCAATAAGCCTTGACAATAGAAGTCATGACATCATTTATTTGTATTTGTTCTACTGGAATGTGAAGTACTCCTGAGAGCCAGTATGCACATTCTTAACTGATGTTGACCTCAGGGAATAGGAGAAGGTAGGCTACCTGTATGAGTAAATAGTCTCCATTTAGCCCCGAGTCAGCAACAGGAGTTCTGTGCAGAATTCAGTGTGTACAGCTTATAATAATGATGATGTGTGAGAAATTTTAGCATTTTTTTCAAGTGTTCTTGACTTTCTAGCTAATTTTTTTTTCATGATGTCGAGGTAAGAAATTACCCTGAAGATTAAAATCAATAAGCAAACCTTGAACGCCAGTAGGTATTTGACATCCTTTCAGAACATCCATTACAGTTATGTTTACCTCAATCAAAAAACTACCTCTCCCATTCTTTTGTATTTCATACTTAGTTCTGCATTTCAGCACCATTAGATGAGGTATTTGAGCAGTCTACAGTCTGGTGTTACACTCCTCATTATTTGCAGGGTGCTTGTAACTGACACTGTTGGAGCTGACGGAGCATTGAGTGAACTTAAGTAGGAAAATGAAGCTGAATTTGAAATGGTTTCAACACGAGCAATAAGCAGCATGGTGTTTTGGAGGAGGAAAAGGACAGAGTGAGTTCAGGTATGTGTGAATGTTTTAACTACCGTTTATTTCCTTGCAATGCAAGGAATCAAACAGTTCCATCAGCAGCAGTGCAATAAAGTGCGATCAGTGATCGATTTGTGTCTTGTTACTGGGTACCATGGTTCTAATAACAGGTACAGTGAACATCAGCTCCTTTTTATCCTGTGTGCATACCTGCCTAGCAAGCAGTCTTGGTCAAAGATGGCCAGTGGGCTTAAAAAAATGCAGCTGGACAGTCAGAGATGATCAAATGCCCATGTCATGAATACACAATGCTTAATTTCCTCAATAAATCAGTATAAAAAAAGTATATTTCAACTAAAAAAGCAGAATGTTTCACTTAACATACATAACTAATCCTTCAGAGGTGATGAGCACAGGGTGATCACCAAATGCCCATTAAAATGACGTGTAAAGAGACATTTTTAAATCAGAAAGATCCTTCTAGGTTAAAATAAAATAAAATAAATAAAAAAAAACAACACCACCACCCAAACCAGTAACCTTGAACTGTATATTTTTAAGCAGTGCCATAACTTTCTTTAGGTCATGATAAATTCTTGCTTTTATATCATGTTCTGTTCAGACTTGGGTTTCTTTGGGAGCTATAAAACATCTAAACTGTTTTCAAGAGCAAATGGTTACTGGCTCTGTTATTAAGTGATCTGAGAAAATGAATACTTTCTTGTGCGACATGGGCTAGATCATAAAATTGACCCTTTTCTGTCCATTTCAGTACAGCACTTGAACAGAGTTTAGCTACTTCTGAACAAAATGCAGAATCCTCTTGTTTTTGAAAAGAAAAAAGATAATTTCTTTAAAATTCCCAATTATTCTGTCCCTTGAATCATCTTTGACCAGTTCCTGCCTGATTAAGAGTAATCGTGTTTCCATTGTCAGTGTAACCTCGTAAGTGGGAGCCGAAGTCCGAACTTACCTCCCATTTTCCTTGCTGTGTCCTTTTTTTCAAGTGAATACTCCAGTGCTCTGAATTGACTTCTGCGCAGTGTGGGATAGTCAAGGCAAACGGCGTGCTGACGGACACATCTGAGGGGCCACAGGTTACTTCTGGTCCTAGGAGAACATCTGTGCCTTCCGGCTGTAGGCTGGTGTGGGGGGGAAGTAAGGCCATCTTTAGGATCCTTTCAGTCATGTGGGAAAATGTATTTATAGTAATGGCAATATAAAAATTTAAAAATGTTTTAGTGAAAAATCTAAGTGCTTCATTCATCTGGTACAGAAAAGACAAAGCGAGCCAACTACAACACTCATTTTCGTATAGAATTGGAGGCAGGAGATGAAACAAAACTATAAAGCCCCATCTACTGAAATCATTGGCTGGTCAGTTTAGGATTCTGGTCTTTAAAACACATTTCAATTTGTTTAAACCAAATGAAACACTCAAATTACTCTATGCAAGTGAGCCTTGTTTTATGCACCAGCTGGTAATATTGCCATCTCATTCTGCCTGCAAAGAATGTCATCTACGATATTTTCACAGGAGTGAAGATAAAACAAATTATGGTTTAAAAGCACAGCCTCATGAATTTTTCCAGGCTGAGCTTGATCGCCCTGCTTTGAAAACACATTCATATTCTGCCAAACGAACGAGATAGGTAACTTACAGTAGACATCATTGAATAGAAATTTGGGGTCTAAATTTACAAGTCAGGAAAGTAAGATATCTGCCTGCGGGCTCCGTTACAGTCAGGACTTTCATTGCCACGTCACAAGCTCACAAGCCCCCAGAGCTGTGCAATGGCAGCATGGCAACGAACCACCCCTCCCGTACTGCCTGCGCTGAGTGCACTGCTGCATTTCTTTACCTTGGATTCTAAGTTCATCTGCAAGATGAAAAGACACAACATAAAGGCAGCAAATTCAGCTTTTTCTTTTTTTTTTTCAAGTATCATAATTGCTCCCTAAGCCTCGGTGCTTCTAAGCGTTTGTAAGACTCTTAGGGTAAAAGAAATAAAGCAAAACCAGACTCAACTCTAGCTGCCATTTTTCTCTTTGAGCCATGAGTGTGCGTAAGAGCGGAGAGGAGAGGGCAGAGCAGGACACACAAAGCGGCCAACGCTTGCAGGCCTCGCTGCAGCAAAGCATCTAAGCAACAGCAACAGCCTTACCCCTGTTAGCACCACATTCCAGGCACAGTTCAAGCAAGAATACTTGCTTATGCAATGGCAAACAATTTTTTACAACACCCTCACTGCTAGGAAAACACCGATTCTGTAGAAGATAACATCACTTAACACCAACCACTGCTACCCTTTGCAAATGGTTATTTGAGTTCCTCAAAAATAAAACCTTCCAGCAGTTCCCCCAGATCACCTCTTTCCAGCTGGTTTAAGAAACCATCCAGAGTTGGTCACAAAGAAAAATGTCTCAGAAAAACCCTCAAGCCAACTCTTATACTTTTTTGTTTGTTTGTTTGTTTTTCCAATAAGTTATACTGGTCTTATGATTTCTTGCTGCTGCAGCTCAGCAAAGGCTGGAGCCTTCACTTCCTTAGCTATTCCCTCCTTTGTATTCCCTCCTCGGTGGGGAGAATTTCTGTGTGTGCTAACAGTGGCCTAGGGGCCGTGAGTCAGTTTGTGCAGGATACCTGCAGACTGGCTGATTTTTGGCTGAATGGCCCTCGCAAGAAGCTCTCCTGGCCAGCAACACTGGGACCTGCACGTCCCAGCCGTCACCCAATGACACCGCTCTAACTGCAGCGAGCCACCGGCTGGCACAAGGCCCTGCAGCCTGTGTGTAACTGCAGTCATGCAGCTTGAGGCGTCCTGGTTCGAGGCCCAAGCGAGCAGACAGCTATCCCTGGCCCAGCACAGCTCTGCTCTGGCTTTCTGGTTTAGAACAAAGTCAAAATTACGCAAGGAGGCAAGAGACGTTTCGCTCTAATTCTCACTTGGGCTGGAATCAATAACTTTGTTGTTTCTTTCCGCAGACATCAATAGCCTGGACTTTCTGCCAACATCAAAGCACGTGTATGGTGGTTGGAGGTTTAGTTTGGCTGTTTTTCTCCGTAAGGAGTCCTTTGGTGGTCTTTATCAACTTCCAGCTGCCAGAAGCACCCTTGAGGGTCTTTGTAGCAAAGCCCAATAACCCTAAGATTTTTTGGTTTGGTGTCTTTGGAGGGACAACCAGTTCCATCGCTGGTTTGCTCGGTTACATGAGACACTGAAGACTTTTAAAACTTTAGACTTCTGTTTAGGATACAAAGGGTTTTTCATGCCAAAGAGAATTTTTATCAGTTTACAGCAAAACCAGCTGATAATCTCATGCCTTAATAGCTAAATGAGGATTAGAGTAAAAGTGACACTACCCACGTCCTAAACAATTTAAATCCGAACAATACGATCCCTGTTGTCTCAAGGAGCATTTTATGGTGACCTCAAATACTTGTGACACAGAATTTCATTCTTGTATGCATCTACTGATCTGGTTAACTTTTGTATTAAATTAAACCTCGCTGAATATAATTTGATGTGGACAAGACTTCATTCAGAACCTACAACACAAACTACTGCATTTTTTATGGCCATACATCTGCAGCTTGTGAAGACAAGAACAGCTTTCCTCTCCTCCTTCTCTAAGCCACTATTTTACCTTTCCTCCACCTCTGAGCACTGTGCCTGTCCAGGTGAACAAGCCTCTACATTTTAGGGGTAACGGAAGAGACGGTGAGACTGTTGAGCAGTTCTGCAATGTGGCTTGGTACTCCTTCCTGTCATCTTGGATCCCACATACAAGTCAGGTACGAAGTCCAAACCGATGGCATTTCCTCCCACCATCAGAACACAGAAACCCACGGGCAATAAGAGAGCCCTTGCTCCCTGCACGTCAGCACAATCTGCAGCTGTTAGAGAAGTCTGTTTTATCGCACCCAGCTCAGATAGGCAAAGGATACACCGATGTTGCCTCAACTATTTCTAGAGAAATAACAATATTTTAATGCCAAACAGAAATGAACGTTTGCCTCTGTCTTACTTTATAGAAATTCACTTTAGAAAAGAAGGAAGGAAAAACCTTTCTATGATAATTTTCAGTTTGGTTTGCTACCTATGATTCTGCCCACAAAGAAAAGGAAACAGTAGGCAAAATCTGTGGCTTGTATTTAATTAACCTATTTTAACTCACTTCTGCAGAACCCATGCAGATAAAACAGCTGGCTTTTTCCTCCTTCCTTCCTTCCTTTTACATATCTTAATCTTTCACTGAAAATGATCAAAAACCTATAGCAGCTCCTTCACAAAGGAGCTCAGATATCAGAGGGAAAAAAAAATCAAAACAGATTTCAGATAAATTTTTGGAAAATATTTCGAGGCTTTAAAATTTACAGGCAGCTCTGTATCTTTCAGTTCATGCTTTTCAGTTTCAGGTCTTGAAATTTACCTCTTAAAAAAACCACCACAAGATAAAAAGAATTGTCTTAGTGGGGAAAAACAACTTTGCATCTAAAGCTGAAGAACATGGTCAACCAATCTTGACAGTTCAACAATACGGCCAGCACTTCGTAAGTTTTACTTTTCCTCTGAATCAGGATAGAAATATAGTGTGATGCTACACTTAGACTAAACAAGCTGTCATCATTTCCTGAATTACACTTAATTACGTACCAATTTGGTAATTTTACCCTCCGGGAGCGTTTGATCAGCTTCTAGCTGAAACCTAGTGAACCAGGCAAGCAAACTAAACTGGGGTTATACCGATGTGTGGTGCTGGCAGGCTCAAAGAAACAAGACAGCTCGGAGCACTTTCGATTCTTTGTAATGTTTGTTGTGCTGAATTAGAGCCACTAGGAAGTAAACATTCTATGGGAACAGTGACCAAAAAGCTGTTAAAATAATGCCTTTCTGTAACTGTGCTTACTCCTGAAATTAAAGGGGAAGATCCATTGTAAAACAAGTGACTTTGGGCCACATTCCATTTGCCTTCTAATGCGGAACAGCGAAGGCATTCTATTCCTTTAAACAGCATAGACAAGAAACCCATGAACTGAGCCCGTGCCACAGACTTTGCACATATAAAAGTGTTTCTTTCACATGCTTCGTACCTGGACTCCCTTTGATTGATGGCAAGATAAATTTCCCATGAACTCTCTTCGGGAATTGCTCCATGTGGGATCAGCAGACTGACTCCTGCAACAGAGGAAAGCAGAACTTATCTTTTGGAAAGACACCGGATGGAAGGACCCCAAACTGGCTCTGATTTACAGCATCTAGAAAGGCCGCCTTCTAGAGCTGAAGAGAGCTCCTCTGAGAGAGTGCTTCTGACTGCAGCACTGTCAGATGAAGGGAAAAATACATTATTAACATGATCCATCCATGGATCTTATTATCCATGGATCCATCCAAATTTCCAGGAGGTAAATGTCAGGGACAGAGGTGCTGTTCAGAGTTCTCAGTAGCCACTCGAAGGTGTGCACAGTACGCAGCAAGGCCATGAAGCCCAGCCCTGCAGTTCACAGTCCTCTGTAGCAAGTACTTTGAAGTAATTTTGGTACTTTTTATGTTAGGTAACAGATAGAAGACCATAGAGCGCAGTTTTTCTCTTTAATGTATCTTCTTGTTTATGATAAAAAATGAACCGGGTGTATTGGGAATGGGGAAAACCTCCCAGTTCTTTCATCAGAAGCAGCAATGCTGGAGTACAAAAACATTCAATTAGCTAATTATAATTTCAATGGGAAAACCAGGCTTCTTTTAATTCCAGAACTGATGCAGCCGAGGCAGCACACTTTTCAGCCAAGATATGTTGTACAGTCAAGCACACCCAAACTCCTTACAAATCGTATATTTGAAACACAAATAACTTTGAACATTTTCAGCAACAACGCTGGTAATTGTTAGGTGCCCTTAGCTGTGCTGCGAATGAGGTTCACGTTCTCTTTCCTTGCAGTGAAATTTATTACAGTGATCTCAGTATGACTATTACAGAGATTGAGCTGTTGTTACATTTGTTTGAAGCCTTGCTTTTAAAAATTTCTTCCATAGTGTTTTACCATCATTAAATGGCAAATATTTTCTCATTGAAATCTGGAATCAATGCAGGTATTTCGCATCGTTTGAACAGGGGAGAGGTTAATTCTCCAACGCTGTTGATAAAACCCAGAAAAGTTGGGATTTTATCTGAATTCTTTTTCAAGAATTCTCAATTCAGAATTTCAATTCTCATTGCCAAGTAATCCGAAATGTTAAAAGTACCAGGGACTGTGCAGCTTCTCAAGTTGCTGTAACCCTAGGCTGTGGATAAATGAATTTTAATCAGCTTGTAACAGTAAGCTTTACTTAAACCAAATTTAAAATGCACTCTCGGCTTACAGAGCTTAGAGACAGAATGAAATTATCTCAGTCTCACCTCAGTGACCTATTATCTTGCAGACCAAAAGGAACCACATACTGAGACTGAATATATCTAGCTATCTGCATGATCAAAAGGCAAGTTTCACTTCATAGAGGAAAACTTAATAGACTGTCTAGTAGCTTCGTGCACAGGGACCCAGAAGATCCCATTCATGACAAAACACACATCTTTGATTAAGGAAAGGGGAAAAAAACCACCAAAAACTGTTACCTGCCAGGCTTTTATCTGATGCAGCAACAAAACAATCTCCTTTACATTCTCTATTTAATTTTTCTTTTCCTATTTTTTTTTTAATTCCTCTTAGCGGTACACATCCTGTCATCTGCAAGCCATGTTTACAAGGCTTGATTGTGGCTTAAACTTTTCTTGAAAGCAGTTTGTGCTTTTGAGGTCAAATCTGTTACTAGTAGGATTACAAGGAATTTCCTAATGGAAAAATAACCTCACCAAATTAAGCTCTTAGTTTATGTACAACATAGTTAGTGATTCAAGGTGATATGATTTTACTTTTGATTCACTAATATGAATTAGAAATTAACAAGGATGCTTCCTACAAGGTGGCAGTGGAATGGAACCGTTGCGCAGCACACGCAGTACAGGAAGACTCCATTTCAAATGCTTTGAATATGTCATACATGCAGAACCTCAGCTAAGCTGCAACACAATTGGCCTGTAATTTACAACTGCCTGGCAAATTTGATCTTACATAAAAAGAGGGAAAAGGAAGAACATGTAGATCAAATATGCATTTAAATAATCTAATTGATGGGACTATCATTACTTCAAGTAGCAGCATAAATGAAGGACTTCCTCGTTCATGACTTAGTGCCTGTGGCTTTGTACTATTCATTCCTGAACATAAAGAAGTCTGTGGAGAAAAGTATTCATTCTATATGTCGTGCATGATTGTGCACTAAATATTATATGCCAGAGTTATCTACTTCTATAAATCATCTCTAAATACAGACTGCGTTTCTTATGCTAACCTTTAAAATACTGATTTTATGAAACATGAAGGGTAAGGCTCCAAGCATTCGGTTTAACCAGTAAAGAGCCAAGCCTGGATGCACTAACCAAATGCAATCAAAGCCAAGTTTAAAGGAAACCTTGAAAAGAGATCAAAAGAGTTGAAAAGGGAACCTGGTAGCGTGCTGCTGGAAAATGATCTTAACATCCTTCAGTAGATTCTCATTTGTTGTCTTATGTTTTCACCTAATTTAACAAAAGCTCTAAGTCTAAAATTCTGTCTCACAAAACTCTGAAGTCACAAACAAACTATCTGCTTAAACAATGCAAATTGCGCATTTTTACTGCAGTGGTTCAGTGCATAGCCCAGCCTTGAAATGGCAGCTGACTTTGAAGTGCCCTACTACAGAACTTTGTCAAGCTGTTAAGCTAAAAGAAAGAGAAAACCAGAAAGCCAGAAGTAAATGCTAATAAAAGCCACACTAGAGTTTTCATGGAGAGTGGAAGCTATTCTCCAGAGATGTCTTATTTGTTATATGCTGCAGACTGTAATAATGTAATGAAGTCTGACAGTGTTAACGCAGTCAGAAGCTGATGCATGTAGACTCTGCTTTGAATATGACCCCATTATCTAAGATCCTGATCCAATATCGACCTCCTTCCTGGTGAGTGCCTCATTTGGATCAAGATCCAAGTAAGCAACAGCTTTGATTAATATGACTTATATGCTGAAGACATCAAGAAAGGCAGTAATCTGTAGCAGTTCTAATAGGCACAATGCCTTTTTACTCTCATCCCAAGCTTTGTTCTGATCATAGTCATCTCCAGTGCGAGCAACATGCTGTAATTCCCAACATTTGTGTTAAGGAAGACCCTACTTTTTTATTTATTCATAGAATAAACGAATAAAACACTGCATCAGGCAAAGTGAGCTTCATCTAAAATTATGTACATGCTTTTAATAAGAAAGGATCTACCCACCTGTGTTTGGAACCACTAAACGACCACCCAGGTGTCCAAAAATGGCAGTTGTCTTCAGCTCACTTTGCGTTGAAATCGAAGACAGGTTCTGAATATATGTAGCCTTGTTTCTAGCCTGTATCGTACCAAAAGCTCTATTATTCCCATGAGGAAAAGTTCCAGAATGTGCCTTCCCATGATATTCAGCCCTCTCTGTCACCCCTAGGGAAACCATGAATGAGCTGTGAACCTTGACTTTGATGTCTGACAGGGGGTTAAACAGCGAAGACTCCGTCATTAGCTCCTTGTCCATCGGGTCCTGCAGGCAGATCGGTCCGCTGTACGTTCTGCTCACTGTCAAGTCAGGCTGCATGGATGAGTTCAAAAGCAGGGAGTTACCTGGTGAAATGAAGTGGATCAGGCAGTTAGTCCCTGCGTTACACAGTGTGCAGCAGTGCCCGGTAAAGCAACTGGACAGCACGTAGCTGGAGAAATGATATTAGAAAAAGGGTTTATGTACATCTTCATAAAGCACAGGGAAGTGGTAAGCTGGACTCCTGGCCTGCATTCCCGGTCATGCAGAAACTTCGGTTACAATCCTGAAATGAATAAATCCCTTTGATTTTAGCTATGCCCTTAAGCTACACGAGCTACATTTACACTGAGAAGTGAAAAAATAACATGCATATGGGCTTAGGCATCCTGAGAACCATGACTCACATCCTATCCATATAACGATTGGTGTTCTTTTTTAAAAATGGCAGATTTGGTGAAACTGTAGGTATGCTGTATGGCACTGCGTGTGCGCCTGCTTCAGCGCCCCATTAGTCCAGACTGAGTTTGAGCCTGTATCATGGTACCAAGCATGCTACAGCCAATTCCTTCCTCCTTGGCAATGTCTGGATCTTGAATCACTCTGTCCTTAAGAACTGCCTGCAAATAAAAGATCAGGTCTGTATTTCACTGTCACTTTCAGTGAACCGTTAGATGCAGTTTTAAAACCTAAGCAGTACTCAGCTGCACTTTGATTTCCCCATCTATATATAACTTGGAGTTAGACAGGTAAGACTTAGGAGACCTGGCCGCTGTGCATCTAGTACTAACTTGTTTGATGCACTCAGTACATACTGCAGTCATGGAAAAAGAACTGCATTTGGAGAGTAAAAGCTCTCCGTTTTGTTCTACACAGTATTAAAGAAAAATGCCGTGCTAGGCATTGGAAATTTACGTAACTGAGCTTTAAGATGTTAAATCAGAAGTCTATTTCTGGCCCTTCCACCATTTCCTTTTTGCTTTGCTCTTCCTTCCTCATATTCTCAGACAGAGAACATTATATAATACATAATTATATACAACATAATATGATACAGGGTATATTATTATATCATATAATTACAGAGGGCAGTGTTGAAAACCAGATGAAACGATGTAATGGATCCAACAGGTACCTGATCAGTGTTTCCTGCACTTCAGGCAATTCCAAAGTGCGTGAATCCAAGCAGGAACGGAAAGTTTTTCCAAGGAAAAACTTTGGTTTTGAGTGCATTATTATTTTTTCAAATTAAAAACCCCCTGGGTGAAAACACAACTTCCTGCAGACCTTTTCAGTGAGCTTACACAAAAGGATGGTTTTTTGCCTGAGGGAAACCGGGTTGAACAGAAAGTGGGACAAGAGAGTAATAGGAGGATGAATACCCCAGCTGTACATCAAGGGGAATTTTAGCTCGGAAAACACGGGCTGCAGTTAGAACCTGAATTCTTTACAGGTTTGGTCTTTTTTTTGTTTGTGTTGTTCCTTTTTTTTTGTAGCAAATACAGGATGTCTCAACTAATTTTCTAAGTGACCTGTATTTCAACCTTGAAAACTTGATCCTTTTAAAGGGACTGCAGGTTGGGTAGCTAAAATTTCAATACATTTCTCCAAAGAGTAACATTTGGATCATTTCAGTCTGTGTAGCTGCATGCAAAGTGGCACAGAATCTCAGGTTACAGACAAGTGGCCAGTAACAGCTTTAGCATTCAAGAAGTTGCACTATTATTTTTTTTTGGCAAGGAGCTGCATTCTGTATGATTTCAGGTGAAAACAAATATAGTTCTGATGGCTTGCTTTGCAGCTCCACTTTCTAAGTGTCATTTCAAACGCCCAATCTCAAAGTACTTTCAATAGTTTTGCTCTCAATATATAACAGGAGAGATTTTCCCCATACATTACCCAGTTTAGGTGGCTTCAAAAGAAACGGACTGCATCTCGCTGTTCATACACTTATCTAGTGGTCCTACAGACCCAGCCGAACAGAATTACAAAAAAGCCTCACTTTTTATTGTCCTCTATAGTATCCAGTGTCTTTCTGTCAGTACTGTGCTCTTCTTTTGTAGCAAACTGAACAGAGAACAGGCCTTTGTTTTAGCTGAATTGTTTAGTTTACAAATTATCTTATTAAAACAAAAAACAACAACAAAAAAAAACCCACAGAGAACCCAAAGTAACTGACCTAGCAGCATCCCAGCACAAGAGAAATTTGCTGTGTCGGATGTTTTCCATGCTCAGAACTAATATTTTTGAAACATGAAATCAAACAGTTCATTCCCCAGTTTCAAAACAAGACTTTCACAACAAACTAAACAACAAAAGAAGTTATTGAGGCATTTGTTGAGAATTACACGACTAATTAAAGACTTGAATTTTTAAATGAATGAATAAACATCCTTCAAACCTCCTTCTCTAGCAAGCCCTTCTTCCAGTTTCTTGCAATTCATGCTTGGTGAGAAACATCTTTCAGAAAATAAAGTAACGGTAAAAACCAACCAACCAACCAACCCGACTCTACCACACGTTTCACTTCTCTGATGAGAGAAGAGACGTGGGGATACTTTCACATCCCACCAACACACCCACAATAAGGCAGGTGCCTGTGTTTTAATGTCAGTCCAGAATTAAAGAAATGCACCATCTTAAAATAATCACCATTTTATCTCTGTCCCTCCACCTTTTTGTCCAAAGGAAGAAACCACCTCAATGCTGCTTTTACTAAAAGGTTTTATTTCTTCCATATTTTATTGTATTGGTGGATTTCTGAAGTCTTTAAAAACTAAAATAAAAATCAATAGATGTTTACATGCCTTTATCTCCGACAGACCTCAGCCTATGCTAACAGCAACTTACAAAGTATGTACAGCTAGGATTCTCAAATTAATGATACAATAAAAATGTAATCACTTTTAGGGGAATAAAAAAAACAGAAGAGCTGAGTAGGAAGGAACTAAAGACAAATAGTTTTTTTCTTTTTTTCTTTTTTTTTCCTTTCCCTGTGAGTTAGAAATGTCAGCCTAGAATCTAGTGACAATATTTCTAAAGCACTTAGAGCGTGGTCAAGAAAGATTATATGTCCAAGTTGCCATGACAAATCAGTAGCAGGGAGAGTCGAAGGCATTACTGTTCCAACCACCGCATCCCGACCCTCGTACTGTAGCTACCTATCCCTGGCTCGGGGCATGACTGCTTCGCATCACGCTGGAATGCCCTCCCCCAGCCCGTCCTGAGAGTGAGCTTAGTATCTCTGTAGTAGGGACTCTGGAGAGAAGAAAATGAAATCACAACACTAACCTTGTCTGACTGTTTTAAAATTAAATGTCTGGAAGCCTCCTGTCAGTGCAGATGAATCAATCACATCCACGCCGTACTCACTCTGACTCCGTCTGTACAGGGTAACGCCGACCACCAGCACAGCCACGGCGATGACTGCTGCTCCCAGGCCGGAGTACAAGGCGATGTCGCTGGCATTCTCTATGTCTGAAAGGAGAAAAAGCAGGTTCCAAGTCAGCCACGCTCATGAAAATGCCCCGGCTGGTCCCAGCTGGCCGTGAGCAAAGGGGATTGTATTTGCATTAGCCACAGACACGTGGCCGGGGAAGAAGAGCTTGAGGCATAAATGCCGAGCAGATCACAGGAGGGAACTGGGCACAAAAGAGCACTGAAAAGCCAGCTGCTGAAAGCACAAGCAAATTTCCTGATATATCACTCCATATAGGTAAGCTTGTATTGTTTTAGGGATTGCATCATGATATTTGCAGGTTTTTTAAGCGGAATCGTTGGACTTTGAGCAGTCGGAAGCAGGGTGCTTACCACCAACCACCCTCCCATCAGCACGCCGCTGGCTCGGGCTGTGTGCCGAGGTGTGCCACCATCTCCCCTTCCAGCCCAGTGGAGATCGTTAAGGTATGGAAACACAGCCCTTCAGGGGGAAAACATGGAACAACTGAAGCTAGGGAGGGCTCTTTCAGGTACCAGCATGATTTTCACCTATTGACGGCTCTCAGGGACATTTAAGTTTTCATTTGGAGTGCTGGAGCTAATCCAGGAGGTCACAAATCCTCTGAAAATCCTTAGTGAATCCTCTCCAGCCCCTGGACCCTTCTCCAACTCTTTATTTTTTGGGTGAGCTTTAGTTTAAGAAGGAACAGTCCATCCTCTCAAAGCTTGGTGAATGGCTGACGATATCCTGCAAATCTTCCTGGATTCCTGCTCAGTCGTTAGAAACAGGTTGGAAACCAAACCCAAACCCTTCCTGTGATTGTGACCATGTGTGTTAAGATTACAACCAAGTGTTTTTTTTTTGTTTTGTTTTTTTTTTTTAAGACTTCAGACTTTTTATAGCAGGTAAGAATTTATTTCTTTGAAAGAATAAATCCAAATGAAACCTGCAATATTATGTAATTGAATTATCCAGTCCCGCTGTTCCAGATCTTTTGGGATTTGGGACCACGTACCATGAAATTAAATTACTTGGCAAGTACACTTAGCAGGTCCTCAGACACTTCCCTTAATGCCAAACTCCAGTTTAGAGGAAGAGATAATCATGTGTTCATCCTGCACATCATCTGCCGTCCCATTATATGTTGCTTCTTGCTATTAAGTGAGGAGCATTTGGTACAAAAAGTGCGTTTATTTATAACAAGTGACAGTGACAAAAAAAATAACCAGGAAAAACAGACGACTCGGTATCAGTAAAACTGCAATGTACAGAAGCATGGCAGGAAGTCAAATCTGGCATTTAATAAATAGCCAATTATTGAAATTACTTAATTACTATTTGGGAGGAGGCTTCTGTTGTGCATACAATTCATTTTTTGCAAAAAGATAACTTTATTTTAGCTGAATTTTTAGAATGAATATGAAACTTCAGACCACTGAAACGAAGAAAATTACTACCTATGGGCAGCATCAGAAAAGCTGATTTTCTTGGCTCTCCAGTTTCTCATGTAGACCAAATGTCTGACAACTAACAATACAAGCAGCTGAAACTTTCCGGGAAGGCACAACCGCTGCCAAATGCAATAATTAAGTCCAACTGTACTCTTCACATAAGCAAAAAACACCATATGAATTGCAACAGCAAGGAAACTGAGAAGGAAAACACTGCCTGAAGTAGGCTGAAGCACATGGGAGATTTTCCATGAATAAGGCAATGCAACTGATTTTTAGCTGGGCAGTTGAAACAAACGTAAAATTAACAGTTGAGGTCAAACTTCCTTAAGAGAAGCCACCCTCCCATTCCCCGTCTCTAACTTTTCCCAGCCACCCTCAATTCAGCATTCCCATGTCCCATTCAACCACAAACATTTTGAAACCAGGTTTTCTAGGGCCAACTCTTCAGCCTAGAAAATACTTTAATTTAAATAATTTAAATTAAATAATACTTTAATTTAAAAAATACTAGCTGTTGAATTTTCAAATAACTTCATATCCTATAGTGTTTCAGTTTAGCACTCCCCCCCCCCCCCCGAGAAAACTGTAAAAGTCACCAGGTTTTAGTTTCTGTGCAAGTAACAGCTTCCAGAATAAATCCATCTTCCGTGGCACGTCAGACAAGTAATCACAACTGA
Organism: Nettapus auritus; assembly: GCA_011076525.1. NCBI lineage: Eukaryota > Metazoa > Chordata > Aves > Anseriformes > Anatidae > Nettapus > Nettapus auritus. Next base: position 4,152,701 of record CM021786.1, on the reverse strand, counting down.
ATAAATGTGGAAATCAATAGCTCTCATCCAAATTCTTAGCATATTACAATTGCTACACACTCTACTAATAAATTACTAGAGAAAAATATTTTTTCTGAACCATTTAGGCTCCAAGTTTGTAATTCTAGAAAGTAAGCCTGCAGCTGGCAGCGCGCTGTGGTTTAACCCAGCACGCAGCTCAGCACCACGCAGCCACTCGCTCCCCCTGCCCCCAGTTAATCACAGACTGTTCTACCTCCGTTTTATTCTCTTTTATCAGGTACAGAAAGCAAAGTACACAAACAGTTACATTTCTATTTCTTCCACTTTTCTATTCCCAAGCTACTTTGTTGTTACAGGGAATTAATTATGAAACTCTAGCACTGACTTAATTTTTGTGGGCAATTAGTACAATGAATAAGCCCAGAGAAGGAGTGGTGCGTGTCTCCAGTGGCAGAAGAAATGTAGGAACACGTGGTCCTTTTCCTGTCCAGAGAGCTGCCGTGCCCTGGTAGTTACTGCACCATAAAGCTTTGAGTCTGCCATTTTGCTCATTACTTTAAAACAGAAAAATGCTGCGTATCTCAATCACCTCTTCTGCCTGCTTGGCATAATACGTTATACAGTCTGAAGCATGCATAAATAACCAGTGATAATCACCAAAAACATCCTGCCACCGTGATGACAATGGGTAGAAAATACAGGAGTTGAACAGTCACCATCGAAACCGGATAGACAGCACACCTCAAGTTCTTACCTGTGGCTAACAGCAATTCATTATTCCCAATCTACCTCAGTAGTTTACCTCCTTGTCTGCAATCGATTCAGATTTGTCACGTGTCAGCTAATTTAAGTCGCACGCTCTTGTAACTGCACAAGACCATTGCGCGTTGGTTAAAGAGTAAAGCACGAATACAGAATTGGAAAAATGAGGTTAGCTGGATTCAAGGAAAAATTTTGTTTTCATCAAATCCTTTCAAGTAACCCTAGAACATGATGTTGACACTTTTCTGTAAGGTATATGATTAAAACCTCCTTACAGTTTTTCTTATCTGAATTTCCTTATCTTTATTAAAATTATCATTGTTCTGTTTCATAGAACTGAAGGAGTTATTCAAGCGTTCCCACAGCTATCTATCTCTTTTAAGTAGGGAGGGAAAAAATAAAACACACACAAACACATCCACAAACCCAAGGTAACACACAGACTTCAGGGGAAAAGGGTATCAATTTTCACAGTACTCATTTGAATTGTTCCTGTGGAACACAACTGCTTAGGAAAGGTTTCTTTCAATTTTGTTCGGGATGTCAGTATTTCTTTAGAAACAAATACAGTATCTTAAAAGTAATTTTAATCTCTTTCCCTTTCTATTTCCCTTTTCTTATTTCTCCATTCAGCTGTAGAAATTAAATAAGAAAGCATGGGAAATTCGGGAAAGTCGGTAATTTATGCTTTTATTTTTCGGCAAAAGGGAACAAAAAGAAAAACAAACAAAATGAGAAAACGTACAGTCAGCCAATTACTATTTAATGGACTGCATCCTCCCAGCCCAGTGGAGGTAGTGACTGTTAGACAAACCTAAGATTTCTATACATTGCAGTTACAGGGCACACGGTGGTGCTAATTTTAGCCTATATTTCACTTCACCTTCTGACACTGTTACACAACATTTATTGAAAGCACATTTGATGGTAATGAAGTTTCTATTAACTATGATTAAGTTTCATAAAGCACCTGAAGATAATTTAAGATGTGCAGAAGCAGAAAATGAAACATTTGGTTTAGTACATTAGGAAACGTAATTGATTAAATTATCTCATTTACAATAAGTGCTTTCCAGGAGCTATGCAGGGCATACATTTCCCCCAGTCTCCCATTAGACTTTGCTGGGAGATAGGCAAGATTCTTCCAGCTTCCCATCCTCCCCCAGTTTTCCACCTCTCTTACTTCTGGTACCCTTTAGCAATATGAAATCCGTTTCTTCACACAGCGAGTCTTCAAGAGCAAGGACTAAAAGTCAGAGAATAATGGAAAGGCCCAGATAGTAGAACAGGTTGTTTCTCAATTATCTTCATAATTGACTTTGATTTTGCATCAGTGATGATTCATGTAGTCTTAAATGAAGTTCCCATTTCAGCAAACAGCAGCAAGCTGCATCATGTGTTTCTAACCCCACAGCTAAAGAAACCCTTTAATTCTCCTAGGGAACCCTGCATGCTAAAATCAATCCCATTAAGGTTTCTATTTTAATAAATCAGAAATTAAAGCAATTTAACTAATGCTCTTACAAGATTCTCTAATTAAATGGGAACAGCACAGATAAACAAAAGTGTATCAATTGCCTGCGCTGTCACGGCACAGACCAGTTGTGTGTGACCCATCAGGAGATGACTCCAGCAAGAATGGGACTCCTTTCTTAATTTAGGGCCCAAGTTCCATAAAATTTCAAATAATCTCATGACCCTATGCACCTGTGTCTTGCAGGAATACTCGGATTTAAACTCCATGCTTTATGATACAGTAGAATATCTCTTTAAAGAAGATAGGAACAATTGCATCCATCTCACAGTACAGATGGATTCTCCTTCCAAGTCCTCCAACGGACTTGAGCCAAAAACTTATTTATAAATCTATTTATCAAAATTCAAAGATTTTGTTGTTGTTGAAAATTAAGCTGTGAGAAATCCTCACAACTCTGTGTATGGACTATAAAAGCAAAGCAGTGTCTTAGCTTTAAAAGAGGACAGGCCTCATGGAAATTGCGGCTTTGATGAGAAGAGTGCCTTTTCTTTTTAATGAAATCTTAGTTAGGCAGCCCAATTCAAACGTGCTGCTCTTATTTAAACTAAAATTCCACTGAAATCAATGGAGTTTGAGAAACAAAGACTGTAGGATAGGAGCCCCTGAAAACAGCACACTGATTTATATATACAGAAAGATACATAAATATACATACAGGCTCTTTACAGTGCAGAGCATACCAACACCGTTTACCAACTGATAACTCAAGGTGAAGAAGTGAGCTGACCGAGATCAGACAGAGCCAGTGGAGGAAAGAGATTTGAGCCAAGCAAGCTGAACTCCTATTTTGCTGCTCCCCCCCCATCGCAAGCTCTCAAAAGATCAATTTCAAGATAAGCATTCCTGGAGAAATGGCTCTCAGTCAGACACAAAATTACTGAAGCACAGTCACTTCTTTTATTTTTAGTCTAAAACCTATGATCACCAAGTCGCTAAGAAGATGCTTTCAGTAGATGCGAAAGCCTTTCATATAACCTTCAGTTTTATTTAGTTCCTAAACAAATAAAACAGAATGGCAGAGAAGATGAGAAAATCATATTTACAAGAGAAAAAAATAACTTACTTTGGGATTTTATTTCATGAAGAGGTTTTTTATCTAAAGAGAGAGAGAGAGAGAGAGAGAGAGAAAGAGAGAAAGTTGCACTTAATAAATTTACATGGAGCATATCTATTTCCTATATCGCTTCTGTCTAGCTCTATAAATGAAACATTTTCTCCTTGTTTGCTGACAATATGAATATTTTATGTTGTCCATATTTTTTCCCTTCATCTGCTTTTTCTAAATCTCTTTCAGGATATTTCTTTGCAGTCATTTCTCATGTGGTTAATTCAAGTATTTGTTAGCTTTTGGATGCCTTTATTTTAGAGCATTATGCATCCCAGCAACAAGCAAGTTCAATACTTTGAAGTGGATCACTTGGCAAACAACGTCAGTGAAGATTTAATTATTTCTCTGTATGTTTATAACCTATCAAAACGTACAATATATTCACATTTATGTATCTAAATACACACAATAATTACCTCTAGATGTGTATATAAATAACAGAGAACCAACGTAGTACTGAAACATATGCAAGGGTCTATTTATAGATGTGAAATTAACTTTATAAAGCAGATTCTATATACTAGTGCATCTCTCTCAAACATGAGGCTTCTCTCTCTCCCTCATAATCAAAAGCATTTGATTTCTCCTGTATAAACGATGCCTAAAAAAGTTATCTTTAGATTACCTTAGAACCATGTCAAGATACATGATGTTGTATATGATGATGTAAGCAAATGGTTATGAAATGCCTTTTTGTTATCTTTTAGTTAAATTGATCACTTTAATAATATTCAACTTAAAAGCTTCATGGTTTTTGACTTTGCCAAATGCTATTTCTTTTTTTTTAGTGAGGAAATGGTGTTAATGCTGTTTGCAAACACTGAATGAACAGTATCAGAGTTGGACTCTGTAAAACTGCAGTAGAATTGAAATGAGTTTGCCATATAAACTAGTGAGATTGCTAGATCCTCTTGGCAATATTCAGTATCACAACTGGTCAAAAAATGAAAAAACAAATTGTTTATGACGCATTAGTAAATAAATAAAAAAAAATGTTTGTAGTTCATCTCCTTATGGCCTGTGTGCTTCTTTCTTTTTTGGGCACCAGGAAAAGAAATCAATAGTTTTTGAAGTTATAACAAACAAATAACTAAAGCAAATAGAGAAAAGTAAAATAAAAAACTTCACAAAATCCTCTTCTATTAAGCAATGAAAAAGTTTTCACCTCCAGAAGACAGAGAGAAGCCCACCAAGGAAATGTATACTACTGCGAATACCAGCAGGGAATAAACAATGAAATATATGCAAGAAATACTAAGTTATTAAGACTATCTGCATCAAAGTGACCTTTGCTTTCAGATGGAGACAGTCTCCATTTTATCCCAGCTTGCCAGGCCTGGCAATCATTCACATAGCTCAAAACAAAAATAACTGTCTTTCTTCTGCAAAGCAGTTTCCCTCTGTTCAACCGTTCCACACCCCAGTACACATTCCCTGCAGGGAAGGTGCTTTCAGCTGCTCCTCAGTTAAGGACTGGGCTATCTGGATACATCCAGAAACAATCTAAAACCAAAGGAACAACAAGAGAGAGAGATCTTCCAGGAACGAAAGGATGCCTTCTCTGTGTTCTTCCCAATGTTTCCTGTCAGGAACTGAATAAGGAGTAACCTGAGAGTAGGCTCTGTTTTATCACTGCTGCATTTAGTGACTCCATGTTGAAAATTCTTGCCTGGGATTAGAACTTTTCCTGCCAGTTCAGAATCGGGCCACATATTTCTGGCATCTTACATTCTCACCCTTACTTTCATTAGAGTTCTTCCTTGTTAACCAAATAAATGTTTCATTTCTATTTTTGCCTCATGAAAGGAACAAAGTTAACAAGTTGTGCCTGATAACCTCCAAGAGATTAGTTATCTGAAGCACTGCACTGCATTTCCTTCACAATTCCCGATGGGATGAAAAGCAGAGCAGGAAAGGCACATATTGGAAGATGAACGAGAGAAAGATTTTAAAAAATAGGGTAATTGCATCAATTCCTATTAGCTGAGAAAGCAATTATGGTCCTAAAAATAATTTGACAGAAGTATATATATATATATATATACAGCACAACCCATTAAGGAGTAATGGTATCACATTCCAAGATGAAAGAAACAAGAGACACTTAATACTTCCACCTATTTGAATGCATTCAGAAATTCAACTTTCAGAACCAACGCATACTTGCTCTTACTACCCATCACCGCAAAAGGAAGAGACGAGCTTATCGGAAGCAGAAGGAGCATTTAGGCCAGAGCTGATCTCAGTTCCACTCGTTACTGAACAGCACCAGCTGCTGATTCACTGAGCTTAGCTGCTGCTTGTACAGCTTAGCTCATCTAGTTCCAGTAAAAGACTGTTGCATACAAAGACTAATACTGAGAACACTCTCAACACCAAATTATACTGGAGTAGATTTTTTAATCTCCCCACAAAATACCAGTTTCTGGTTCCAATATTAGGTAAAAAATTGCTGGTGCAGAGGAACCTTCAGTTATATTTCTCTTCAAACTAATTTATTGTTGTTAGTTCAGTTTCCCTAACTCCCCTCTCACCTTATAAAAAGAACAGCAATACTTTACAAAATGCAGTCAACATAAGAACTTTCAGTCAACATAAGAACTTTCATAAGCATTACATTTAGAAAGAGAAATTATATCCATGTTAAGCCATAACTCCTAAATGTACTTCAGTGCAAACGGATACCCACCTTGAATGCAAAGCCCTTCGGTGCAATTCTCGGACTCTTGACTCAAGCCCTCGCAGTACTTTCCTCCGTTTCGAGGAGCCGGTGCGATACATTCCCGAACTCTCAAATGCTCGCATTCTGGGCTGCACACAGACCACTCACTCCACACCTCCCAGTTTCCATCCACTGTATGGGAAAAAACAAACAAACAAACAACAAAAAAAACCATTATAATTGCTTATCGAACTGGTGTAAATCAGAGTTCCTACAAAGAAAATCTTTTCTCTCTCCCCTCAGGTCGCACCAAGTAAAACACAACACTATATTTATTTCTCGAGAGTTGGATACTGTGTCAGATGTGAAGTTAAAATCCTGCATTAGAATGTACCACCTCACACGTGCAATGTGAAGGCTTTTAAAATAGCACCAGTGTACGATGTCCTGCAAATATAGGCCATTAAAAACTGCAGGAGGAAACATTTCCTTTGCCACCTAGCTATTAGCTTCTATAGTTTCAGTGCAAATTCTACCTTAAAACAGGCTGATGTAGGGAGGCCACAAATTACTGTACCAGAAACTGAGGCTGACATTTACAAACAAAACAAAACAAAACAAAAACATAGCTGGCCTTGCAGACCTCTGGCTAACACCCTGAGCAAGACGATGGATCAATATGTTGCTTTGCTGACAGATACACAACTGCCTCTGACCCTGTCCCAGCTGAGAAGAGATTCCACAGCCTCATGTATAAATCAGATTGAAGAAAAGTCAGATTAACTCACAGCCAAATATAAATAATACTAAATTCTTTAAATACCAGTTCAGGACATGTTGTACCTAAAAATTCATAAAAGCTAGAAGAGAGGTTTACCAAAATCCAAACAGGCTATGCTATGATTCATGGAAATATCAAGTTTTAAAACTTGCATGTACACAATCCTACTAACTTTCTTTAGCTGTATATGTGAAACTCCAATTCCAGAATCAGGTAAGGGAGGTTTTGTTCACTTGCAAGGATGCAAGTATTTCCAATTGCCTTTTTGCCCTCAGTGAGCTTTTCAAAGCACAATTGTCTACCAGGCATTTCAGACAGAAAAAGGTCTCCCTTAAGTGTGACAGTCAAAGTTACTCCTTAGCGAACTGTGCATATCTCACCAGGGCAAAGAGAAGTGCAGGTAATTTTCTGCACTGACATTCCTTCACAGAAAGCACCTCCGTTGAGTGGAGCAGGGTTAGTGCAGGTCCGGGATCGCTTCTGCCAGCCCCGACCACACCGCGCATTACAGTTTGACCACTCAGTCCACGATGACCAGCCTCCGTTAACTGCAAAACACAAACGTGTTAGTGGTTGCAAAAGGTGCTCTAAGATACATTAAGCAACAAATCTGTTCACATCACTTAAAAGCAGAATTTTGCTTTCGAATGATGTTCTACAAGTCAGTTCCCAGCCGAACTAGGAGCCATTGCCACCTACACAGCTAGATTCACCAGGCAATGCTCGTACACTGCAGAACCCTAGTTAAGGAGGCCCTTTAAGTATCTCCCTAGGCATGTGTTTAAGGGTTTCCTGATACAGGCATGACTTATTGGGGTGGTTTATCTTATATTTGGATCTTATTAATAGCTGGAGCAAGGATTGTTAGCACTGACATAGCTTCTAGAACCCTTCATCACAAACAAGAAACTCATAACTCTAACCACTGTAACAGCAGGCACGATCTCAGCCTTGAGCAACAGGACTAAAATTCATCATAACAGGAATGAGGTTAGCCATTCGATTTAGGACCAGCTGTATGTCGAAAACAGAACTTGAGGCAGAAAAAGCACGCACATCTAAGCTTTTCCATAATTATCACATTTTCACCAACCATAAACCACAACTGTCGCAGACATGCTCCTTCTCTTGGCAACAATGTTGGCAGCCATGCAGGTATAGTTCCCAGAGTCAGACAGACGTGCCTGTCGAATGATCAGGTTGTGGTCTGCTCTGGTGTCGATATTCTCATCCAGGTTGGAATCAATGGGCTCTTCATTCTTCAGCCATTCCACCTGGAGAGGGGTGGAGAAGACAAGAACATGACATAGGAAAAGGAAAGATGGAAACAAGAACTCTGCAAAATCGTATTTCAGTGATGCCACTCTGACCTCTGTAATAAACATTAAGATAAAAATCAAGCTAGGATGGGATTCCCAACAAGGCAGGCATTCACAAACTCAGAAAAGAAACTAATCCTATTCTGAAGAGCCTGGAGCCTCATTAGCGAAGGCACACCAAATGAAATGCTAGAATAGGAAATATTAAAAGAACTGATTAAAAAAAAGAACCATTAAAAGAAATGGCAACGAGCTGGTTCAGAGTTGCAAGAATGTGGATTATAAGGAAAATGTTATGTTTGTACTACTGGGAAAAAGGGAAGGGAATAAAATGGAGAACAGCAGTCCAAGAGAAAGTCAACTAAGGAATAACAATTTTATTTTATTTTATTTTATTTAACTTCAGGGGAGGGAGGTATGGGCTAGGAACTTAGAATGATTTTTATTCTAAGATAAAAAAATCTGACAAGAGAGAGTAAGAAGTGTTTAAATCTATTATTCTTGATCTACAGCACTTCACATGTTCAAACCATTGGACAAGGATCAGTTAGGCTTTGTGATACACAGGGTTAATATGGGGTATTAGTAATTTAATGTTTTTGAGAGAGAAACAGAAGGATGAAATCACTTGCTCAACACTGCACACAGTGGACGACCTGTCATCATAACAGATTCTCATTTTAAACAAACATTATTAAACTAGAAGGCCATTAGTATTTGTTGTCAAGGTACATAAATACTGTGAAATGCTATCTATAATATATTTCAACACATCTCATATCGACCAGCATATTTCTGAGTAGACCCAGGAATTATCTGCAAGGCATTTCACCACTTGAAACATTTAAACAAAATATTTAAAGCATGGTAAGCTGCTGTTACAGAACTGAAAAATTAAAAATAGAAGCAGAATCTATTAGAAGTCTGAACAAATGTGACTCATTTTAATAGCTTTTCTAGACCTGAAGGAGGTATGGCTGTACTCTCAAGTCAAATACCCTTCTCATCTCCGTTCTGATGAATAACCTCATTTGGGAACCTGTGGAAGGACCTGTAACTTTGTGGTAATGAGCTTATGGATTTGCTAGCTACAGGCATTCATTAGCACACTGTTCTGCGCAGATGGTCTGCAATTTGTAGATTTTCCAGTTTATAAACAAATCTGCAAAAGCTGACCATCAAAGCCAATTAGAATTCATGCCAGACAGCAGGTTCCCCTTCCAGTAGCATCAGTCATTTTGGTTAGCTGGGGACAGAAGGTGTGGGACTGACCTATCTGTTGCTTCTCACATCTCTGCAGCACAGCAGTCAGCTGGGAACCTGTCTTGAAAAGAACTGGGGTTTGTGGCGTTGCTACCTTACCTGGTGACTCTGGGAGTAAATAGAGTGATTATTTTACACATCTGTTACAAGAGGCTCCACATGAATATGAAATGTATTACATCTTATACAGAAAGTAGACTTTAGCTCAATATACTCTTTTCTCAACCTGCGATTAACTAGAAATAACAAAACCAAAGAATATCATCAAAGGTTCCATTAAGCATTTATGACGTCTGTCTTTACTTCTGCATTCTCTTAAAGCTTTGATACAGTGCTGGGTTTCGTTACTGTTGTTTTCTCTTTTGTCTGTTTTTGTCTCTCAAATATTAAACAATCTCCCCCACTAAAGTTTTCCACTCCTAGAAGCACCCTAGGAAATGTCATGGCTAGCACTGCCACTTGGCTCCTTTCCTTCCCCAGGCTAAGCGCCGTGACAGACACCGCCACCATGGCAGCAGATGGCCAGCCAGCACTCTGGAGCAGCAGGCAATGACCTTACCGAATCCTTCCTTCCAATGACCTACCGAACTCTTCCCTTAATAATACCTGTTTGAATGTATTCACTCGGTTGTACTGCATTTCCCTTTGGACTGAGTACGAAGGGCGTGATCAAGCATCCCCCTGCTGCTACGGAGCTTCCCTCTTGGAGGGAACTGCAGTGCTGATTGTCAGAGGGGATACATGCACGTCATTTTGCATTTTGACTCTCATCAGATCAGGGCCTTTTGTGGGGCAGGAGGGCTCCAGGTCCCGATTACTGTTACACTCCCACTTTGGCACCTCGAGCTGTTTTTCCTCTAGATAACTGTTCCAGGAGGGAGCGCATCCCGCAATGTTCTCCGCTGCGCGTAGGACTGCGAGGCATGGGGAATGAAAAATGTTTACATTAATGCAAAGCATTTAGAAGAATGATGTTCGCTATGAAGGGAGAACATTAAACAGACGGAACAGAAATGTGAAAGCAATCAAAAGATGATTTGTAAATGAGGGCATGCATTGCTTTTTGCTTCTTATCTGGAGGCTCGATGACACTGTGAATACTCTTTAATTCCAGCCTCCTCCTCACTAGAAGACGACGACTGCTTCACCCTCAGCAGATGAATGTTTTCAAAGATGGCAAACTAAGATGAATTTAAAGGAAAAAATGATACATTTGAAGCCAGCATGAAGACAGCAGGTCGTTATTTGCCGTGGTGCAACCTTTGGAGAATTTCAGCACACACACACACAACCAAGATGCAAAACAACCAAGCAAAATGAAGGCAACAAGGAAACTCGCTGTTGCTCCATATAAAATGAGGCATGTGGTCTGAGCTGCCAACTTGTCATCTCTGAAGAATAGACTCAAAACTCATTAGCATTTAACTTCACTTGCCTTATCATCAGTGGAGGTCATAAAGTTGCTTGTAACACACTGGAATACATTTCTATTTAAGAATTAGTCTGTCTGAAGATCTTAAATGTTTTATCTTGAACTAGACCTAAAATGGCTGCCTATAACTGCACTAAGTTTATAAAAAGATATTTTTTCCCCCTGAAATAAAACCTGCTCGGAATTAAAATTCTACCATCAATTTCTAACAAAGGCTAATCACGTAATGATCTACAAAAGAAATGCAGGGGCAGATATGGATTAACTCAGCTGCTACGTATTGGGTGGCAGCAGATGAATTAGTGTAATCATAAATTTGTTCCAATTACAGAAAGCAATTATCAAAGACAAGCTTACAGCATTATCAAAATGAAATCAGCTAAATACACCATATCCTAGGTAGATTAAGATGAGAGTTAGCAAACTCTCTTTAATTATTTCTTTATTTCCTGAAAAATAAAGTTTATCCATCTCATCCGTGTTTCTGGCTACTGTATACAACATCAAAAACCCTGTCAGCTGCACCACAACTGCCCTTTGAGCTGGTACATCATCCTTATTTTTATGTCCATACAGATAATATGGACACACCTCTTCCATACAGCAAGTCCAAACACTCTGGGGAATCACAAATATCCAAGAGAATATTGGCGGAAGCAGGACCACAGCTGAGTTATGAAACTGGAGGAAGGTGCTGGTGGAGGTTGCTCACTTCCTTCAAAACTCTGCCCATTTTAGAGGCTACAGTTGTGGCTCCTATGTCCCAAAACCTCAGCTGCTTTTGAGCCTGATGGCAATAGCACTGGGAGCATTTTATTTCACTTTGACAGGCACTTGCTAGGCCTTTGCACAGACATCACCTGTGAAATTCAGGGAGAAAAGGTGACTACCTCCAGATGAGGAAGTAACCTTCAGGTGGCTAAGCTTTACAGTTCCTTTGCCAAATCTGAGAGGGACGCTGTACAACTTTTAGAATTTCTGTAAAAACCCTGTAAGAAATAATATTCTTATTTACAGTATTAGAAATTACTTGGTGTTTTTGTTGGTGGTGGTTTAATACCAAAATTTAAACCTTGAAGACAAGACAGGATGTCAGAGAGCAGTTACGGGCCTTCAAAGATCTTGTACCTTAAGGGTTCTTCATCAATTACTGTAATTTAAACATCCCAAGAGCTAGCTGGCTGCCCATGGCTGTATTTGCTGTTCTTTTTAGGGTATCTTGTCTGAGAATATAAAGAGTTTAACACCCAACAGGAGCAATACAACTCAGCGATCTTTTGGGCACACATGATAATTTTGTAGGTTAGAAGACAAAAGACCTTGGTATTCCTGCTTTTAGATTATACTGTCCTGCCCTTTAAACACATCTGACTTTCTCATGTGGTCAATAACCTGGGTACACATATATCAGAGATAATATAGTTAGAATGTCAGCTCCTCTTGAAGAATCAATTGCTTTCTGTATGCAAGATAAACACTTCATGATTTTAAGATGGGAAAGGTCAACACCTGACTTATGGCAGCACAAATGTTTCTTATATAGTAGTCAATTTACAGATTTTAAATATTCTCTCTCAGACGGAGAAAACAGTAAATAGATCCTTAACCTTTCCTTATACATCCTTACCTTCCTTTAAGCCAATACCACTGTTCGTCACAAAACAGTTTTTGCATCTTCCGGATAACAATGTTTTATCAGTCCTGGATCCGCTTGATATTTTAAATGTAAGCACAGCAGACTAGCATTTAAAAGTCTGGTACAGAATGCAATAAGTTAACAGGTACATTGCTGCTCATGAGATCGCAGGGAATTACACTAAACACAATTTCTATCTCTACTGTCTTATGTTTCCCCTGCACTGAGACAGAAACTGTCTTTCCATGAACCAAACAAAACCTAATATAATCTAATAATATATATTATCCAAAACCACTTTGAGCATGAAGCTGTTAAATATTTCTGTTTATGTGAAAGTTGGATATAAAGAGCACCGAAAAGCGTGCTGGAAGGGCAGAAAATGATGTAAGAGAAACACATCTCTGTGCACAGACTATTTAAAGAAAATGTAACAAAATGATCAGGAACGTAGGTGCCTTTTTATGTCTGTCCTTTGTCAGGAATGTTTGACAGATCTATCATCTGGTTTTGAAATAAACAGTCCTCCCCCACAAACTTCAGCAGGAAGGAATGGAGGTTGGGCATGAAATTTTGAGCCACCAGAACTGAGCCATCCAAACTGAGCACAAGTCATTAAAGCAGGACTCTGAGACACTTCTCTGGATCTTTGTTCTTCCTCTGCTGAAAGGACAACATGCTGAACATAAAGTTGATTCCAATACCATTTTTGCTGTGTCCTATTAAGGTACTTAAGCAATTCAGTATAAATAATATAGAAGGCATCTCCAAGTAAGCTCTTGAACGAGGCAATACTCTATCTTCCCCTTGAAAATCCACATTTTCATTAAAAAAGAAGGAAAAAAAAGCAGAGCAGAGAACTTCTAAAATCAAAATATCTAATGCCTATCTGAAAGCTTTTCTTTAATTGGAGAATAAAACGTGTAAAGGAAAGATAATTACTTTTCTCCAAATAAATTTCTTTTAATAACGAATGCTTGCAGTAGGGTGTCCCCCCACGCAGGTACGGCAGGCTTCTGCCACTTTCTCTACCGACTCTACAGCAAGCCTGGGGAGATCATATCACTAGGCTAACATTAGCTTTTGTGAATATTCCCCCCACAGTAATCAGTTCAGGCCCCAAGCTAGAAAAACTTCCTTCTACCTTATCACAGATTTAAGTCTCATATTCCCAAATCTTTAAAAGATTAAAGATTTATTATTTAAAAGATTAAAAGCCTTATTAAAAATGGCTTTGCAGTGACCTAGTGTTTTATGGGAGGAGGCAAGATACTTTCCCTTCAAGACTGAGCTAGATCGGGCATGAAATTTGTATTTCTAGAAGTGCCAGTGTCTCGCTTGAGAAATCTTCCTTGCTGTTACAGCGAGAATGGATGTACAGGTGGGGCCGGTGCTCCAATTACAGTGACGAATTAAGATGGCAGCATATCTTTGTTACAGTTCTATTTTGCTTTCCACCCTAACACTCAGAACAAATGCATACGAGAAGCCTCCCATCAGCATAAGTCATCGTGGGAGATTAATAAAAAACAACAGCCAGCTTGCTGGACCCAAACCATTCACATCTACCTTTGTGATCACACAGCTATTTTATCAACGTGATCAAAAAACATTAGTCTTCCTTGCGAGGAGCCCACTGCTAGCCACACAAAGGAAGCAGGTCAACTGTACCTGCTGCATTTTTTAAAATTAATCCACTGAGGGAATATTGTTACTGAATCGTTTAATCACAGTCATACTGTTCTGGTAAGCATATTTTTCCCTCATTAGATTGAATCTATAATCTCATTGCAAAAATCTGACACATTGATTAACTCATAAATCAGTTCGCGCTCTCGTTGGCCACACTGTGGAAGCAGCACAGGACCCTTCTCGTTGAAGAGACGCACTCGGATGTTGCAAGAAATATCACCTGAAGATTCAAGTGCTGCGTGCTGCTAATGCACGTTTTCTTTCGTAGTGGTTCACTTGACGTGGCACGCAGCTAGTGTAAGCCTCAAATAGCAGGGGAAGCCGAGAGATGATACTGTCAGGCGGTTTCTATACCGCTGCCTTCTCTTCTGGAACTCATACTCTGAGCGAGGTCTGGTTTGCAATGAAGGAAGCATTTTTCTTTGTGAGCTTTAAAATCCTTACCAAAAATTGATATTGCTGAATAATCCAGAAGGGCAAAAAGGCTAATGTCGTAGGGGGAGGTGTGAGAAAAAAGAATTTCATATATGCCTTGAATAGGTATAAGGGGAAAGATAACAGCTTTTATGTACGTCTCCATTTGTAATGCTAAAGAGGAAGGTGAGCAATAGGTTGACTCAGACATGCAATTTTAGAACACCGTTGGAAAGATACATTTGCTAAATGTACCATTGCTAATGAGACGTTGTCTGATGGCTAAAAATATAATCAGGTCCCCAAATATATTTATTTCTTATTGTTGGAGGAATAAATCCTAACATGGATCGGAACGCCATTTTTGTTTTAACCACCATGCAAAAATTATGAATGAATCTGCATTAATAAACCCCAAACTCTTCCTTTTCTGGATGTCACACAATCAAAGGATATATAGTAATTCATAGACCTTGTTTTAAAAGTATGCTAAGAAAGTGTGTGTTTCTCAATACTGTGAAACAGGAGGGTCAGAGAGAACCGAGGAGCTAACACGGGGGCCACCAGTGACGTTTTGTTTCTCAGTGCACAGACATCTGCAAAGTAACAGTACGTGCAGCTGACACTGAAAAAACATTTTTAGATAAGATTATTGGAAATGTTGTTTGCAGTGTTTTGCTAACACAGCATCCCAATAAGCAGTATCGCGTTTACACCAAGTTCTTGGAGATAAGAAAATCATCACAGAAAACTTATAGTAATTGAAAACAAAGAGTACACATGAAGAGAGCTCTTGACTTGCACTTTTATCTGCTTTTGATCAAGCATCACTGCACGTAATTAACAAAAACCACAACACAGTAGTATCCCTACCCTTGCTTCGGATTGTTTTTCTCAAGAAAATCTAGAATAAAGGTCCCAGTCTCTGCAAACCAAATGCCAGCAGCACTGCTCAGACAGCATACCGCCAGCAGTGTGAATACGAGCCCGAGTACAACTACAGTCTGTTACTTGCCTTCCAGAACCATACCTGAGATTAGTTGCATCTCTGAGCAAAATGGGTCTAAATGTAACTGAAAAATATCACTGATGAGACTGAAATTACAGTATCAAATCAGTATTAGGAACTACTAAGCCTATTAATCCTAAAATGAAATGAATGAATAAATAAATAAAAATGGAAAATGAGTCAAACTTGACCAGAACCGACAGCCTGATTTTATAGATCATCATTTTTAGATGATTCAGGAAAGAGCTTTCAGAATCAACACAGAAAAATGCATTCACAATGTCACTTACAAGGAAGTAATTATTTTAGTACTAACCCTTCACAAAATTATTCTCTCCAGCAATTTAGTCTTTTTGTCATATTTTTAAATGTACATAGCAAAACCAAGAATGCATGACAAAATTTTAACTATGCAGCAATATTATCAAATGGCACTATTCCTAAGTGGGAAACAATACAATCTACTGTGTGCTCACCATTTCTCTCTGCTGTCTTGCCTTCGTCAGGGTTTTGCAGAGCACGAGACACTGCTTAGTTAGCACCCCCTTCTCAACTCCTCCCACATTTACAAAACACAAACCACGTAAGGCAGTGAAGAATCATGCCCCTTAGCCAGATCGCATTGTCATGGATTATTTTTGATAATTTCTCTACCAATACCTCGAGCTCGTTAACAAGTAAACTTCTTCCAGTGACCAACCAGCCTGCAGCCACGGTTCAGAAACAAGTGTTTGCTCTAGCATCCCGTAGCACCAGAATACCTGCTCCAAGACACCACACAATAAATTACATCCCTTTGACTGGCTGTGTGGTCTCCTTCTCTTGATTACCACAGCAACTTCTGTACTCCTGTACGTTACCACAAACAAGGCTATAATTTCACTGTTCTCAAGTTACAGTGAATCACAAATACGTAATGTTGTTCTTCTTTGTAAGTATTCAGATACAATTTCAAGAATGAAGCTGAGATATTACTAACAGAAACATCCATTTTATCCGCAAGTGAATCATCCTTCTCTACACACAGAAAAGAAGTATTTAAACTCGAAATCTGTCTCTACATTTGAAGAAGTACAGTTTTTAGTTCACAAATATGCAACACTTAATGTCGTGTCACTAAAAGCAGTTGAGCAGATTTGCAACAGGAATAACTTACTGCTTTCTCTTGGAACATTGTTTGCAATTTAAAAACGTATAGATTCATGTTCAGAGGCAAAACATTCCCTAAACCTGTGATGTTTCAGCATTTCAGTTTCACTTCAATGACATTTCTCCAGATTATAAAAGAATCGGCACACGTATATTGCATCAAAAGAATCGGAGGAGGGAGAACCCTTGCCACCTCAAACGTAAAAGGCATGATGTAAAGAAATGCAAATACAAAGTGCAATAACAAACGTGGCTGCTACTCCGAAGTTGTAAAACATCCCGATCTAGGCAGCTACCAGGGGGTGTTTCTCGTACCTGGCTGGTTAGGTTGATGGTTTCAGCTTAACAACAATCTTTTCACCTCTGAAAGAGCTTAATGGGATTTTTTTTTTTTTTTAAAGCTATGTAAAATTTCCCTTTCTGAGGAGAAGGGGAAGGAATCCATCTATACGAGGGCAGACTTTTATCTCAGCAGCTTCTGTTTGTGTTGCTGAGCGGAGCTCCCAATGACTACAGTAGCACAGAACATCAAATAATCATTAGGTTGTTCTGCCTTCCTTTGGTCTCACTGGGACATCCAGCAAGGTTAGTCCAACTGCACTGTAACTACACACATACGTATATACACGTGCCTAGGCACAGGGAAAGGAAAAAAATATGACCCCATGCGATTCAGCGTGTGTGCTGGTGAGAAGATTCAGGAAATAGATTGTTTGGAAATACTCAATTACACTATGATTCGACAGGAATGGGAAAATCCTAAAAAAAATATATGCAACAAATCCTGAACATAAGGGCATGTACACATCTCCCTTGCTTGTGGAAGAAGACAGCTTAGAAGTGATCAGCGTAGCTGGGGATTCCTGATTCTGAGAGGGAGACATGGAGAAGTTTCCTTAGATGTAAAACTAAAACCCAGTTGTACAGAAGTCACAGAAATAGCAAGGAAGAGCAAGAACAGCATCAAAGGCAGTTAGCAGACTAAGAAAAAAACACTGTGAACACATGGGTAACAACAGTTCAGCACAAGATACTCACTTTCTAGCAGATGATAGCTGAATCTGCAGTGAAATGTAGTAGAAATGGAAATACTTGACTCCACAGACATCTCGCCTGTTCCCTTCTCGCCTCCCCCTTCTTGATTAGAGCACCAGTCACAATTGACAGTAAACCAGCTGCTCCTGTTATGATTTTGAGAGTGCAATTTACCAAAATGGGCCCTAACGTAAGAGGATTGAAAATGGCTAATGCAGTCTGGTTTGTTTGACACAAGCTGTACCAAAACTGAATTCTGTCCTGGTGAGCGGCAGTGCTCACCCAGAACCTGCACCCAGCCTGAACCGAGCCCTAGCAGGCTCTTACTTCATTTATTTATTTTGCCTCAACTCAAATTGCACCATGTATTCCTGGCATTTTGAATGAATTTGGCAGGAAGGGAAAGGAAAATGGAAAGGAAAGAGGAACCTAACAATTCCAAAACAATTTTTCTTTGGAGCTTTGAAGAGGTCTTACGTAATTCCTGTCTACGTGAGGCAAATAAACTGCCAGTCGGGGGTAATATAGCCTTCTACCAAACAGATTTGATTCCTCTGCTCACAGACCTGTGCTTTCAGCATTCAAGTTCAGAAGTTTGAATCCCACTGGAAGGGGAATAAAAGCAGCTGCACATGAAAGTGTTGTGTAGAAGCGCTATATGCTCCTCACGGACTCAGAAACACATCAGGTTAGTCATACTATAAAGGCACAAGTATCAGGAGAAGATTGCCAAACATGCTGAAGATGTAACCTGTGGGCATCAGGGACAGAAAACAAACCAGACCTCTAGGCACACGCGCTGCCTAGCAAATAACCGCGGCATCGTTCCTCCTGCTGGCTGAACAGTGACCGGGACAGACAGAGCCTCCGACTGTGCACCAAAGTTTCCTAATCCTTGTACAGGACTCCTTCACACAATTTTATCATTTATAATTCTAACATAATGATACAGTCTGGTAACTTATTTTTTCATGTTCAAGCATTCAAACTGGGGACGTTCTGGAAATAGTACCAGAAAAACACACACCACTGCACACAGGTGCGTCTAAACAGAAAAGCCCAGAGCAGTGTCTTTATAAAACGGAATCGTCTACTCAGAGGAACTGTTCTCTCACTATTTTCCCCTACATTTTAGCAATCCTGTTCTGAAGTCTTTTGCTTCAGCATTTCTATTTCATGACCCCTGCCTGCAGCTCCTGGGTGGGCTGACATACTTAGAACAAGACAAACCTCAGATGGGGAAAAACACACCGTGTTTTCTCCTGGAGGAAAACACAGCGCACACTTCACTTGCTCGCATGAAATCCAGTACGTACACTCATTTTGGACAGCTACGAGAGCCTTTGGAGATTGGCAGGCCTTCTGTGATGAGCAACAACACTGGATACACGAAAAATGCTCAGGTTCTCCCTGCAAGAAGCCAGTTAGAAATTCCTCTTGTGACTCAAATACTCAGAAATCATTATTTTATCTGCCCCTGTCACTTTGTTAACACCAAAACAATACAAGACAGTCAAAGTCTTAAAACACTTTTTTTTTTATATGCAGGGGCTGGGAAGCCCGCTGTGTGGCTCACGCAGCACACCTGGCTGACCTTGTTTGCTTGTTCAGGTATGCTGTAAGAGGGGTGTTTATTTGCTATATCAGCTGTCTGGAGTGGAAACAAGGACAAACATGAGAGACAAGGACAGGACAAACATTAGAAAAAAAAGTACTGAACTGACAGTGTGAGCTCCCCGCAACATTTCAAGAGCTTGCAATGTTCAAGAAGGAGCATCCCGAATCACACCCATTACAACGTTAAATAGCCTAGCAGCAAACCTTTAAAAATGGGATCATAACAAAGCATAAAGAAAAACCGCGCACTCACCACTAACTCGGGCTGCACAACCAGATATCCCTGTGTATACCGCCGGCTGCGCTGCCTCGAAACGTATCCAGCTAACAAAAGCCACTCGTATCTCTGTGATATGTTTAAAAGGCTACCAGTTCTATGCAAAGCCACGGTCTTTTTTATTCCCCGCTTATGCAGAATACCAGTGAACTCTAAGGCTTTTTATTTTAGCATATCGAGCAATAGCATTAAAGTGGTTCTTACAAGCACTGATAATCAGAAGCCTTTTTTGCTTTGAAAACTGTTCTTTGTTTGAACCTCTACAGAGCATGACTCCAGGCTCTGTACCCTGTGTATTACAACTGCTGTAGTAATACCTAATCCATGATCTAGGTTAAAGAATAATAAAAATAAAAAAATATGTTCAGGGCATTGAAGATGAAGTGCTTCAGGGAAAAAAAATATCTGCAACAAAAAACCACCAGAGGGTAACACGGAAGCCTTTCTCTCAAAGAGGTGGGATGATGAAGGGCGAGGAACGAACACCAGACTTGACCAAAGATGAAACAGCACAGAAAATAAACAAAACCTTGGTTCTGTTTCTGTGGTGTTCAGGCTTGTGCAAAACCCAGTCAAAGGCTTAAACAAAAGGCTTTAATTGAGCAGATGTTTTAGAGAATAAAGTGGGCCTACATATTATTGTGTAAGATTGTGATGTCCTGAACACAACCAGTGCAGACCAACATGTCATGTATTATCCACAATAACTGCACATTTTTCAATCTCTACTGGATGTGAAAGTACGAAAAATGCAAAGGATCCAGCAGCTCAAAGCCTCCACGGAACGGGGCACGTTTTGTCTGCGTGTTTGTGTGCAACAGAGAATTTTAAAACGCAGAGCAAATAAAATTGGTGCAGACACTACTAGAATAATTAAACCGAGCAATTATGGGTAAGCTGCTGCAAGGTTTCAGTAAAACAGCATCAACGTTTAGAGGTTGCTCTGTCTCATTTGGTGGGGTATGTTGAGAACTGATAAAAGGACGTTAAAGGGAAGGTAAAGAATCCTAAAGAGAATTTTACGTTCTAAGTGGGTTCAGAACTGCTTTGTCCACAGAAGCAGCCATTCGGTTTTATTTGCATAGTAACTGCTGCTTTAATCTGTGGCTCTTCTTCACCACGTGTACAGTGTTGGATAGTGTCTACTAAAAGAATCTAAGTTTCTTTGGATTCTTGGAGGAGCAGCAGACAAAGAATAAAAGCAGTAACGATGCGCATTCCTGGGAGAAACGTCTATTTTCCCCAGCTAAATGAGTAATTGCTGCTCACTCTGCAAGTGCTTCTGTAGTTAACAGAACCTTGTCTCCCCAAAGACGGTCCTAGACAACGGAGTCTAAAAATGATCATCTGTTCAAGGATTCACATGACGTGGCCTGACTCTGGAAATGCAGTAAGGGTAATATGTAGGAGGCTAACCCCCGGGCATACGGGCTACTAACCAACTGCTGAGGAACAGCCAGAAGGGCCGAAATGTTGAAACCTACTCGTCATGACTAGCATCAAGAGCTAAGAATTTGCATAATTCCTTCATAAAGAAAAAGGAATTTATTTCATCGTTCTAAATGCAATCGTGTAATTTTGTCGTGTCTAAGTTAACCACTAAATTTCTTACAGTCCTAAAATTATGGGAAATTGTAAGAAAGTTGGCTGCAGTAGTTGCTTACGTAAAACCAGTCTTTAAGAGCTTGGTTTTAGATAAATAATCATTGCAACATATTGCACACACCGAGCTCAGTCTTCAAAGTGAAACAGATTTGATGTAAAATGGAACACGCTTATTGTATTTGTAACTAATGTACCTTAAAAGTAAAGCAAATATTGATATTTCAGACACAAGACTCAAGATCTATAACAAACTCTATAAAATGCATGCTGTTCACATTTAGTAATCATGCTCTGTTCTATATAACTAGAAACAAGATTCATTGAAGACTATAATTCACCAGCCTCTTTTGCCAGTGTTTTACTACAATACCATTATCCTGCCATATTACATTTTACAGTATGTGTGCAAGTCCCATAAATACACGAGCCTATGCAAAATAGGCAGTAATGACTCTCGCTGCTTTCGGAATACTCGCTGCTTTTGAATTTTATGTGAGTTTCATATTTTGTTGATGTGTTTGCAACGGGGTACGTACTGCCCAGAAGAGAAATTATTCTACATTTTCATTAAAAGCTATAGCGGTAAATAAACCATCAGAACTCATGCGGATATTCACTGAAACATCTACAGCAGTCCATTAAGGTGTCAAAATCTGTGTTAAACATTTGAAAAAGTAGCTGGATGCAGCACATTTAAACCTTGAATATATAGATACGGGTATAAATGATCAAGATATTTTAGAGTATTCCACGAACCTCTGCAGAGCTCTCAAGGCAAGTTTACGCTCATCAATAACGGCTCAGTACAACAGCTGCCCTTTTATTATAAAAAAGTCTATTCAGACAGTGGATGTGGAAAGATCTGCAAGTTGCTACTAATGCTCAAATTATGAGCTATTCAGAGATTTAGTCTCAGGAAGTATTTATTTATAATAAAAGAGATTTAGAATAAATCTTAAGGTCAACTTCTGCTCAGATTTGCTTCAATAGTGTTCCCCCATCAGGTATTTCTGGCTGGGACTTGGCTCCCCTGAGCTAATACCATTTTCAGCACAAAGCTGCAGGTCTCACGCTTGGCAGCAGCAGCACCGTGGCATTAAATCCACCACAGGCCAACTGCGTGTACTTCTGTGGCAGTTTCCAAAAGGCGTTGCACTTGAGCGCGAACAGGAGGATCAGTTTCATGCCCATCTTCAAATTCAGTCGTACGAAATTCACATCAAGCACAGGTCTCAAGGACACAATGCAAACTCCTGATGGTTAATTTCAATACAGAACATGAAAGTTTGCTATCCAATTAAAGAAACACAGAGAACCACCTGATTAGCAAGCTCACTGAATTAAACAGGAACAACCTACGACAGCCTGAGAAATGTAGGGCCCTTCTGTCACCGACCGAAGATTCATTACTTGTGTGCTCCCAGTGTATCACAACACCTGTCCAAAATATCAAATGGATTTTAAAACCAGTTGTTGAAAAAATTACTAGCTGAAAAAGCAAGCACTTTTTTTGTTCCCATATCCAAAATAACTTTTTTTTTACTCTCTGAAGCGCTAATAGCATAAAACATACAGAGCAGACATCAGCCCAAACTTAACCAAATGCATCCTGACCAAATCTTTTCCAGGCTACAGTTCAAGAGTGGGTTGGCAACAGTCACAGAGTGCAACGTCATGACTATCAGGAACCAGACAGTTTGAAGGAATTACCATCAATGAACCAGGGAGGATGCTGTAATGTATTCTGTTTGCTGACTGGTGCAAACCACCAGGATCTATTGGACAGATTGATTCCAGGCTCTGCACCCAACCCGGTGCAGAACTGCACAAAAGGACAGAATCAAGCTGTCCGCGTTCTTCTTTGTTTCACTTTTCAAGTAAATGAACACATCAGTGAGAGGCTCTGACTCCAGTGCTCAGTATGTTCTTAAAATTAGTAAAAAGAAAAATGTCCTTTGGCAAGAGAACAAGAACACTCTAAGGCATGACTAGGGTTACCAACCTGCCAGCTTTATGGATATGAAATCTTACCAAAGTTGCTTTAATACAGTCAAGGTAATAGGTATGATCAGCACTAGATCATGTTAATAGCATGACTGTAGTACCGAGGACATAGCAGTACAACAATGTATTTCCTGAGGATGAGGGGTTAATACCCATTAAAAAAACTTGCAGCTTGCACCTCTGTTGCTTTGCACTTTGAGTATCGATTTAAAGCTCAGGTTTGTAGAAACAGAACAATGGGTTTAGGGCTTCCGACGTATTTAACTCCTTTAAATTTGTGAACGTGCATGCAAAGGGTTACAGATTCTCTCTTAAAGAATGTGGCAACATCTCAAACTTGTATTCCTGGACTGTAAATGACATCAAGTGCAAAATCCCACTTTACCTTCCTAGTCCTGCATACCGAACCTGTCCAATGTTGTTTTAGCCCCAAAGGGGGCAGCTGTATGCTGAAGGGGAACAAAAGGAAAAAGACCTCAAAGAGTATATGCTTTAAAGAAGAATTATTTAAGCTGAGGAGGAGAAAGTATTGAACAGAATGAAGAAGAGACTGAAAATGCTAACACTCAATATACAGGAAGAGCAGCGGCCGTGTCAAATGCAGCAAAAGGATCTATCTAGAAAAGACTAAAAGTAAAGGTTAGCTGAGCAGATAGGGAAAGAGTACGTCAGGAAATTCACTTGAGAAGATGTATAGGAGAGGAAACAAAAGGCCTTATTATATGCTGTACTCTATAAAATGGAGCGCTGCTTAAAAACCACTGGAATTACATGAACAGAAAGCAAAATCCGTGTGCACCACTTGTTGACAGAACCACACATGGCTCTGGTTTCAGCATATTGCTATTTGAGAGATCCCAGGATGGACTGCACAACTGTCTCCTGATGAACCTTTTTCCAGGATTGAGATGAATGAAGAGAAAATACTTGAGAACTTGGGGAAGGGGGAAAAGAAATGAAAAATCAGGATAGACGAATGAACTCCATTAGGCACCACATAACACCTTCTCTCTTTTCAAATGGGCTTCCCCTTCTTTTATTATTAGGTTTTCCTCTCTTCTGCTTCGTTCCTTTCTCCCTCTTTCTCCGAAAACAATATCCTAGCTAAGTTATTTAGAGGCTGCTGGCTGACAGGTGCTAAATGATTCCTTCTTTTCCCAAACCCAGCATGTTGAGGCTGTCAATCTTCCTAGACGTTGCAGACTATCTCCAGAATACTTGAACTCTACTGTCATTGCATCTCATGTATAATTTCTCCATTTCTTGCACTCATTTCAATTGGCTCAGGGGTAAGGAGGCATCTTAATGCCAGTTCTGTTGCTGTTCACACTTGGAGCATCTGTTTTGCCAATATCACCTTGCAATTAGTGCTTTCCTGCACACCCATTAATTTCTTGCCGTCTTGTGAGCTTACAAAGATCAGAGGGGCAAGCAGAGTGGGCACGAGTGTGAAAATGCCCCAAGTTCACGCTTGGCCAGCCCTGCACGTCAAATCCACTGGCTGTGAAGTTAGTCGGGCCCAGGGTGGGGAAGCAGCATAACGGGACCTCAAGCTTTTCCGGTACCAGATACGGTCACACCCAGGAATTCAAGAGTAATGGGTCAGCAGAGAAACCAAGCAACACACCCCGCAGGCTTAGCTTTGAACTGACACAACATGGCCAGGGCAACCCCCCTCATGATTTTTCTATTGCTTTTGCAATCAAATCTGAGGCCTGTTGTAACTTCAGTTTTCTATTTAAACCTTTCATTAGCATTTTTAACCTACGCTACACCTCATTTCCTCCGGTTAGTCTTTGTTTCACATTTCCAAGGCTGAACTGTAGCCGCTTCCAAGCTACACACAGGACTTGAGTCGTTGCTACAGCTGAATGCAGAGTATTTTATGCGAGGCTGTAAGCTAAGGACACGCTCTAAAAATCATCTGAAACCAGTGCAATACTTCCTCGGTGTGAGACAAGGGAGTGCAGCATGAGTAATTGCTGGGTGTTCCTAGGAACAGTGCAAAGTAGGAAAATTAACGTTCACAACAGGAAGTGCAAAACCACACATACAGAAAGCAAAGCACTGCGCACCGGATAAAACATAAAACACAAGTACGACAAGCACGTTACTGCCATAACGATGCATTTTTAATAGCTGCAGAGGCTGGTCATACGTGGGGCTGACTCGAGGAGAAGAGTCTGTGAATTTATCTTTTATATTTTAGAGACAAACTGACGGGCTCTGAGCTCCCGGAGCCTGGCAGGGAGCCATGCACTTGCCCAAGGTGCCGCAGTGAGTGAACAGACACGTGTCTCGGCCAGGATAAGCTGCTCTGCACCAGTGTCTGCCTGGGAAGCTGCGGTAAGGCTTTCCAACAGAACAAGTTTGTGTGTGAAAGGAGGAGGAAGCAGAAGGAAGACTACCGGTTAGTCAGACCGGCAGATAATGCAGCTTGAAGAAACACACTGTGTATTAATGGCAGTATCAAACACACCGTTCTTAAAAATGCCTTTTTAATATAGAGAAGCCCTTCTTCCCTGGACTACTGATGATTTTTTTTCCCCACAAATGCTCCCAAATCAACAAGTCGCATGTAATGAACGCGGCTGGCCTTGTAAAGAGATGCAGACACTCAACAGCAGCAAGGCTGACTGAAGATGTCACCCTGGCAAACTCAATATTCACCTCCACATTTTCACAGGGAGCTCAGCCTCCCTTCCCTCTCACTTCCATCATTCCAATAAAAACCAAAATAGTTCCTCTCATATCTGCGGAGTGAAACAGCCTCAGCAAGACGAGAATCAGGCCCAGAGATCTGAGCCCAAGGTACCCACCCAGCAGCCTAACAAAACCCACCAGCAGCCACGGATCCCTCAGAGAGTTTATCCAGCTCCTGCACTATACCAGAACTGCCTCGCTGCATGCACTGAGCTAAATGAAGCCCCCACTGCACACAATTAATAAACATATCTATGGGGAGAATCTGTTGTGGGGATTGGAAGCCAGAACTGTCTCTTCTCTAGGCCAACTCCACATCAATTGTGAAAGAAATGGCTCTGGTCCCATCAAGCCCGTGCCAGCAGAGATTCTGTTATATTTAAATCAACATTTGCCGCAGCAGGGGATTATCAGATGCTCTACTTAAAATGACGGATTTTCTTTTTTGTTTTGATGTTTAACTCATAAAAAAATGAATTTATTTGGGTTGGGTGCTGATGCCTGCAAGCACAGCTGCTCACCAGCTCTGTTTTGCTTGCCATGCAAATGCAGAAGAAAAAGACTTAAAACCCTTTTGCAATATGGCTAGTGTCAGGATTTGCGTTTTCTTATTCTCTTACTGCTGTGGCAATGCACACAGAATGTTCCCCACACTCAGCAACCTCCCAAAGCAAAGATCTGCAGAATTTCCTTACGTTCCCCTCTTTACAGGAGCAAACTTCAGAGATGAGAAACCTGAAAGAGGCAGCAGCGCCAGGAATACAGGGCGGAACGCGGGGTGGTTGAAGGCAGCTCAGTCCTGGCCCTGCACACAAGCTGAAAGGCAGCACACACGAGGAGCAGATCAACAGAGCTCCAAAGAGCACGGTTTATGGATGTGATACTGCCACGTTCAGAGGCAGGTGCCTACCCTGCCCGTCCATACTGCTGCAGAATGAAAAATGGTTCAGTAATTTGCTAATGCTATCTGAACTATCCGAAAGGGTAAAACCTCAGTAAAATCAGGCACGTTTAATAGCATTTCATGCACAAGAGATCGACTTTGGGTCTATGAAGACCATAACCCAATTCTTGGAAAGAGGATGTAGATTTAGAGAGATGCTTCTTCTATGTCTCTTACTTAAGACCCAGCTGACACAAGCTACTAAAATTTGCTGCTAAATGAGTCAAGACAGTACAGTGCATTTCAAAGCAGCATTAAAACCAGCGCTTGCCTCAGCAGGATTTGGTGCTCTTGATTCATGCCTGTATAAAATTAAAGCTGAATTAGAATACCGCAGTTCTTTATTTGTAATCCTCCCTGATTGTTTGCTTTCACTAATATGTTATTCAGCTTAAAGACTATTTACTAAAAGTGAACTGTGTGAGCATGCAGTGCATTGACAATGGTATATTAGCTTCCATTATTTGTAAATTAATTTATACGAGTCAAATTTTAAGCCATGTACAGTTTGGATACTTTAAAACTATGGGTACAAACCTTTAATCCATATTCTCCTAACTGCTTTTATGTATGCCGTGTGCAGAAATTCATACAAATAAGCAAACTTAATCCAGGTATTTTCACTGCTACTGATGATGTGCTATTGAAGCCTTATTCATTTTGGAACAGAAATGGGAATTTCTCCCATTAAAACTAAATGTGATCTAGAGGAACTCTCTCTGGAGAACCTCTTCGTGACATTTGGTCTTGATCACTGTATGATGACCCTGTCATCCCTGCCACCTCACCCCAAAATAAAAAAAAAAAACAAAGATCAGCATAAGAGGCGCCATGGCAGAGATGCTGACGGTGATGACATCTCAGGAATTCTCAGATGCAGGCCCCCGATGCTGCTGCTCAACCACTTTCTCTTGCACAACAGCACAGTAAGGGGGTGCCACTGATGGCACATAATGGCATGAATACAGCCGGGGAACGCAGGCAGTACCAAGTAGCTCTGCCCACCAAGAACTATGCTGAGATCCACTAACTCAGTTTTAAAAAGGAAGTACCAGTCATGGTTAAAGTCACTGAGGTAAAAATATTTGAGGAATGACTAGCAATGCAGACAGGAACAGTGGGCAAGAACAGCTCTCCTTCCCAGTGCTTCCTAGGAAACTGTCAGCTGTCACCACCAACGCCCCTGCTTTCCATTTCTTATAGGACTAATGACTTCGGGTTTTTAGGATTAAGCTATGGTGTAGGAGATTTGTATAAAGAACATTTACTTTGAATATTTCTATCCTTAGGTTTAACAAGTCTTCAACACCTTTAAGCTGCAGAAAAACAATTCCAGAGATGAAGATTTATATTGTTGATAATGGGGCAGGCTCACATAAATTATTGAGCTGAACTTGAATTTCATTCCAGTTGTAAAGGAGCTGCCTCTTATTGAACTGCACTGCGTGATTAGAGGTTTGACTACATCATTCATTCATAGCCATTGTCAGAAATAAATCGCTAGATTAACTTGTGACTATGGCAAGCACAGGAAATGTGTGCTCTTTGGGAAAATAATGTTCCTGCACTTCTGCACTTGATGGAATAAAGTAATCAGAATCTTCTCTAAGGGATTCAGACAGATATTGGTGTCACAAATGGGGCATGAATCTCCTATCCATTCTGGTTTCAGTTTGCATTTCCAGGTCCATGCACAGTATGGATTAAAAAAAACAAAACAAGCAAAAAAAAAAACAATGCCACAATTAGCACCTGTTTTACATCTAATGAAACAAGCACAAGCTTCACCTATCATTACTTTCAAGCCTTACATTTTAATCTAGGGCTTCATCCAAACTCCAAAGAAATAAATTCTTGTTTAAAAGACATTGATTTGTTGCCAGCCCTGGGTTTTGCAACGTTCTACACATCTTGGTACCCGCATGCACACACATAACAATTATTGAGCAAGACTTAACGCGGTATCTCAGTTATTTCTCATCCACTTATTTAAGAGGTCAGGTCTTCCTTAACTTGAATATACCAAAACTGTTTATAACCTTGAGCTTACTGCCACAGACCATAATCATTGTTTATTTGAGTCTGATGCCCAGTTTCTAAAGACACTGAATTCTTTTCAGTAGACTGTTTACCTTGATGAGCATAGAATTAGCCTTGCATGCTGAGCCTTTATGTGAAATTTTACTGTCCACAACAGATATGACCTGTTCAGATTTACAGGCTTTATTAGCAGCAATAACAATTTTACAATCAACATCAGTAAATCAGGGTTTACTGAGAACTCTACAATTTTTATCTGCAGAAAACCATTAAGATGTCAGTTTTTCATTCAATGTAATTCCTAACTTTCATAAAAGACAGATATTTTATTTGATTGTTGACTGTAAAGCAGGTAATTCTAAAATTATCTTCCCAATTTCCAATAATTCCCAAATGGTTGAATTCCAACAAGGATAGCACTGCTTGGCTATTTAAATACGCAGAAATTGAAAACCAGCCAAATGCATGCAATCAATTCAGCAAACCACGTTAGTTAGAAGTGTACCTATTTACTCAATAGGTCATAATCTGTTTCTCTGGCTCTCAAAGAAAACACATGGAATTTAAATAGTTTTTCACTTGAAAACTTTTTGCTCACCTTTAAATGCTGTATTTTTTGAATGAGTAAAAAAACATGAAGTGTTTTTTACTCACTCTGTAAAGTGCTTACTTACACTGCAACCAATATTAAGCCATGAAAACCACATGGTACCCAAGCCCTTTTTGCTTCTCTCCCCATCTCCCACCAGTAAGACGCAGAAAGCCTCACCTCAGCTGCGGGGACTCCCTCAGGTGGCCGGCAGTGGAGAACGATCATCCCTTCGATAGGAACCTCCTTCCCTTGCGGGTCTTGCTCAAAGTTTTTCCGTAAATCTGCAGAGAGTTTAATGCAATAATTCATTATACCTTCAGTGCAACTTTACCTGGGTAAATACAGAGTTCAAATGCTGAGAATTCAAAAGCCATCCTTCCCCAAACAACGCTATGTAGGTTACAGCAGTAACTATAGTGCTTCGCATATTCCTAAGGATGTGTGTAAAGCAATGCACAACTGACAGTTAAAAGTCTTCTGCAGATGAAGAGAGGCAGAGAGATACTACATCTGTAGCTGAGTTTCCTGTTCTCCATCTTTAAGAAAGTGAGAGACTACAGGTCACGGTACCGTTGGAGGGTGTTGTTTGCACCAACGGAACAAATCCAAGGCTGGGTGAATGATCTTCTTAGTGCAGGCTGCCTTAGATCAGTGCCAGGGTATTTTATAAAATGTTCTAACCTGTATGTTTGTTTGGATCGCATACTGCAAACTGGAGGGAAGGATGGGAAAAGAATGAGATCAATTTATCCAGTACCAAGTATTCAAAAGGAAAAAAAAATCTGATTGCTGGAGGGAGGCTGTGCAATCTAGCATAATCGAAAAAAGAGTGCACACAAACTTGAGGTTTGCCTAGGATTCCAACAGATTTGCTTTAGAACATGTACCCTAGGCAATATTCCAGCACGACGTTACCCAGGAATATTGATTTACTTTCCATTTTGATGATAAAAATCATGCGGGACCCCTGCCCATGCCTAGATTGAACTCAATTTTTCTATCTTATGGTGGAGATAGGAATTTAGTAGATACTATAATATTTATTGGTTTGGTTCTCCCTAAACCAAATCGCATGTGAACAACTCCTGGTATTATTTCCATGAGCAGAGCAAGGACTGCAAAGTTGAGGACATAATAAGCAAAGTGGAGGTCTACGTACCTAAATGTCTCCCACCTCTGGCCTAGAATCCAGGCACAAGACCAGTTTCAGAGCCTTTTGCTTTATGGGAGGTTGGGAAACGACAGAGAAAGCTCGTGAGGTATTACATTCAACGCTTCAACAAAAAACCCTGAAAAAACATTTTTTCCAAACTTTCTCCCCATGGAGAAACCCGGATTTTCTTTTCTTTAAGGAAAAGCACTAGGAAAGCAGAACCTATACATTTAGATGAGAGCAACCAGCCCCACGGCTGCATTATCAGCAAAGTAAGGTGAGAGAAGGTTCACGGGGCCAGCTAACGCTACCATCTCTGCATGCCAATTTCCCAGTCAGATGCAGGCTCTGGACACGTTCCAAACCGGCCGACGACAAGACTGCTTCAGTTCAGAAACGGAATTACCCAGACACCACGGCCAAGCCAATAATTCCGGCTAAGAAAACAGGCCTATTGTCTGAGTCATACTGATGTGACCACAGAACTTCTGGGTGCAAGTGTCTGGGTAAATCACAACGCCAAGAAAACCCGTATCTGATGACATTGACCTGACCCAGGTATGCCCGTGATTAGGTGAAGCTTTGCTTGTAGTGAAAGGGAAGCATAACAGAAGGATTACTTACAACATGTGCTTTGAGAGTTAGGATGTTTCCATTAGACATACTCATTTTCTTCAAACAGTGTCTCAAATTCCACAGTGTGGATTTACTGATTTAATTTTCTCCATTGCTTACACTTCATGAAATACAGCCCCTTAAACAGCAGAGGCTCTGAATCAGTTACACTTTAATATATTTTATAAAATACATTAAGACTTATTTTAGCAAGCCAGCCAGTCACTAGAGAAAAGATTCATGTAGTGCATGTATTCTCCTTTTTATGATTCTTTGTTAATGATGATTTTTTCACACAGATAACCAATCTTTTTTTCAGTACGCTACTTAAAAACTCATTCATTAACACTTCAGATGCAGTTGTGCCTACAAATGTCTTTATTAGGATGAAAAATGGAGTATGATCCATCTTCTCGCTTTCTCTGCATTCTGCACTACCAGAAAGAAATACTTACCTGCTTCTTCTGAGAAATACAAAGTGCTGTAATGCTCTGGACTCAACTCACAATTTAGAACCTCAGGGCTATACTTTCAAAGAAAAAAAAAAAAGAAAAGAAAGAAAAAAGGAAAGACAGAAGTCGACACTACACATCGCAGTGACAGGTGCCGTGAAAAATCTCTGAAATGGTTACAAGTTCTGTATGCTATCACAAATTAGATCTGCACATTCTCATCTCTAGCCCTCTACAGGGTATTCTCCAGGTCAGAAATCCATGCCCCAAATTAATTAGCTGCATTGTTCACCGCAGACAGGGTGGCACAGGTCCACGAAGGGGTGAGCCCTGGAAACTCATGGAGGGGAGCTGTTACAGACATCTACTGGCAGCTATTCATTTGCTCTGTCTGGACTATTAAAAAGTGCCTACATCTTCGCACTCAAGAATTGCTTTTCTTTTTATATAAAAAAATATATATATATATGGCTGCAAGTAAAAGTAGCAGAGCAAATGGCCAACACAGGAACACCGTCCTCGGATGCAACATTCTGTCAGTGTGACATTACATAGAGCAGAAATGAAGAGCGCGCTCTGGAGTGCCTGCTAGGCTAATGCGACACCCGCAGTTAGGGATGGCAGCTGGGGAGGTAGCTTGCAGAAGAACTGGTACCACTGTGATGGGTTTAGAAGTCCCAACACATGGCTCCACCCGCTTTGCCTCATTCTGATTTTTACTCATATTGCCACGTTATGGGGTTGGGAAATCACAGTGCAGAGAAAAGTCAATAAAAATTCAATTCAGAATAATAGTCCTTTGCAGCTCAGCAATAGCAAGGAATTATCAGATCATTCAATGTTATGACAGCTAATGCAGTAAAATAAAAAAAACTGAGTTTACACATACTTACGCATTCAAACTAAATCAGCCAACTAAAAAATCCGTCATTTATAAAATCAAGGAGTTGGTACATTGTCCTATTACTTACTTCAAATGTTTAAGCTATCTTGATAAGAAAAAGGGAAAAAGATTTATCACAAATTGCTAGAACGCTATCTGATAAATTTAGCAATCAGAGTTTCTTGCTTGAGCCTTCTGACTCACAGAGACCTCCCCCTGCGTTCCCATTCCTGCCCAAGAAGCATTTCTCCCATCTTTTTTTCTGCGTGTTGCCATCATTTCCTGGGACTTTATAGACCTGAAGTGGTGATTTAAAGGAAAAAGGGTTCACAACAGACTGGGGGAAAGTAATTTCCTGCTAGCAGCAGTGCTGCAAAAGGACGCTTTCAGGCTCTGATTCTGTTAGAACAATGCAGCAGATCTAATTGCAGGGTAAAAATTGGATGAGTCTTCAAGTATCTCCACAGTCACAAAATAACAATTGTGTTTGGGTTCTGTCCTTTGATGTCCCTCTTACTATGATGGCATTTATTGCATTTTCCATTCCATCTTTTTTTCAGATAATGAATCGTTGACTGGGAGTGATAACACTACAGCATAGTACTCCAGATATGAAGAACAGAGATAGACCGAGTCTGAACACTTTCCATCTGGGGAAACAGTTGTCCTCTGCTCCCTGTTATATTAAAATTTTTTGTCTTTTGTGCTAAAGGAGTTTAAACCAAATAACTGTTCCCCCCTGCTCATCATAATTCTTAATTAATCTACAGTGCTTTTATTTAAAGCTTAACATTTTTCCTCCACTGATTAGAATTACCCAATTTTTCCTACCTTCATCTCATTGTCCCCACATCTTATCATACCTGACAACCAATAATAAGCTTTGATATTGAAAATTACATTTAGAATACCATGCTACAAAATCTTCTAGTGTATTTTTGCATTTTTTATACAAAGCATATTAGTGTTAAATGGTTTTCCAGACATTTTAGACCCGTCTTGCCAATGTGGAGCAAGAGGGCACTTTTCAGAGGGATTTCAAATTGCATTAGTCTCTTTCATTACATTGCATTGTTATGAAACTATGAGTATGCGATCCAGGCAGAACCTCTGAGAGAAACAGACTTGCTGAGTGTAAATGCAAATCAATCAATCCACATTAAAACCAAAGAAATCTCGGGGAAAAAAAAAAAAAAAAAAAAAGGGAAAAAAGAAAAAAAATACACCCAAAATGGTATGCTTTTCTATGGTATGTCAAAGTGAGCTCTTGTAAAGACAGTAGTGCCTCACTGGTATCAATACAAATTTAACCCTAAAATCCCAGCACGTTTCCATACCTTACAAAACCTAGAATAGCAGAACATTTACTCACAGGCTATGCGGACGGATGCCTTCCTACTCTTTGAGGTCCCTAGGTGGCTCCATGCAACACACTGACACCAGTAATCTTCTGGCCCATGGAAGTCCTCCACCTGCTGTCTCGTCACGTTGATGAACACCTCTCGAATTTTCAAGCCTGAAGGGAAAAGATACAGAAAATTAGCCAATACAGGCTATCTTACTTGGGCATAAAGCTAAGGTTAGCCAAACCTTTTCTTTTAATTAAACAATTCCATTTTAAATCAAGGCAAAGCTCTAATTACTTTGATAATGACATATTACTGCTAATTAAATCCTAAAAGCTGAATAGGTCACAATGCACTGGGTTAAAAGAATTACCCACCCACTGTGGTCTTTGCAAGAACGTAACACTTCAGAAACCTTTTATCTTGTGCTTTTTTTTCCCCCAAATGCTTATTTGGATTTTTATAAGATGCAATAAAATTGTATTGCACCTAACTGTCAGTGACCTTGAAGACCTTTCCCGAGTACCAAGTACGGTAGGCCCATCCAGTCAAAGCAGGCAGCCAGAACTACACCTGCATGACAGAAACTAACAAAAGCCCCAGTGAATTCCAGTCCCGGTTCCAGCCGTTTCCTCACACAGGAGAGGAGCTTTGTCCTACAAGTGCAGCACGGGGAAAGCTAAGCTCGAGTTGTTAGAAAAGACGAGGGGAAATAAATGGCACATCTCACAAATGGAGATGGTCCTCTGCCACATGAACCAAAAGCAAAGCCTTGCCTTTTTTTTTTTTTTTTTTTCAGCTTTCACAAAAAGAAGCATTTACAACCTCAGAGAAA
The DNA here is from genome assembly GCA_011076525.1 of Nettapus auritus. Classification (NCBI taxonomy): domain Eukaryota; kingdom Metazoa; phylum Chordata; class Aves; order Anseriformes; family Anatidae; genus Nettapus; species Nettapus auritus. Next base: position 4,117,855 of record CM021786.1, on the reverse strand, counting down.
CACCTGACTTATTTTATCCAGTTTCTTTCTTAAAGTAGAGCCTTGCTGAATTCACCTGCAGTGCACTGCTGATGGTTTTCTACTGCAAACTTGCTTGTTCATTAAAATGAATGCCTATCTTTTTCCCAAGGTGGAAATCAGTTTCACCTAGAGAACTGAGAGAAGGATCTAATGGAATAACAAAGGCTAGCCGGGAGTAAGGATGGGGAAAACCCTGTGCTTTTTCTTAGCCTGCCACCATTTTCATAACCTCCTGAGCACAGATGAAATTTAGCAGTGTTGCCCTTCAGACCAGAAGCATTTGCTTCTGTCAGAGTTTGCAGGTAAATACAAGACAACAAAGACCAAAGTCTTGTAAGCCTGACACTTTATTTTACATATGTTTGCCATGTCTGCAGCTCCTTTGTATGGAAGTGTTGGGGAGAGGAAACATAATCCAAATCAGGGTTAAAAGGCATTAAGAATCATTTAAAAGAGCTAGTCAGAAAAACATTAATTTGAAAATTGAAAGAATTCATGCCTACTACTTTCTTCTTTTTCTCCTCCGGTGCAGTCCCAGGATACTTATTTCCCCTTCACTGGAAATGAATGAAAACTCAATCTTAAAATATTTCATGCCTGTGAAGTTTATAAAGCAGCAAGAAATTTCTAAACCTGAACTCCATAAAAATTGGCTTCTACTTAATCTCAGGCATCATTAACAGCTGGGTATTTCACTTCTGAAAGGCACCAGGAAGCCAGTTTGTTCCCTGGGTAAACAAGAGAGATGAGGCCCACTGGGGATGCTCAGGGAAGAGGGCTGGGGAAGGTCAGGCGAGCTTTAAATACTACAAAGCAAGTCAAAGTTTTTGCTACATTTTCAGCAATAGGCAAAGGACATTTACATTTATTTTCATTTATCCTGTTTTGGCTTGTCGTATTTCACAATAACACCTTAAGATATGGCCAAACCTGTGACAGCTTCCTAAGTTGACTCAATAATCATTTTAGTCACTCAAATATTTATTCACTCTGTAATAAACAAACAGAGGTTTCCTGGTTGTTTTTATTTGTGCTTTTTTTAAACAAAAAATATGTTGATGCATTTTTCAAAATTGTTTACCAAAAATCCCTTTTGTTTTCTGTCAGGATGAAAACAAGCCATTATGAACGAAACCTCGCACCTGGAGCTCAGCAGGTCTGTCAGCAGCTCCTCTCCTTGCTGACACAGACTGCAAAATGTATGCTGGAAGTGCACCATCTCAATTTAAACATCCAGGCTGCTCTGACAGCAATGAATCCTCAAATTCTCAGCCATACAACCATTTTGTAGAGTGATCTTTAGAGGTTAAAGATAACGGCACGTACAGTAAGTTCTGTTAAAGAACATCTGAGTCCTGGTGCACAGGACCTGGACCACAGCAGGCCTCAACTGGCTGAATATTTCATGTCCCGCCCTGCTGTACGACCCTGACAGACACACACTTTCTTGATACTGTAAACTCTGACAAATAAAGCTGTTTTCAGTCCCTGGATCCTCTCAGTCCAACCTACAAAGCATCAAGCTCCAGAGCCTCCAATTCCAAGCTAATTTGCAGCCATGTCCAACAAGGTGGCAACCCATCTACTTAAAGACATATTTGACAAGGATGAAAAATGATTAGTCCTTGACAAATACTGACCTTTCTACGACGGCCTGTCTCAGTCAGGAATCACTTGTCCAGCATTCAATTAGTTGACAAGCACTTCTGTGCAACCGTGTGCCCCGTATCAGTGTGTCTCCGCTGCCCACACACCCCTGTGAAGGTGCTGCGGCCTACTGAGTTTACTCAGCCTCCTGCTGGACCTGAGCACGTCTAGCTCACCTCCCATCCTACCATCAGCTTATTCCCACTGTGACCCCTGCGTAGCATCTTCCTGGCAATGAAAATCCTGTCACCAGCCGTTAACCACAACCTTGCTGACAGTGCTACCGTTCCCCCATCCAGCTATGATGCTGGTGCAAGCAACAGAACCTTCCCTGATACCAACCAGAAAAATCTCCACATGTAAGAGCAGAAGCCATTTCTAGGCTCATTGCTACTGTAAAGTTCTGAGCAGTCATCACTGAATACAGGCATCTGCAGCTTCAGGTTTGTTAAGGTAGAATATTCTCCAGCCCAGCACTTCCTTTCACTGACACATTATTTAATTAGTACAGATAAGCCTACGTTTTCTGAAGCAACACTTAATGTGCTTTGAATCAGGCAGCCAAACAGCATGTGACTGTGAGGGGCTGGGAGTCCAAGGTTTGAGAAGGGGAGAGGGAGGAATCCAGGCCCTTGCAAAGGTCTCCCTGTTTCCCAATCCACAAAACTGATGCATCCGAAATAGCAGAATCACAGAACTGTTGAGGTTGGAAGGGACCTCTGAAGAACATCAAGTCTTTGGAGAAAGTTAGGTGTTGTTTACGGAGAAAGTACACATATTTTCATTTGTTTTAGAAACAACTATGGAGAGCAAATCTACTGGGAACAGAGGCATATATTCTTCCTTCATCATGACTGTATTTTATCAACAGATATATTCAACTGCCCTCTGCATCTCAAGAAATGCCAGAAAAATTGTTCATAGGAAATGACACAGAACAAAAAATCCATGCAAATGAAAAACAGGCACATCACAAACATGAACAACATTTTACCTGTAACTTGTAAAACTTTAATAAGCACTGCAAGTCCAACCCTTTAAATTATTGTGCAAATTATAACCATCATCTTTTGTTACAAGGTACAGCCTTGCAGAATATAAAATTATGGCTATGGTACAGATATGCTAATAAGCTTTCTGCACTGCTGGATGGTTTAGCTGCAGATAGACTAATGCTGGCAGCAGATGAATAATTGCTCTCCATGTACTAAACATAACAGAGCTGCACAGAACTTCAGCATTTGTCAGCTTTATTTGTTTAAATGAGAAAAACGCTGACAGCAGTTATTGCTGTAATCATTTTCTTTATCAGACAAGAAAACTCTAGTTACTCTTAGGAGGTTTGATCCTGTGGCGAAACCAGAAGTTGAGATATTTGTAAACTAATTTTGAGATGAAAAAACAACAACAACAACAACAACAAAAACAGAAGAAAATGAGTCAAACCATAACTATTATATTTTTATCACAATAGCATCTAGTAGCTCAGGCTCTTACTTTCCAAGTAAATAGAGTGAGCAAAGTTCCTGTTCTGCTACATTTATGGAATAAATAAAAAAAGGCAGACTACTGCTTTCTGCAGCTCAGGAAGCAAGGGAGAAGATGAAATAACTTGGTCGGTAACTGATCAATCGACTGTGACAGCACAGAGATGGGAACCTGGATCCATCACAGTCATAGTATGTGTTGGCTTGCCTGCCTGGACCTTCTGCATCAACAGCAGCAAAGCCACAACAGACTTCAGTGCAAGCTCCTCAGGCCCACCAGGACCCCTGTACATCCTCAGCATGTCAGAGCCCAGCATTTAACTACGGACCTTACAAAACTACAAAAACGACATCCATCCTCCTGTGCAAATTAACATATTGACTCCTGTCTTACTCTAAGGTTTGTATTTCTCCCCTATGAAAATAGGGGCTTGTGAAATTGCGTTTAATATTCATCACAATGATAAAATATGCCCATTGCCTACCAGCAGCTGTCCTTCCTGTCCTTTTAGAAATACACAATAACAAGCTGTAGGTAGAATCCATCAGCAAGAGCATGCCTTCAAGTACCACTGCCAAGTACTTCTTGCATACACTGAGAGCATGCTGGCAGAGATGCTAAGATACACTTCTTGCAGTCCGCATTAAGTTTCCTCTTTTTTGTTGCTGTTCCTATTTTTCACCCCTCTTCAAAGCTTCCTCTCTGAATTGTCATCACATAACAAACAGTGGAAGAATGGAAAAGGACAGGCCCCTTTTCACTTAGTGTGACCTCCTTTGGGGGAACACACCAGAGCGCTCCCTTGAACCAGAGGCACCATTCGTGGCGCAAATTCGAGCACAACTTCTCATGAACGGAGCCCACGCAGCACGCAGAACACTGTGTGTGCCTGGTAACAGACGTGTTTATGCTCAGAGTTGACTCCAGAAACGAGGGCACTGCCAGTCTACATATTTATTCTCCCCCACAAAAAAACAACAACAAAAATAAAACAAGAAAAAACAAGTCTGCTGTTTACTGAAGACTGGGGAAGAGTTCTAAAATAATTTATGGATGTGGATACATCATGGGAGAGAATATCGAGGACTGTCCTTCAACATTACACTGTAGCCTTTACCTCCATTTCTGCGCCTAAGGACCACAGTGGTAGCTTTCAGAACACTCAAACCCCCTGAACTGCCTGGACCACACACTGTTCAAATAACAGTACTTTAAGGGGCAGCTCTGTCCTTGGGCTAAATTAAAACCTGCACCATTTATATTTTAGATTCCATTTGCTAAGCCTGTGCCTCCACATTTCAAAACTCAATGTTACGGGTTTTAATAATAATAAAACACACACACACACAACAACAACAACAAAATCCACCACAATTAAAAACCAAAGACCTAAAATTGCTTTATCTTTTTTCATTCTGTTATTAATCCAAGGCTTCGAAAACATAATTGCAGTATTCACATGACAGATTTTCATTAACCATATGGAAGGAAAAGACTTAGGGTCGACATTTCTTCTACATTGATTCAGCGTCGCCTTTAGAAGTAAAGGTTACACCTATTAAATTCTTTTTGAAAAGGTAACTGAAAAAATTAAAATTCATCCAGATTAGCATTTACAAAAAGCTGTTAGTATGAAATTTCTTCAGAATGTGTCACTCAAAAAGAATTCCAAACACCACTGTCACTTTAGGAGACATATCTTCTTTTTAAAACAGCTTTTTTCCTCTCAAAAGGAATTTCTTATATTGATAGAGAGGATGTTATGCCTACGCTGCTATTTCCAATACTTGGAGTTGCCTAGCAATCTTGGAATTTAAGAAGAGGAAAGCAATAACAAAACTGAATTGTGAAATTACAAGACGGTGCAGCATTAAATTGGTTTGCAATACTTATCAAGATGCTTCTAAATGAGAAAGATAGAGGGTGTGCAGGAGGCATGGTAAAATCTGTTGATCATTTTCAACTTTATCCCTTCTTATTCCCTTTGTTTAGATGTACACTTTGACACAATGGATTTCTCCTGCTTAACTTCATTACTTACCAAATACCCATCAGTGCTTGAGGGTGAAGGTGAATGTCGAGTCACGCAATATACTGATGTTGCCATTGGTTTTCGGGGTTCATCCTGACAGGAATTTCATAAAAGCATTGTTCTTTCCTGTTTGTATTTCCCACTACAAATGACTCCATTGAAACACACAGAAGTTCCCTCTAAAATCTGTTATTTTCTTACAGAAAGCTCTCAGTCTATGGTAGCCCTGTGTCTCCATTTGGAAAAGGTGGTGGTGCATATACAACATGTTACTGTCTCTCTGCAACACCTCCTGTATCTTCAGTCACTTTAATTCCCTCCATCTCCCCAGTTATGGTACATCTCTTCTGCTGCGATCTGTATTCCCCTTCTCTGCCTTTCAGGTCTGACCTTTTCTTACCCTCTCCCACCCACTCCTTTCCGTTTGCATTTGGGAAACAACTTCTCCCATCTCCACAAAGCTGTGTCTACGCGGTGCAGCACAAGCACACACAATCTGTCTTTACCCACACACGGAGCCAACCAAAACACTGCTGCGGCAGCCCGGCAGCAAGCTGAGGCTGCTGCTCTGCGCCCGCTAGCACGGCTTGCTGGCTGTGCTCTGAGCAGAGCTGGCACTGCCAGAGGACTTCTGAATTTGTGTCTGGTCCCGCTCCTTCAGCTCAGTACACTCCTGTAACTACCTGCCCCACAACAACCCGCAGTGCTCCTGTCTGTGTATGGTGGAACGTGCTCTGCTGTACCTTGCTCTGGTTTGTGTATTGCTGATGGATGCCATACTCACTTCTGTCTTCCAAAAGACACACCAGCTCTTACCTGTGGTCTCATCCATGCTTTCCTCTGACACGTGCTCATTTTGATGGACCCATTCACCATTGCACTTGAAGAAAATCTGCATAGCTGGCATAGCTTTACAGCGTAAGACAATGGGGTTGCTTTTTATAATGTAGGCATCATCCGGTTCCTCCATAAAATGAGGCAGAGTTCCAGGAGCAGATGGGATAGACTCTGGAAGGGCTTCGCTGTTATCATTTCCTGAAAGGGAAGGAAAGGAAAATACACATTTTTCACGTTGTTCCATCTTTGTATCATCTCATTTAATTGACTGGAAACCATTTTGTGTTTTATTAGAAACTAATTTGATTAGAGAAAAACTTGAAGAACTTGACAGTTGTCAGGATTGCGCTTTACAAGGAACTTGACAGATATATACACAAAATTTAAATGCATGAACCGTCAAGAAAATTAAAGCTTCAGAAAAATTATCTTTACTAATGCCATTTTTACAGATGGCAAACTGAGGCACAGAACAATTACGTGAATCACCTGTGGTCACAAAAAGCCTGTGGAAGAAGTAGAACTAAACCTTATTCTTTCAAGCAACAGTCCAGAGCCTTAACTACCAACCCTTCCGTTCTTTCAAACGCTAAATGTAATTTCTTTTACACAGTTGCTCCGATTTAACAGGGATCAGAGTGCTAACCACAGAGAAATATATTGATACCAACAGCATTACTGTAGTGGAATAAGCAAACTGTGATTTCATACCCACTTGGAGGAAATTTTCAGTATGCTTTTACACCCATCCCATTTACTGCAGCCCCTTTCAGATGATAAAAAAGTGGAAAAGTGGTTTCTGTAGGGCTAGAACCTGCAAGACGGTGAGCCTTCTCAGCCTACCGCACGGGGAGGAGGATCCAAAGGCATGCAGTCGGCACTGTGCAAGCCGACATGTTCCCAGTTCTGTGCTCAGACATGAACACAAGCACTCAAACACAAGCCTCGCCTCACTGCAACTCTTCTAGTTGAGTCAAACCCTAGATCCTGTGTGAAAATCAGAAATATCCCATTGATTTTTAGCAACACTGGGATTCATCTCAGCAGTTTGTCAGTTTTGTGAGAAAATTCAGAGAACAGCAGCAAAAAATAAATCAATTTATGAAGGAAGATTCCAAATTACTGAGCACACACAGCACAGCCAAATGGCAACAGGAGGACACAGTCTGTATGCAGATGAAGGGCACGCAGTACCAGAGAAAGAACAGCCGATGGCAATATATACGTGATTTAACCAAAAATAATGAGATGGAGTGAGACAAAAAGTAATTTATAATGAAATAAGTAAGTCTAAAAACGGTCCCAGGTCTAGTAGGTTATAGAATAGTGAATATATTTTGTTACTTCTCTTAAAAATACATCTCTCATTTAGCACTGTATATCTGCATGCGGAAATATACCCGGCGTATGTGCTGTGAGATGATTATGATTTTGAAATAAACTCAAGAGGGTTCCATTTTTCAAATGGGCCCAATGTTTTAAACCACATTTTCAGTGTACTTTATAAAATATTATCATAATTCTTAGCATTTTACTGCTGAACATTTATGCCAATTTCCATCTTGTCAATCTTCAGTAATACTGGGTCCCTGCAGGCTTTATTAAATCCATGCTTTATAGGAAATAACAAAAAAGTCATTATAAGATTTTTGGAGAGGCATGGAAATCCCAGGCTCCCATCAATATCTGAGTGCTTCACAAGGCAGCAAGAAGCTTGCGTGGAGGAAGAATGGTGGGCAATTTCATAAGGACTCATTTAGCCAGAGAGCTTACAATGACCACCGTTATCCCACTAAATTTGCTACTTAGGGTAGGACACAAAGGATGAAATCCCAGCTGCACTGAAATTAAGGACATAATTCTCCTTGCGAGCGGGGTCAGGATTCAACACTATGGCTTTACATCGTTAACATGTTACTGATGAGCACCTAAAACCAACAGATTGTAACATAACATTTGATGGACAGAGGTGATGCAGTGCCTACAGCTCCCAGGGACTGGAGCAGGCACGATCACACACTGAGCAAGAGCTCCTTTATATTTAACTACAGCCCCAGCAGGACATTTATCAGTAATTGAGAACGCATATCCTCTCTCATGTCCATTTGTAACAGTTTACTGATGGCAAAAGTAAAGCTGGATTAAAAAAATGAGATTTTTTAACTTCACTTTCAAGGGCCACCTTTCTCTTTATGCTTTTCTTTTCATCCATCCTGCATCCTCTGCTAGCAAGGACTCCTTTCCAGCCTTGAAGTCTTTCCATTTTTAATCTCCAAGTTATATATTCTTACCAATCTCTACAAGGAAAGTTTGTCATGCTAAAGAAAGGTTAGACTTGTACAGAACTCCTCAGTGAGGGATTGCAGAGTGCTTTACAAATCTTAAAACCACCGAATAAACTAGAAGACTTTATAGCAGAAATATGTTTCCCACACTATCTCCTCAAACATCTGTACAGCAAATAAATGCATTAAAAATAAAATCACCATTAAGTCCGATCTCTGAAATGCTTCTTGTCAAAGCCCACAGCGCACCCATTAGTAACAACCACGTAGTACTTGTACAAGCTGTCCATCACGAGATGCTCATGGACTCACTGCCAGCCATCTGACTCAGTGGTGTCCTGCGATTACCCCAAATGTCTTCAGTACCAGATACTGCTGTGATGTACTTCCATTTCCGATATTACCTACCAGATCATCAAACTCCATATGTGCACGCAGGCATGACAGCGCTGAGAATTCAAATGTTCAAGGAGAAACAACTCCGATTCCACCAGCTGCTGCGCTGCAGTGAAGCTACAAGAAGCTTCCAGTGTACTCCAGTTCTTTGAACCATACTGGAGATTCAGCAGAAGTTAAATTTGCTACACCCCCTCCCTGTACTTTTGCAGCTGTGTTAGAGGGCGACTTCTGACACCGGCATTGCCCCGTACCAACCCCACCTTTTCAAGGCGCTGGGCAGTTTCCTCAAGACCCCCACCACTGGTCTCCCCATTTCAATCTGCTCATCTGGATGCTGTGTGAAGGGGAGGTCACACAACAGCCCTGCGTGACCTCCGGGGGAGGGCAAAATCATGGGAACAGAGACTAAAGGAAGGAGTGTTTGTCCCCAGATGTTATTTCACGTTTAAGTCCTAAACAATTTGGCTACTGCAATCGGTAGCAAAGAGAGATTAGACAAATTACAATGACACATTTCAGCTCTCTTTAAAAACAATTTAGAAGTACTTAGCTGAAACAGGAAGATGTATCGAACCAGCCAAATCTCTATCACACAGCTCACCTCCTTCACTGATCACTTGAGCCGAATGCCATCCATTGCTTCAGAGCTATGCTTCTTGGAGGAGAGCTGCAGAATCCAGCATTCCAGAACAAAGGACAAAAACACTGTAGTTGTGTCTCTAGGAGCATACGTACATACTTGCAAGCACTCCCACCCACCCCAATAAATACTTAAACAACAGGAGCTGTCCCAGACCTGGAACACATCAACCCTAATCTGAAGGCACACAATGCCCAGGCTGATGCTCTGACATCCTAAGAACCAGGTGCTGCCCACTTGTAACCAGGTACAACAAATCCCAGGGGCAGGTCCTAAAAAATATGATTTAGGAGGCTGTTGCTGATGTTATATAAACATACGTGCATTTCAGGATAAATGCTGCGTTAGCTGAGATAACTAGAGCAGCTGCTGACCAAAGCAAAACTTCTCCTGAAGTGTACTTAATACTTGTGGTTTTCAATTTAATGCATCTCTCTTTTGTGCATCATTTTTCTGTACCCTAATTTGTTTTAAAATTTATCTGAGGGCTACTGGAATTTTGTATGGGTTTTGATTTCCAATTATTAAGGCTTTTAATTTATAACTGTCGGTTTTCGAGATTCAGGCCATTCGTGGTTATAGAAAATTGGCTGTTTTAATACAACAATGAATGACAGAAGACCAAACGATCAAACACAATTCTTGTATTTTTCATTCCTGGAAAATTACCTTTCAGGAAGTGCTTTGTGTTTTATGATCTGCACACTAGTCCAATAGGGACTTTAAATCTTTTTATGACAATAATAGAAACAAAAAGAAATGAGAGAAAAAAAAAAGGACAGTTAGGAAAAACCACAAAATTCTTCTGTGAAATAAATACACTGCTGTTAGCTGGCAGATCACGTTTTAAAAACTTGATAGCAGCAGAGACGAATCCTTCAGCAGTTCAAATCTGATTAGGATAAAATGTTGAAGTAAATTTTGAAACAATGAAAGATCATGGTTTCCAAACTGTTTTCCAAATCGAAACTAGATTTTTAAAATAAGTAAGGAGCTTTACCTTTCCATTAAAAAAAAAAAAAAAAAAGGTTTAGTAGTGTCCCAGACAAGCCAAGTAACTTGCTGGAAACAAATATTTATATATTGCTTCCTTTATCCAAGTCCCCTGAACTTCTAAATCTTGGCATTGCCGTTTGGCTTCCTTATGCAGCTCCTGGATATGTGGTGCACTCCAGGCCTAACCCCTGGGCATGCAGAACACTGTTGTCTGTTGCCAGACCTGGGCTTGCCTATTAATGATTCAGAAGACAATCAGTGACGACCAAAACTGAACTTCTAGGCACCTTCTTTCTTCCCCTTTCGTGTACTTGATATCTGTTATTTACTACAGAAGTAAGTAATGACAACTGTCATCTTCAAGTGCGCTCATTTTTACAGAACCAGAAGATGAAGAATTCCTCCCACAGAGAACATAAATTGCTTATGCACGGAGCGGCTGCTGTAACAAAACTGGGGCCATCCTTCAGTCAGAGAAGCAACTTACGTGAGATCTGCCTGCGTTCCTTTAACCATCTGACCCTCTCCCATATGCAAAAATGTGATTTTTTTACTCAGACGTTGAAGGAAATACGATTTTGCTGTCCACATGAAATCCTTTAATGCCTCTGTTATTTCCTCTAGTACACGGATTTGCTAAAGCCTCCAGAGACATGGTATTTAGCAAAGATGGACAACACAGGCAACGGTGAGAGCGGTCAGTAATAAAACATGCATGCTGATGAGCTCACCGCCTAATTTTTCTTTAAGTTCTATACATTGAGGGCGAATCCAATTATTACCTACTCAGCACCACTGGTAAATGATACAGAACTACTTAATGAGGATGATTGCCACGGAGCACTTACTGAGTAGCCTTTTTTATTTGCTTTTTCTGCTTTTCCTGCTTCAGTATATTCCCCAAAGATGTAACTTTTAAACTTACAGAAAGACTTGAAAATGCTTTTTATGCTTTTAACCAAATTCCTAGTTTCTTTTGCTATGGCATAACACGGCCCAAGGCCTAGTTTTATTAATAAGCAAGTCTGCACTCCTTGATTGTGCATTTCAGACACAAGGTAAGGAGGGCAGTACTGCTTATGTTCAGTACATTCAATATTTGTTGTTATTTTCCAGCAGATTCCACATGACAATGATTTGCTTAAATGATCAATATTTAACTCCAGAAATGAATGTATTAAAAGCAGTCTGGAAGGGACGCTTTCAGAAAGAAAATGTACTCACACACCTATAAGCACGCTGTGTTTACAGGTGAGAACCAGCGTGGGGAAAGCTTTCCGCTACAAATTTTCCCACAATGCCTGTAAAAAATTCCATATGAGGTTTAAATGGATTAAACAAACTTGGATTTAGTTCAATCGGACATCGCTCTGTGGGAATCTCATCCTATTTCACTGTTGACGTGATCTGATTAAGCATGGCCTGCTTTCTTCTGGTAATAAACCATGCTATAAAAACTGGACAATATTAGAAGGAAACCTCACTGCAAGTCAAGGTATGGAATTAAGAACCCCCCCCCGGACTGCTGGGCTGAACCAAAGGTTGTGAGGTATGTGAAACACCCTGAGGCACACGAACAGGTAATTAGAGCTGAAGCATGCATATATACATCATAAACAAATATTTAGCATCATTTTTCTTTCTCCACCAAGACGTTTGTTCCCTTCTCATTTCAGCAGGGCCTGAAATCATAATGAGGTTGCCAGGACAATACCCCGTGAGCATAAGATACTAATAAAATATCAACGCAGAAAAACATAAAGATGCCACCGATGTCTGAACCAAAATTACTTTCAGATATGAAAACAAAACAAAACGTCAGTGCAGGTCTGTAGAGACCGATACAGGGGTAGCGCAAAGATGCCAGCGCTACCATACATTTACAACAGCCTCATCCATAGGAAGCAGCACGACACCAGTGAAATCAATGAGGTTCCTGTCAAAGTACCTTTTGTCCATCTATTCCTCTCTAATTCGCACATGGCACAGAGTGCGGCTGAGCAGGAGCGTACTGCACATCACGACCTAAGAATTCAGGTAAGTTTTCATCCTAATGGTTCAATATAAGGCAGTGCCGTTAAGGAAAGTTTCCATTGCAACGCAATACCTGCCCAGCTGCCCTTTAGTGCTTCACTGAAGGATAATGCTTAATGGACCAGGCACTGCAATAATTAAGTCAGATACACATGAACTAACAGACTATTCTGGGTTATATTTCCGTGTGTTACTGTGACACCGAGGCAGAGAGAACAGGAACACTGTCAAACAGATGAACTTGCTTTTGAATAAAAATACCTTTGGAAGTAGCAAACAAAAATAAATATATTTGCACCAGTTCTCTCTTGTTTTTGTATATATTCTAACTGTGGTTTGCAGGGTTGTGGAACACAAGATAAAAATCAAAGAAATTCAAACCTAGAATCATCCTCCATCATCAATCCAATATCACGGTGAACATTCTCAGCAGGTAAGAAACATGACAGCTGAATTATTTCTACTCAATTTCCAGAGTGGACTGAGCCTTGTAGCAATACTCAGGACTTCAGAATTAAGTACCTAACAAATAGGACTTTTTGATGACACTTATATACCCAGGAGTAATAAAGACTAAGAACACAAAAGTTGTTATTTTCAGGGAATCCTGTCGCAGAGCAGGCAGATTACAGGCCTTTGTTAACACAACCCAACAAAACAACTCTTTATACTGGATATTCATCTACCCTACAAGGATCCATTTCTCCTGTTTTTAAGCTCAGAGTCTGTGTCAGTGGCCACCTATGTTTTTAAGAGATGTCTCTTAAAAATTCACACCCCGTAGGATGCCATCTTGTGGGGAAGCTGAAAATAAAAGCTTATGGACAAAATAAAAGCTACACATAGGACCCCCTCCAACTCCTCTTGCTGTGCAGATGAGATAGGCAACACTGATGGGATACAAGGCCTACTGGCACTTGAAAAGCTTGCCTGTGGAACTATCTCAGGCATTTAAAAGGATAGGTGTTGCTCTGAACAAAGGGAGCACTGGTGGAGAAACCAAGGATTCGTTAAGAACATGCTATAGGACCACGATCACTTACGACTTCACATCTTAGCAGCCAGGGTCTCTTACATTTTCAGCACGCGTTGGAAGTCACAAGTGCAGTACACACGTCTCCGCAAACCAACCCCTGGTATCAGTATATTAGTTTCATCAGACCCTCTTACTTCCTATGGATATAAACTTCCAGCAGCTGTACCATAATCCTTCTCATCAAATATTTGGGCGACAGGTGGAAAATTGTTCTGCCAGCTGAAGGAAGACAAAATCCATTCCTCCTGGCAATTTTCTGCAATGAAAACTCTAAAAAATGGATGTGCAATAAGTTGTGGAAATAAATCTAAAATATTATCACACAAAAGCAGTGTGCTCAAAATCTTTAGCTGCAAACTAAACCTGCTTATCTGAATTTCAAAGAATTTCATTTCTTTTTCTATGTGCATAGGCCTAGACACTAGGCTGGGTGCTTATACTTGAAACTATTTGTTTTACACCTGTTTGCTTTTTTTTTTTCCCTCCCCCTTACGCTTTGCTTGAAATGCTCTGTGGTTGCTTTGATCACTGCTTTTAAAGCATCTTGCATGCATCAAGAAAGTCTGACAACAAATCTGCGAAGTACGTATTATCAATTTCATTTTCCAGAAGGGTAAGCAGTCAGTCTGCAAACAGACTCTGTGACTGAGAGCAGGCCACGGGACTGGGAACCAAATGCCACCGAGCTGTGTTCCCATGCTTTGTGAAACCATGCTGAGATGCATACTTGGTTCTCTTCTTATTTTTTGGATGACATCATGTCCAGCTTCTTAGCAGAAAAGGAGAGTGAAAGTCCGTACCTAATCATGGGAATAATTTGTCTTAACAGGGTTCAATATCAAGACAACTGTGAAGTACGGTGCACCTGTATTCAAATGCCTGTGTATCTGTTCATTTTAACAATCCCTTCCTACATAACTGCTGTACACCTACGAAGGTTTAAAAGGTTCAATGCTTCTTCAACAGCAATAAAACAGACACCTAAGAGAAAGTCCCTGTGTGCATAAGCGATGATCTGCAGGCTGAAAAGCGGTGAGTGGAACTGCCTGAAGAGTGACAGAGCGACCTGCCACGGCTGGAAGCAAGCGAGGGAGCCTGCTTGAGTAAGTCACTGCTCCTCGCTCAAAAACCCACGGTAACTGCCCACGGGCACACCATTTGTCTGTGGAAAGGCAAGTCAGTGCGTTGAGCTGAGCCATCCATCCTTCCAACTGACAAGGAACACGCATGGGGCGCCTCTAAGCGCAAACCAGGGAGACGCTGCAGTTCCCTAAAACGTTCTGATTTCTTGTATTTCTCTGAACAAAGCCTTTTCACCCCACTTTTCACCACAGAACAGTAACAGCATTACCCTCCACTTCTCACACTGAATCCATTTGAAAAAGACACTATGACGTCAACATAACTTTGCTGTGACAGTATAAAAATAAAAGTTTATAAAAAAAAGAAAAAAAAAAAGCCTTTTTCCTTAGTACCACTTTTCCTTTCTAACATGGCGTTCAGCTGGCACTGCCGTGCCATCTCCTCGGTCATTTCACGAGACACTCGCAGTCGCATGAAATTCATAAAAGCATCTTTCCATAAACAACATTTTTAATGGGCTGCAGGAGGGTAGGACATTTATTTCCACCAATGAGGCTTAATACGTTCATAAAACATTACTGGTCTTTTCTATGCCAACAGAGATTTATGTGGTGTACTATTGTAATCCCTTATGTATTCTAAACCTATCTATATCTGCGTTATACATATTTATAAAAATGATATATTGCATTTATTAAATATTAAGTGGATTAGTGGATTACAAACTTGAAGAATCTTTCATACATTCATACATTTATTTAGCATCTAGAATTTTTTTCTTTAAGCAGTAGGCAAGGAATATAAATCTTTAAAGGAAAAAGATTCTCCAGCATTCTAAAGAGATGAATCTGTGACAAAAAATGCAGTGTGTGAAGAATATCAAACCAAAAGAAAAAAAAATCAACTTTAAAATGCAGTGAGGAAATACTCGATAATGCCAGATTTATCCACGTGAAGAGAATCAAACGGATGAGGACAATGACTGCAGATTTAGCTGCAATCAGAACTGAAAGGACCAAGGCCTCGCTGGTTTATTCAATGAGCTCAAAACACACCTAAAATTCTTCCTAGGTATCAAAAACCTACTATCGCATGCTGACAAGACTGAGTTTATCTTAAATAGCAATAGCATTGTTACAGAATTTTTAACAATTTCCTGAAAATTTGTCACATTTATCAGCTGGTTGTGGAGAGAGGGAGGACACTTTGGTGGCTCACTACGCAGCCACGTGTTTCCAGACGGTGAAGTAAGATGTTGAAGGTTAAAGCTTTGTTGCTGCCTAGGATAACTGGCCTGTTTAAGGTAACAAGAAGGGAACTCTGAATAAATTAACCAATATCGTTTGGCTAACTGATGTTCCAAGTGCCTCCAAGGGCTGCCAACTGTAATGGGTGCCATTAAAACGTCAATATTTACTTACAGCTTCTACGCTATGGAACAGGTCTTGCAGGCGGCTAGAGAAAATCACGCCTAGAATTTAACACAGAAGTACAAGATAAAGCAGGAGATATAAAAGTGAAGGAAAGCTTCTCTGGAGAGCTCTGCCTGGATTTTGGTGTATTTAGATATCTCACATTTGCATTGAAAGCTACAGCTATTTCTTTAGCAGACTGGTCTTCCACTCCAGCAATCATCACAGATGAAGCAGCGTCCTGAAGGAGATGTTTCTGGGAGCTGGGATGAGGTCTCCTCTGAAGGACTTGTGCCACTCAAAGTCAATGACAACCTCCACTCTGTCCCATAGATGGTTTAAAAAACAAACAACACTATTTGATCCGACTTCTTTTTTGAAGTCTTATTAAATTTCCAATTTACATGTAAAAAGTACGTGTCTATGACTGAGAAGGGGCATGAATCAGAGCCAGCCTAGAATGGCAAAAGCCAATATGCTCATTGTCATCCTAACAATGAATATAAAAAGGGTGGATTTCTTCCATCTGTGAGAATCTTAGAAAAATAAATCAATTATCTTACCGATGATACTAAGAGTGCAGCACATAAAATTTGTAAGTGCTTGGATTCTGTTCAAGGATAATGTATAATTCACCAACAGAAAGTGAACGATGTTCGGGTAAAGTTAATGTGCTTATTAATGTAAAAGGCAAGGGGAAATGATCATCATGTAACTTGTTCTTAAATACCAGCAACTCATTTTTATTAGGGCCCAGTAAATTGGAGAAAACCGGTAACTTGCTTATGTATTTGAGCCGAAATCTAATCAGACTGACTCTAATAGCTTACTCTACTGCCCTTATTCCAAGTCCCACCCTGAAATTTGAAATTATGAGGAAGCAATTCAGCTGCTAGTATTGTTCAAAAGATACTCTAGCTTTATTACTCTCCCTTCGTTGACAAGACAGAAATTATAATTTGGATCAACTGCACTGTGATGTATCAAAGAGATTAACTTCCATGGGAAAAAATAACCTGAAGGAAACTAAAAACTCCAAGTTGTCCACAAATGATGAGCGTAAACTCGGATTTCTCCCAAGTACAATTACTGACTTAACGTAGCTGCTTATCAAACCCTGGGTCAAAATACCGTACCCGCTCATGCAAGTACTCCAAGCTCAGCAGCGCAGCAATAATAAATATAATGAATTCACACCCAGCTCATAATTACACCTGCGGTACAACGCTTATTCTTAGCTACAGCAGCATTTTATTTACTGAATGAGCCACCAGAGCTCTTTCCGCGAACTGAATTCACAAATCAATTGTCATTATTAAGGCTAAAGGCTTTGATGTGCCCAACTGCCAATTCAGCTGCCGAGGAGATGCTTACTGCAGAGCTATTCACATTCTGCTCCAGGCTGGACTACAGAGGAGTTTTTGTTTTGTTTGTAAGCAAGTAATAAGGCTGCCGCATTACAACTGCTGATAATATATTAAGAAGGAGGGGGCAAAGAAAACCCACACATATGCCAAACTGCTTTTCTCTTAAAACTACCGCAGCATCAAAGCTGTTCTGCAGATAAATGTCAGTTTAACTTCTTTTGTAAATGTTGGAGGAAAAAATATTCCTCCTGCACCACAGAATGATAACATGCACCGTTCTTGAGGACAGATGTTGCATAACAAAGCACGACTATGTCTTTCTTTGGCTGCCAGCAAAGGAAAGATAAGCAGTATCTGTCCCATGCTGTGTTTATAAGCTCAGCAGAAAGTCTCCCTGGCCGCTCTCCATCCAACCTTTCCCATCCCTACACTCCAGCAAGAAAGGTGTCAGTGACCTGATGTTCTCAAACACTGAGGGCGCACGATTGCACTGGAGCCAAGGACAGGAAGAAGCACATACCACCTCTGAAACAATAAAACAGAAAGATCAGGGAATACTTATTTGTCCAGAGACTGATATTTGCATGGCTAAAGCAGGATTTGTATTCTGGTACAAAACCACCTCAAGGCAAAAATCAACCTGCACTTTGTAAACACGCAAACGTTGACATCAAGTCCTATTGTTTTTAAATGCAGATAAAAATAATCTTCTTTGGAAAAAACATATGGAGATCCTACTTGGTATTTTCAAAACATTGTAGAACTGGGTGTTTTTGTACTGGAAGTTTCACGGTAACCAATAGTATCATTTATCTTTTACTCCCCTGAGAAACAACAGAAACCTTAGGTTTTGTGCTGAACTTCAGCACAATTTATTCTCTTGTGCTTAATATTTAGATAAAACCTGTACTACTTCAACAAGACAAGCCTTGAAAAAAGGTGGTTGGTTCAGTGTGCATTGCCGTGAAGCCAGCCCAAACCTACTTAGTCAAAAGGCTCATTCGAGAGTTTCTTTGCTCTAAGATCAGTTCAGCCGTACCACTGTGCAGACAATGCCAGGCTTGGCATTAAAGCCCCACAAGATCTTGGTTTGATCCCAAGTAACACAAGGCTGCCATCCAAACCCCACACAGATTTTTACCTACACAGGAACCGTGATAAATAGGGGTAAGATGATGAAGCTATTGAGGGATATGTAGAGAGTAAGCGTATTGACCGTATTCTGTTCAGAAATAGCCCCACAAGTGGAACAAAACATGAGTCAGAGGGCAAATTTGGGTTTATTTAAAGGTTCTGTTTTATACGTGTATGAAGGAAATTAAACCCAGGACCTGACCTGAGGTGAAACAGGAGTGACTTTTCTGCTAAGCAAAACATGTAACAAGAACAGTAAGTTGTCAATAAATAACAAATGTGTTTCTAGCACTGCGAAATAAAACTTCTGGAAGAAACGGACTAAGAAGGAAGAGAACTCCCTAAATTAATTCCTCCGCTCCTAAAAGTACTGTCAGAGAAGACGGTATTATGCCTATGATGAGATGTGGGAGCAGGTTATCTTAATTACCAAGACAACAATATGGAAATACTCGTTTGAAAAAAGCATAAGCTAGGACCTGAATGCAGCTGTAAGCAAGCTCTTAACCGCTACACTTCTTGTTTGCATCCTGCCAGTGCTCAAGAGCACGGCTGTAACGCACATTTTGGGGTGCCCAACAGCCAGGAGCGGAGACAACAGTGAAATTCTCAGCAATTTTAAATCCCTAATGATCTAATTAAAACTGGACTAAAGAATGCTTCTTAGGTAACTGAAATCTAATTATATAAGACATATATATGTAACATGAGGTATTAACAGACATCATTCTGACTATAATAGACAGTGCATTTATTAGAATGAATTTAGATGAGATGAATACTAGATTGCCAAATTCTTATAAAATACAGAAGTGAAACTCATATATTAGTTTGTGTTTGCAAGCGGTTCCATTCCTCGTCCCGTTTTACAGGAATTAACAGAGCTAGAGAGACAGAGAAATTAAGTTTAACGAGAATTCTGACTTGGCTATTAATTTTATATTCATACACTTTTTCAAGTAACCCCTGCTTCAAATACTTTATGAAACAGACAAACAAAAAACAGTTGCACCAGCTAAATGAACTAATCTCAAAGAGAGAAGTAGAAGGTAAGAGGAACACCTTTTACATCCTACTGGTTCGATGGCACTGCAGACCGGGCAGTTCTTCGTTAACCCACCTGCCCTGTACTGGCCATTATTCATCTGCAGCAGCGTCACTCCCGGCTGCTCTGCATGCAGCCCGATCCATCTGCACAAGTTCTGTAATTCAAATTCTGAAGCAGCAGTTGAGATGAAAACCCCAAAGGACAATCCAGAAACAAAAACATACTCATGCATTCCTGTGCTCCCTCTCCAATTAAAGAAATGAATTCACCAAGTCGGACACAACGGGGCAGAAAAGATTAGGCAACAGAAGGAAAAAGAAAAAAGAGGAAAATTGCTCTAGAAGGAACGTATCACACAGTTATCACCAATGTTTCAAATTAGCACAGCAAGTTATCTGTATCCAATTGTACTCACGAAGCGTGCTGCATGTGTAAAATATCCAATATATTTTCCAAATGAGACTGGCTTGCCATAGTCACATCTGCTGTAATGATACATTTTCAACACCACCTGGCAGTTCTGTCTGAAAGCCCTAAAGCAAACGGAACCCAATTCACCTTTGGTATTTGCTCTTATTTGCTGTTGGCCATGGCGACTTAATCTGGAGTTGAAAGCCTGGATCCCCTACACGCCTGCTTCTGGCTCCTGAAGTATTACAGCCCCGCTCCTCTTCAGAAAGACAGCTTTTATATTCCCATGCTTCCTACCAAAGGGTAACCAGCTAATAGGTTGAAAATGGGTGGCATTAAATGCCTAAAGAATAGCTATCTTTACTCACCTTAATAACACTATTTTCAAAGGATAATCTTACATCTACCCATTTTTTTATAAGTATTCTGCTGAAGATATCCTGCGGCTTTATTGGTTGGTTTGATTAAGCCAATACATCTGCAGTTTCCTAGCCCACAGTAAGGAGATGTACTCTGCAGATTCACGATTTTCTGCGAAGAGTATTTTCATCTTTAACACCTCAGTGAAATTCAAGGTATGACTGGGGTTATTCTGCCATATAAAGCTTAAAATTTATAATAGATCTTAGTCAAAGATATAACTCTCATAGAATATGTACTATATATACATATAAATGATGAAATAAGAAGAAGGTTATGAAACATCATTCATATAGGATTCCAGAATATTAAGTATTACTTATAGGAACAGTGGACACAGAAAAAAACTTTACAGATAGAAAAGAAAAAAGAAAAATGCATTTATGGGAATACGTGTTATTGTTGCTCTCCCTTTTAGAATCACTGCCCGAACCTCCATGCAGCTGGAAGTAAAACAGTAAAATATTCTGGCACGCTGTAATGTTATTTATAGAGACCTGTGAGGCATTTCCATTCGTTTATGTTACTACAGTTCTCAGAAGTTGTTTTGTGGTACTAGAACATAAGATTTCTGCGGTGCCCTCCAGTAAGTTGTTTGAACAAATAAAATACATCTTTTGCAATTCTTCTTTCTTCATTTCTTCCGTTTATTTACACTCAGATAACTTTTCCTCAAACCAGGACAAATTTAAGCAAAGATATCCTTGAGACAGTAACATCTTTTGGAATTTTCTTGAGTGCCAATCTTAAAGATCCTTTAAACAGAAGACCTAAAATGTCATTCCTCAACAGCCGTGATAATGGCTCTGGCACCACTGAAAAGAGCCTGGCTCCATCTTCTTTGCACCCTCCCTCCAGGTATCGTTACATTTTCATTTCTCCTCCAGGCTGGGCAGTGCCAGCTCTCAGCCTTTCCTCACAGGAGATGCTCCTGCCCCTTCATCATCTTGGTGGCCCTTCATTTGACTATCCAGTAGCTTCACGTCCCTCTTGTTCTTCTCTAACAAATTCACTTCAGTTCTCTGAAATTTTTGCTACCCGGCAGCTATTGTCCTCATTATCAACTTGAATTGCCTGTTTATGCAGCTACTAGTAGGGGGAGAAACAAAAGAACCCCAAAACAAAGCAGAAGAGAAACCCAAAAAGAGATCAGTTTGGAAGTACTGTCTCTCAAGAACCTCCTACACCAAACGCCCCTACAGCTGACAGTTTTGTGCAGCACAAAGATTAATAATTTTCAAAACCTGACATTTTCCAGCTGAATCACATGCTACTTTGCAAAAAATCTTTTCTATATCCGGCCCCGTGCTGCTTTTCAAGGAGAAGGGCATTTTAGGCTTTGGCTGCTTTTGTCACGTTAAAGGCCTGAAAAGACTTACAGCTGTTGGCTCCGCAGCAAGCTGTTCACGCACCAAACACGCACTTTGGGGTGAGCCTGGCAATCTCTCTGTATTTGAATCGCTTATCCTTTGATGCCCATCTACTGAATTCTCTTGTACTGAAACCTAAATAAAACACAGGCCATGAAAGTAATAAAGCACATCCGCTTTTTCCCCTTCCACCCCTCAAATCAGTTAAAATATTCACCAGTCTTATGGCTTACTCTTGCATGTATTTCACTGATTACGACCTTCTCTACCCACAGGGTTTCAAGCAATTTTACTAAATGCTGTATTTTCTGGTCTTTTACAGTACAGAATGCCTTACAAAGAAGCCTAGAGCAGACTGTTGATCGCAAGCTCTAGAATCTAGACCATTTCCTGATGTTAAAAATTCTTGCACTGGGGATAAGGAAGCATAAATTTTGAGGCCAGATTTTGAAATCACAAATTTCAAAAGTCCCACAGTCAAGGCCAACAATTCAAGTTTTACATTGAATGAGCCAAAGGAGTGCATCAACAAAGCTGATGGCAGAGGGGCTGGACGGTGACCGAGGAATTCTGTTGGATTTTCTTCTCCTTCCGCCTGGCTAACCAACTACAAAGGACACGGAGCTTTCTCACAAAATCTTTAAAAACATGGGAAGGTGGATAACTGGTTTTACTTATGATCTATAAGTTCACATAAAATTGCCCTCTCCCTAGACCCTTCTAATAATCAGCTGTTCCCTATTAACTCATTTTCTTTACAGAGCTGCAGGGTTAATTCTAGTAAACAGCAGGACTGTTCTAAAAAACAGCAATACATTCCTACTTTCAAACTGCAGTCAAGTCCTTGGAGAGAAGAAAATTAAAGAGCTCAGAAACAACTCTTATTAGATCTTCTCTGTGGTTTTTGGCTTCGTGTTATTCACAGATTACAGAAAGCACCATATTTTTCCCCTCCTGAGGTTACTGAATATATACGACCAGATAAATGCCAGAGAATGCCATTACACAAGCAGACATATGCAGTTCTCAGTTACAGGCAAAGAACTTGCTCTGCTACTTTACTGAAGAATAAATGTCTCCTCTCTGTAGATGCCCAGAATCCCAGCAATGCCCCAGTTTGTAAGCACTGATCCATTCTTGATGGCAGAAGCCTGGGATCTTACTTGGAAATTTCAAAAATCTATAAACTTTTTGTCGACTTCTTTATTTTTTTATTTTTTTTTTTTCAGTTTGTGTGCACACAAGTTTTCAGAGCTTGTTTATTACAATTAACGGAACTGCTGAAACACCTAGACTAAGTGTGCAGTACATCATGGTGAGTCAGATCTCAAACACATGGGAAGAGAAATGCCACCACCCAGACTGTTCGTGTGATAGATTAAAGGCTCTAGGGAAAGAAGCCACAGAGCATAATTTTTCCTTCTTTCTTGATAAGGACTTTACTTCTTGCAAAGGACAACGCAGTCTCTTCAGATTTCAACGTACAGTTCCATTTTCCCAAGCTCTACCTCTTGTCCAACAATACCTTACATTCTTCTTCATAACTTATCCTAAAGTGGATGGTAAATTTTATGTTGAACATGCTGAATGAGCAGATCAACAAAGCACCCGCTGTACAGGGCTTTTCATGCCATTATGAGCTGGACTATTTCAGCTCTGAAGTGGAGGCTACGTTATGACACGAGAGGCAGTGTCATTATGTGTAATAACACGTACACACTGAAGCACTGCACGAAACCAAGAAGAGGTCAGAAATACACACTCTGGTAGTGAATGCTGTACATTTTTTAAATGCCCACGCTAGGTATACATAACCCACAGATACAAGCCTTACCTGATAGCAAACTACAAATTTCTTCCTAACAGGTGAGGGGAAGGCAGGTAAATGGCCACCTTCCTGCATTCCCAACTCCAGAGCCACTCTCAAAACAAAACGCAGCAATAACCTGCCAGCACACTTCCATTTTTTCCCAGCACGTCAAAAACTATGGGCTATGACATTAAAATCCATCTCCTTCAAACTGCACACACACGATATTTGAGCTGGACTTCTCACTGTGAGGAGCCACGGTGCTTTAGTGGCTGTAATAAACGCCAACGTTCAGTTAGCACTGTGATGGATAAGGGCCCAGCGCCACTGCCAGCTGCTCCCACCGAAGCCCAGTACAGCTGGGGTTGGTCATGCCTCGCCGGCCGAGCCTGTCACCGGCGCGCAGTGACACTACGAGAAGCAGCAAGTTGATCCAGCAATATTCCCCTAATTCATTCAGTTACCACTTAAAGCACATTTACCATTTAGAGCACATTATTTATAAGCTGCAAACAGCATGTTTGTGTTTCTATTCAAGTACTATCTGTCTCATGACCTCTAATTCTCATTTTGCAAAAGGCAAAAATATGGTACGTTGCTGTGAGAAGTATCAGCACCACAATCTTAAGCGAGGCTGGGTTATTCTCCATCGTAATGAAAATAGTAAGTGTCTGGAACCTTCTTTACCTATTCCCGTGTAAGCAGCTAAAAATAAATTCAAACTGTTGACAGTGAACCAGCACTGAGTTTCCAATTCTGCAGACAACAGCACTCATATTGCTTTTAAGGAGTCGATTAGGTTTAAGCACGTGCTTGACTTACAACTTACGCCGAGCTCATGTGCTGAGTCTAGTTAATCTGAAGAACCGGAGTCTATCGGTGATTGATGCGTCTGACCGCCCTAAAGCTGCTATCTGTTTATGAAAGGAAACGTAACTCAAGTCGGATTTTGTTTAGGTACGTGAAGGACTGAGACAGTATCATCCTTCTGTAGGCCTCCCCCCCTTTAGGACCAACGGCAGGGAAAAAGCACAGAGGAAACAGACTGCCTGCAACTTGTTTGTGCTTTAGGACTTATTAATACCCAGCTTGATCCCATTGATCTGTGTCACAGGGAACAACATAAAGCAACAAAACTGACCCATCAATAAAGTTCTGCCTTTTTCTAAGGTAAGTTTTTTGGGGGCTTTCCTTGACATAACATTTACCTGAGCAACAAGATCTTGAGATGCTTTTAGGAACCACGAGCACTGTATGCTTGAATAAACTCTCTTTAGTTAAGTCAGATCATCTACAAATATTACAAACATTTTACAAAGCACAGGTACTGCTGCTATGAGAGAATCAAGCTGGAACACACATGAATTCAAGCTCACAGTCATATAGTACACAACGTATTCAAAAAGACGAGGATGTATTACAAAGGCATGGCAAATCTCTTCTGATGCTTAAAAACCTCAGCAAGTTTGTCATAAACACAGAAGTAGCAGCTCTGCAAAACCAACAAGTACTCACACATTTCACACGGGGAACTGAGAAAAAAGAAAATTATACTGATCAAAATCATTTTATTAATAATGTACGAAGCCTTTGCTCCAAATCTAGAGCCTGTCAGAGATGAAAGGATCTTCAGTCTTTTTTTTCCTTAAGCAGAACAAAGTATGGAGGTTTTTATCTTCCCTTCTAAATGCCAACTGGTCCTAAAAAGTCTTGCTAACACTACTACCGTCTTTAATGAGTAAAGGCTGCTGAACAAAAACACAGTGCCACAGACACGATACCCCGAACGAAGTCGTAAGGGCTTCGACAACGATGCTCACACAAGGGCAGGGCCATTCCCGTTCCTCACCCCGCCCTGCCAGCGGGTGGGCTGGGGTAATTCCTTGTTTTGCTTTGCTTGTGTGCACAGCTTTTGCTTTACTTATTAAACTGTCCTTCTCTCAACCCACGAGTTTTCTCACTTCTGATTCCCTTACCCATCCCACCGGGGGAGCGAGGAAGCGGCTGCGCGGTGCTCAGCTACCTGCCAGGGTTAACGCACAGCCGCCACAAACGTTTCGTCAGTGTAAGCAGCTCACCTTACCCAGTATGTGCATCGTGAACTGGAAGAGAAATGGAGGGGAAGTTAATTGAAATGAGTTTCACATCAGCCTGAGTGTAATATTGCAGCCTTTTTGGGAAAGTCTTGGAATTACGGATTTTGTGTGGGCTGGAGGGGAGGGAACACTTTTTGTGTATGCTTGACCAACTCGGTGAAAATCCGTACCACTCAGACTGAACTATTACTGTTAGCTGACTTCAAACTTAGGAGGAAAGAAATAGCTTCTCTTGGAATCTGACAGCCTGTAATTACCTTCACATATTTAACAACTCACACACACGTGCAGAACCTGTGATTATTTAGGAAATGATCACAGACTGGTTTCGGACTGCCCGAAGCCCTCCCAGCTGCATTCGGAATGCCTTTCCCTATCTTTTCCGAAAAGCACTGAGAAGGATGGGGATGATTCAAGAACTACGTTCCAATGCTCTCTGAACAACATTCTTTTTGTATCTGCAAGATGATAAAAATCACTTGGTACTTCAGTGCTGCTTGAGTCATCCTCTCCCTAAGAAAAGCAGCATTATTAATCTGGTATGTTTATCACCAGCGCTGTGATTGAAAGGCCTTTGTTCCAAGACTTGAAGATTTATTTGTCAAGTCTGACAGCTCAGATGTAGCCTGGCAGTGAACATCAGTGTCTGAAAAGGAATTCATAAAATCATGAACTCCAGCAAACAGCCAAAACCACAGTTAAGTTTGATACTTGAAATGAAGAGACAAACCAGGTATCTAGACAAAAATGCACATTTGCATTAAAAAACAAAAAGGAAAACTTTACTATAAAGATATAGAAGTCTTATGGAACACTGAAATGCTACCTCTCGCACGTTTAGGATATATTTTAAACATTTTACAGAACATATACTTATCTGAAGTTCATCTAGGTATCTTTCATTCTAGGTCTTGAATAAAATCAACACGCACAGACACCTGGTGTAAAAGACAAGCTGCATTCTTTGCTCTTGCCAGTGTACTGAAACTACTGGTGTTACTGTAGGCTGAATTCTAATATGTGACTTTGAAAAATAAGCCCTTTATAGGGCAAACCTTATCATGTTTCCACGGTGTTGTATGATAACTTCTTATAAGGAATGTTCTTAATCAGGCAAGGCCATAATATATAGTGAGAAATCCAACCTACAGGCTCTTCCAAGCACATAAGGGCTCAACTAAATCAGGATCTAATCAGAGCAAATAAAACAGCTTAAATAAAACAAGTAGATTCACAACACATAAAATTCAATGTACATCTCCAGTGGAGTGTTATATACCAGGTACTCTTATTTGTAAGATTTTGGGGTAAAATCTGCCAATGTATTTGAGGTATTTGTGCACGTAATCATCTATCAGGTATGCATACAAATTATGGATCAGATCCCTCTTTGGCATAAAGTTGCACAGCTTCGTTGAAGTCAAGAGCTGAATACATAAATCTTTTCATTATCCACAGACACGCTTATAGATTTATATACGTCTATAATTGGCTTTAACACTGGACTTGACATTAAATCTGCAATCTGTCAGAATCTCCATTATGTGACTTACACAAGCCCGAGTGCAATGCAGCAGCGAGAGGAGCTGCCAGGACTCTGCGTAGCTAGCTGGACTTGGATATTCTCCAATTACACCAAAAGGTGTTTTGTCAATGCGAGAGGAATAAATCAGAGAAGACGTATTTCACCTCTTAGAAAGCCAAGCAATCAGCTCATCCATCATCTTCCATCAGCAAGAACTTTAGTAAATAGAAGCAGAATAGGAGTCGATAAAATATGCTTAAATACCACCCAGGCCTTTACTTGCTGTGCTTTTAATTTGGTAAATAAATGCCTTCCATTGGGCACGCACCCCAGAGTCCTTGCCGTGACGTAGATTAAGTGCTTTGTTAGCATTGCATTGCTGAATTGATCTCAGAGGTATAGCTAACTATAATGGCCTTGAAACACTCAGCTTAAATCTCCCCGCTGCTTAATTCCAAACATTAAAAGGTGCATGTGGGGGAAAGAAAACTCGGGAGTTAAAAATATAACCCTTTTTATGGTTTTATTTAATCTCTTAACTATGCAAACAAGAAACATGTGTCTTGCAGGCAAGAAGCAAAAGCGTAATAATATCGAAGAATTCCGGTAGAATATATTGTTAATTAAATTGAGTTTAGCCCCAAAAGGCATGTTCTGTCTCATTTTTTGAGGCTTAATTAAGAATAACATCAGGGGAAAAAAATCACCATGAAATCACCACGTAAGAATTAAGCAGTGTGGGCAAGAAAAGGGACGCTCTATCGCAGGAGTTCTTATATTACTGTAGTTCTCATTTGAGTCATCTTTTCATTGACTTCTTCAAAGTAATGCATTCTCTATGGCAAATACTTAATAAGTTTTTGTTATGTTGAAACTGCGTGGCCATAAAACGAAGTGAAAGAGGAGAAAGGAAGCACAAAGAATTGACTTCCAAAAGTGCTCATGGTCCTAGCTCAGGATTTTAGAAGAGCTCAGTACCGACTTAAAAACCAACAAAGAAACCACCCCAACATTTGGGTATATCAGGTAAACACCCTGTTTGGAGCAAATTAGCCAAGAGCCTCGCAATAAACAACTGGAACGCCAGATATTTGGGCTGGTAAATGAAATGTTGGTTGCAAGATTGCAATTAAAACACAAAACAGTAAAGAAAAAAATCACTTTAGCTTCTATCAATCAAAACCTAACAGCAACCACAGTCTCTCAAATAAAACGATTTCTTTGAGTAAAGAAATGATGGGGGAGACAGGATGGTAAAGGAGAAAGGATGCAGTTCTATTTAAACTCACATTCAGTAAGTATGAATAAAGGGAAGATCCTGACAAGTGAAAGCATTTCTTTAATAGGTGCATGTGATTGTTTCAAATGTAATTTTGCACTTCAGAAGAAATAGAGGCAATCATGCAAAGAAGTTAACACGTGGTGACTATACATACCTAGTCAACGAGGGATTTTGGCGGTGAATTCACAGATTTTGATGGACGTCCTGCAGGCTTTTAACACCAATTTATTCCAAGATGGGGCCTCGCAAAGCTGCCAGACAGACGCTATTTGTAGAATCTTGCTTCCTGCCGTTTAAATGACCTTTACTTTTTTTTACAAATGTTTGCCTGGAATCCATGTCTGGCATAACGCTGAATTATTAATCACAGTGCCTGGAGTCTGTGCAAAGGCTGTTTGAGTGCCAGGAGGCTCCACGCTGCGTGTTCAGGAGGGGAGGCTAAAGGTGGGTTCCTTGAAGACCGCAGGTACAGGCTACTGCCAAGGGGACAACAACAGGACTTGGACAGAAGAGGACAGAACGCACCACTTGCCTTTGTCTCTAGGCATGAAGTCCATTTGCTGTGCCACTTGTTAAACACGGAGCATTATGGAAATGAGAAGTAAACTTTTGAGTTTGGCTGCAAAGACTGGGCATAAGAGTAGATAAAGCCACTAGTCTCTCCTGTTATTAAACACCAGAACTGTAACTTATTCCTAGGATAAATACGGTTTTGCTTGCAAAATTGTATTCTAATTGTCAAAGGAGGTGGCAATTCATCGTGGCGTTTAGCCTCAGCCACCAGCTAACACCCTAGGAGAGCACACAAGCATTCGTACAAGAGCAGCGGGCATTTAACACAGCACAAGACAGAATGCCAAAGAACCAGACCTGAGCAGGGAAACAGCAACACTATCAAGACACGGATTTATCTAAGAGATTCCTGCCGTCGAGTAGCATCGCCCACCACAGTGTAAGCGATCTTCCCGTCCTCCTCCCCATCACACCGCAGCTGCTTCTGGCCCTGCCAAGCAACGAGATAAAGATTTCTGCCTTGGATTGCATAACCAAAACGCAGAAGTCTTTGAAAACACACAACTGCTTAGATACTGCTGGCAGATCTCATACATAAATTAGACGATGTTATGGATGCTTCAAGAAAAACTTCTTTTTATTCCCCGCATGCTTTGCTATTATGCTTAGTAATGCACTACACAAAACACATGCATTGTCAAGCACCACAGGGAAAAGTAATAGAAGTATCAGTAGGGAAGTAGCAAAATGAGAAAAAAGTGTTCAGCGATCTCTAATGAGGTCCTTCTGGGCTCTAGCCACAATCTCTAAGAGCAAGGCAGGGAAATTTCAAATAATTTGAAAAATTTTTTTTTTTTTTTTAATCCTCAAATAAAAAAAAATTATTTTTTCATGGTAGCAACATACAGTTCCTTTTGTGGGTGATTTTGATAGGAAAATCTATCAAGTCTCATCCCTCTCGTTTTTATTGCTTTGCAGTTGGAAATCCAGAATTCTAAATCAATCTTCAACACTGGATTTTCACCTGAGTACAACCTCTTTCTATCTGGCAGTGGCATCTTCTCGGCAGTGAGAAGCGTATATTTTGAAGACACGAGAATAAAAAGGAACAATCGCAGTCTCCTGAGTAAGCTTCTGGATCTTTATAACCCTGCCCATGAAGCCACAGAGCCGGCACTAACTCTGCTTTTTAAAGGACTTCAATACCTAACCAAGGGGACAGCTCAGGCTATAAAGCCTAATTCAAAAGATCAGGTCAAAAAACATAAGATGCAGCCCTGCCTCTAGAGCCACTGGGGACCAGTGACCATAAAGTACACACTGGGTTGTTGGGGAAACGGTCTGAAAATGCTAATCTGTTGAAGCTGCAGTTGTTGGGTCAGGAATTGGCTTTGCTTTCCTCCGGCCTGTCGGATTTATTCCAGCTGAACCCATTCTGTATCACAGGGTCAATGCAATAGGAATTAACAAGAGAAAGAGGAGGCTGTTCCACGTGAGGCACTCAGGAGATGGATTTGACTTCTCTATGCTGCAAGTCAACGTCCCAACCCCTGACCTCATCCTGCAGTGACCGTGAGGGACTCTGTGCTACTGGCTTGTAGCACACCCTCAGAGCCCTGCAGCACCGCGGTGCCCTGCCAACCGCTGGGCAGCTCAGGCCAAGCACAAGGGAGCAGAAACAGTCATCAAGTACTTCTTGCACTTGTAACAGGATTCTTTGCTTCGTATTCTCCCCCAAGGCAAACAGCTCTGGGAAAATGCACAGACTTAATTCAGGAATTCAGACTCAGCATCTACGCATGCAGTTGGTGACAGATTTCCTCCCCATACACACGAGAAGTTCTTTCCCTCCCTCAACACCTCCTCTCCTGATGCTCACTGGAACCAGCCCTCCTCTCCTGCTGTTCTGCAGAACCTTCCTCTTTGCCTTCTGTTTGTTCTTCCATCAGCTAAAACTCTCGCTGTTCCCCCTCCCTGTCCCCTGGACAGCAATCACACGCACGGAACTTCTCATCTCTTTTAAAAAGCAATAGAAAGTTTTAGTATCTCTTCCTCCACAGCGATTTAAGGAGGAAAAGCTCAGTGTGGATGCTCATAGAAGTCAGATGGCCTGGCCTGGTTTGTTTCCTAAAAGCCACATTTTACGGCAGCTGTATCAGCACTGAAATGTCACCCCCTGGGAATGGCACAGCAGGTCAGAAAGCCCCTCCTGGTGCCAGGGTGCCAGTGGAGAGCTAACAAAAGTGGGACAGAAGAAGGATGGGAGTGCAAGAGGTAAAAAACACCCAAGAACTGCTGCCTTTGGCATTCATTAGTGTAAAACTGAAACAAGTAAAGGTGTTTTTCAAACTTCATAAATACTTCGCACAACCTATGACACATCCCGAATGAAGTAAGCCACAGAGCGGTCAAACTGCTGCCGGCAACAGGTACAGCCTGCGGGAGCAACCGCTCCCCTCGGGGCAGGGAGCCAGCAGGCAAACTGCATCCACAGGAATGCCTCACCAGATCTGAGGCTGCTTTTGAACGGCACTGAGCAGGAGAAAACAGGCCAGAAATAACGGAAGTGAAAAGAAAAGCGATGTAATAAATAGGAGGGGCTGGCAGGATGGCTTGCTAGGGCCTCCTCCTTGTATGCTCTTCCTTGGGGGTGCCAGGTACCCCAAGGCCTACCTGTCTGAGGCTGCTTTTTTAAAGATGCATCCAAAACAGCTATCAGAAATCTCCTGGTCTTGTTTCTCCCAGGACTGAGAGACCCCAGATGCAACTGGTCAGAACTTTATTACACCGGGATTAGGAGGAAAGGCCAACACAACGCTCAGCTTCTGTATCTCCACCTGAATCTACTGCCTGGAGCAGAATTTTCTCCCGGAGTCCACATGCTCGATTAGAATTCTGAAACCTGACATTTAATGCTAGATGAAAAACTGAATTCTGTCCCCTGAATAAAAGAGTTTCTTAAAAGGAAACCCCTAATTTGAAATCGCATTTTGTTCTCTTGCATATAAAACGGCCACATGTTTTCAAGCGGCTTCTGATAGCTGCTGCTTACATATCGAGAGAATTTCTCCCCCCTTTATACTGGTTTCCTTCCCAAGACAAGAATAACCATTCTCTTTGCAGCTCACAAAAGTTTGTCCTAACTGCTTTTGCCTCTTATTTTTTTTTTCCTTTTCTTTTTACATCCCTTTTCTAAAATACCAGTTTGCAAAATCCTCTCTACGCCTCTTACCAACATCTTTGATTTCACGGGCCATTTCACATCCCCATCAGCTGGCTCAGAAGCAATGCTCTCCCACGCGTGTCAGAGGACTTGTCCATCACGAAAGCTTCTCTTCCCAGCTGCAGAGTGCAACACCCACCAGAAGGACAGGAGGAAGGCACAGACCCTTCTGCTGTAGTCCATCACCAGGCACGTGGCAAAGGCCAAACCTCAGACATCATGGTTTCTGTACCCTTTGTTTCTGGTTGAAGAAAAATTAGCGTTTTCTCATGGGTTTAAGAAGAACCCCTTGGTACCTTGCAGTCTGCCACTTCATCAAGACTCAAAAATCA
This sequence comes from Nettapus auritus, assembly GCA_011076525.1. Classification (NCBI taxonomy): domain Eukaryota; kingdom Metazoa; phylum Chordata; class Aves; order Anseriformes; family Anatidae; genus Nettapus; species Nettapus auritus. The sequence goes on along the minus strand of CM021786.1, from coordinate 4,085,414 downwards.
AGACAGCAGAACTGCCTCTGCAGTTCCTTAGAAATGAAGAGCACTGATCTCCTGCTATTAAAAGTTTGTTCCAACAAGAAATTTGCTCCGTTTCCAGCACGTATCATCAGCCTGGCATTCACAGGAATAAAGTATCTACAGGCAACATATTCTGGGATATTTCCTGCATCGCATCTCCTGGAAATAGCAGCCTTATGAATGAAGCACTCTGGACACTTCAAGATTCCGTTTAGCTTTCCTAATCCAGGACGTGACAATCAGTTATGTAAGAACAGTTAAGTACAAAAAAACCCAACCCAAACAATTCTGTCTGTGCTGTGAAAATGGGTCTCATGAATGGTAAAGAACACAGAACAAAGGAAAACTCGCTCATAACACTTCGTAGGTTTGAAGGTTTGGGAAATACTGAGTTAGAGCTTCATGGCCAAGGCTAGGGAAAATACTGTGGAGAAGAGCTATACAGCACACAGCTGTAGTAACAAAGGGAGAAGAATTCATAGATTGACACCTGCTAACTGTCCAGCCCCCTGTACTTTCACAAATGCAAACCTTTAGTATTATGAATAAACTGACCACTGAGCAACTGCTCATCTGCTGAGGCAGCCGTTTGATCAATCCTTCCGTACAGACCACTCAAAGCCATTTACCTGGGCAAGTTGTAATAAAGTTCTCATAAAAAACAAATAAATAAATAAAACCAAACAATAACCCCCAAGTTCCTGCCAGAAACAGCTTTTAGAAGACTCATCTTCCAACGATTCTGGCATGCGTTAGGAATTTTCTGTGATTTTTTGCCATCGCTACAGTTGCCTACAATTTCAACGAGCATCATATTACAAAAAATTAACCAAACGTCCCAGGGAAATGAAATATAACCGTAAATCTGCAACTTGTGCTTTCTTAATGTTCCGTATTTCATCTCCATCTAATTAACGTATCATCAAATGAACGGTTCTTTATTCACTGAGGATGAATTTATGCAACACCTGTAAGGACTGGAGGGGGTTATTTGGAAGTTTGATCAAGATGGTGAAAATAAATAGATCATCACTGCAAAGCAATTAGCTGAATGCACTTAGGTTTAAGCTTCACGAACGGAGGAGATGTTTCCCTCCCTCCAATCACACATTTTGTGTGTTGGTTTCGGCGACTGCCTTTGGTGAGCAGCCCGACGCCGACGATGGAATACTTGGTATTTAGCAACTGACCTCTCTGCACGTCGGCGCTGATGCTCTGAACGACACGCGACCACTCGGCCCCTCGTGCAAACAATAAAGCAGAAAAATCCACCTCAGCAAATCGATGCTCTCCTCTTGTTCCTCCCCCCAGTTATTATGCCGCCACTCACAGCTTCCACCTGAGAATCCGGATGAAACTTTAGCCTAGCACTGAAAGTTGCTCAAATGATAATTACGGAAAACAAAAGTCCCGATTAACTCCCAGAGAAACACCTGGTCTGGCCACATCTGCCTGTATCCCTGTTCTGGCTTCTGGTTTGGCCACATCTGTTCTGCCATCTCCAGAAAACGCCCATGTCGGCAGGCACTGCACCTTGCTAAGTGCCAGCACTTTCTGCTCGGCTCGGCAGCAGTCGGTTGCTTTTCTAAACCATTTTATCAACATCACTCCAGAAGCACAGCCTGCGGAGGCTCCCGGAGCAGCAGGCACAGTCCCACGGTTACAGCCCTCCCGGCCCACCTCACTGCTGAGTCTGCCTCCAGGCAGGGCACAGCCAACATCTGCATTTCGGGGATGAGCTCACCCAGATACAAGGTTCCCAAGTGAGACCTACAAAGCTACTGAAAAGCCAAAACCAGGCTCCGAGTTACCATTTTACACCAAATAAAGTAACTGTATTTTGGGAAGGCCAAATGCCTCCCTGAACGGCTTTGACTAATGACGCTGTGATTCACTACAACCTGCAAGTTTATCTTTTTATTCTGTTCGTGGCCAAATTCCCCCCGAATTGTGCTGTTTGCACTTTTAATCTCGTAAAGGCTCTCCGCAGCCATACGCATGCCATGGGGGAGGTTTCCTAATTTATGTAAAGTATTACAGAAAAATGATCTATATGACAATTTGGTATAAAATACTAACTGCAAGTCATTACTCACTGAAGATAATTTGAGAGCATTGTGTCAGGGGAGACATTAGATTACAGAGGATAAAAGTTGGAATAGGTATTCACATATTTATTCATATTTGCATAATCAACTGAAGGAGATAGTGATGTTCTCTTGGGCCCAACTAGCACACAATGAATTGAACAACAGTTTAGAAACTTTCTATTATTTTTCATGCTATCAACGCTACTTTTTTTTTCCTGGCCTTGCAAAGAGAGCAGCAGTTCTTAGCCCAGAAAGGAGCGCACTCCCAGATTTCACTGCTGCTTACCTCTAACAAAAGGTATGGTAAAAGCTGGCAGCTCAGAAGATGCATCCTGTGCAAGGCCATTTTGGCACCCGGCTGTTGCACGTTTCTTCATTTATTTACTCCTTGAACCGCGGGATTTACTCTCTGCCATGGGGACATGGTGCCCCGCATTTCCCTCCCTTTAAGAACTGGAAGGCAAGGCAGAACGTAACAGAAGTGAACATTTCTGTACACGTTGCCACACATTAAATTCATGGCTGCTTCTGCGTTGTGAAATACAACCAGAAAGATTGTCTTTAACAAAAGCCTAGCCATTCCTCCTATCCTTTCAAGCTAAAGGCTCGGATTTCTTCATCTGTGCTTACAGCTGCCGCTATTCTGAAGTGCAGCAGCGCCTACAGGTTCTGAGACCACCGCAGCGAGCATCGAACTGAAAGCTGCAGAGCAGGAAAAGCCCAGAAGCAGGGAAGAAGGAGCAGAAGGGGAAGAAAAATGGACCTAAAGAGAGGATGGTACTTCTGCCACAGCCGTGCAGCAAATACGCTGCAAATATTCAACGTGCAGATAAGTGATTTCCTGGAGTGTGCAAGTCAAAATATCACGACCAGATTGCCCATCTGGTATTGTAGCAAAATGGATCCTCTGTGGATAAATCTCTCACTGAGAGTGGCTTAGCAAAGAACTCTTATCTCAAGCATTTTCCTATTAATTGATTTTTTATTGTGAATTGCTAGTGGTTCCTCTAATGAATTCCACAGGAAAACGGGCCAAAGCAGGGAGGAAATAAACAGCCTAGGTCTTCAGATGCACTCAACCATTTCACGTCCCAGGAACTTTTGCTAAAGCAGTCAGTGAGCATACCTGAGCAGTGTGCCTCTACTGGCTGGCTAAGTCATTGTCCTCCTCTTCTAATTATATTTCAGAATGCAATACAGAAAGTGACAATTGTGTCATTGAAAATCATTGAAAATCATTCTTTTTTTCCCCTCCAGACTAACGGACCAGCTAAAACGCACTACAGACCAATTATACCCAGCAGCTGTAGAGCTGGATTTCCACTAGTAGACATCAGCACTTCACCCAGACGTACTTAATGAGATATCTGCAAGTGGCATCCACACATCAGCAGCTTTGGAGTAATTTATCTGGAATTAATGACCTGTCACAACTTCATGAATACACAGAGAGCTTATCTCTCCGGTTTTGTTTACTACACAGAAAGCATTACATGGCTGCCCGTCCCTCTGCTCTTTCCTAATTCACATTATGCTTATTGCAGCTCTCGTACCTTGAAGATTTCACTTTCCTGTGGAGTTTGTGCGCTCAGAACTCTTTTGTTTCAACGGTTCTATCTGTTGTGCCCCCTGTTGCAGCATCCTGTTCGTACAAATCCTATTAAAATGTCTTCTGGAAAAGGAGGGCTGGTAGAGCCGGTAGGGTTTTATCTTCCCAGGTTCCTTCTGTTCTGATCATCCCAGACAGACACCAGCCCAGACAGATAAGCAGCTCAACGCTTGGTGCTGTGTTAAATGAGTTCAGCTGAAGGTGCAATGCTCTTGCTGTGGCACGTTGCTGCTCCCTGCACCTCCACTTGTCTCCTAAGCAGGTGCTTAAATTTCAGACTGCATTGAACAAGTAATTGGGACAGGGAGAGGTCTCAGGGAGTCGTGTGAACTTCCTCTGTTTTTATGACAGCAAGCTCCTTCTGCAATGCATTAATTTGTAATTTAAACAAACTACACCGAAGCCAAACACACGTTTAAGCGTCCGATGTAGAGCTCTGGCAAAGCTTGGTAGCATGCACACTAAGAAGCTGCGTGTCACGGACACAATCTGCCCAGGAACTGTTTCAGCCCGCCTCACTGCAAGTCAGTGTAAATCAGCAGCCATATTTACAAACTGACTCGCTCCCTGGTAATCCAGGTCCGAGGCCTTCCTGCAGCACCACCAGACTGTTCTGCAGCCCTTGTGCTGCCCCAAGATGCAAACCTGCAGCAGGCCGGAGCCATCCTGCTGCTGTCACACAGAAGTGCTACTCCTCTGATTTCCTGCTAACACGCACACATTTAAACATCAGCTATATTATCCACAGCAGTAAATGTCATTCTCAATATTGACTTTTTTTTTTAGTCCATCCGTCTGAGGGGTGATGTACCAACAGAGGGGGAGCTTTATGGGGTTACGTGCCACATTTCATACTACTTCATGCATAAGCGAGGACAAGCTATGATTTAGACTTGAGCTTGGTGAGCTGCCTTAAATCACCCCGACACGGCACCGCCCAGAGGAGCTTCCCAGTACTTAAGAACAGATATTCTGAAGTAAATTGCATGAATTTATTCCCTAAACCAAAATCCACACAGAGTAAAATAATCAACTTTCACAGAGTTTGCATCACCTCCGCAGATGAGAAGCAGGACATTTAATTGTCACATACTTCAACAATACCGGGCTTTTGTTCATTCCCTGGAGGCATTTGTATTTCACAAACCATTAACGCTTGCACATACTTAAATTATTATTGTATATTAATACCCTTGTAATTCCATTGTCTCCGAAGCACTGTCTTTGGCAGCAAGATTTAGCTGGCAGAAGGAGCAGAATTCGCATGCTTATCATCAGCGCGCTCAGACTTACGGAAATGGCACCTGCAAACTGGATGGTCAACAACGAACAATGACCCTACAGATTCAGCTAGATAAAACCAAGAGTATGCTTCTAGGGAAAAGAAAAGAAAAAAACAAAGATCCTGTAGTTTCAGCAACCTGCTCCTAGCTCTCTTTGGAATTCAGCTTTGTTCTTAAAAGCAAGAGATCAGGCGGTCAGCGTTGTTCTATAAAGCCCTTGGCTCTCCCAGGCAGATCACGCCAGCGCAAGAATTTCCACTGGGAAATTCAAAGTAGAAACATTAAAAATAAATAAATAAATAAACGAGAATTAAAAGCCCTAAAAATCCCTAGATGCAGCAGCAGTAACTCTGGAACTACTCAGCATAAACTCCTGAGAGAATTCGTACGATTAAAAATGAGCAGCAGCCATTAGTCACTGGACTTCTTAGAATCATGCAAAGGGGTAGAAGTGGAGAGCAGCTCCAGCAGCACCACCAATGCTCTGCTCTGCAGTGCCTAAGGGAGTTTTTTTTTCCCCCATTTCTCTTAGGGATGTGTTTCTGTGGTTGACTCCAGCAGATTCAAAAGAGACATCACCAAACCAAGCCTTCCACAGCTACTGTCCGGTACTGTGCCCTGGGAGCTTCTCACGGTCACTACCAGGATAAAATCCAGAAAGAGGATTTCTAATTCTCTCTCTAGTTTTTAGCTTCGTACTGCCACTGGCGATTGCTTTCCCAGTTTTAAAATTCTTTGATATCCAAGTAAAAATGACTGAAGGAAATGTTTGCAGGACGCTTTCCTTGCAAGGAAAACTTTTGAACTCTAACAAACTTTATTTGAAAATGTTTGTGATCCTCAGCACCGGACATTTTCAAGAACCTTCTTACATTTTCCAGACTGGCTGAAGTTTGGTTTTCATGAAACCAGGGATGGATTATCAAATTTAACTCAGCAAGAAACAAAGTATCTCAAGCTACTTCATGTGCTCTGTTTTGTACTGTTTGTTCACTTGGGCTGTTTCCACTTGCCTGTTACTTACTGGCAGCCATGAAGAAAAAATAAAAAATAATTCCTTAAATGCAATATTCTGAACAGCAACAATTAAGCATCAAAACTTGAGTGAAATTACTTTTTGCCATAATCTAATGACTGTTCAATTTTAACCACACAGTATTCGTATGAGATTTCCCAGACAATTGTATTGAAAAGGCATCGTATATTTTGAAAGAATATGACAGAAGCGTTAGTTAAATGTTGTATGAAAGATTCATTGTAAATTAAAAATTGAAAAGTACTCAACAGCTCCAAGAAGTGTTCAAAACCATCTGTTACTATGAATTACCTTTTTTTTTTTTTTTCCTTTGTCTTAATGTAGCCATATGCCACGGGATGGGAACCCACATTTTGGCACACTCTTCAAACCCCTGTTGAGGACTGGAGCACCCTTAGTTAATATTGAACTTCAGCATAGCAAACACACGCTCTGCATTTTGTTAAAAGTTCTGTGATGGAAGCCTCAGGATCACCTTGTGACAAGACTATGGTTGGGAAGGAGTTCATCAGCAGCCTACAGAGAACACGAGAAGACAGAAATTCAATCTTCCGACCACCAGAAGCTTGCAGTGGGTAGAGCAGGGAAGGGATACGAGTCAATAGATAGACTCCGCCAGGCTTCCACAGCTCTAAAGCTTTAACTCTTTAAGGGGACATCGGAAAAACCACTTTGCAAGATCTGCATAATTATACAAAATCTGCAAAGATTTAAAAGGGGTACGCACAGCAAAGGTAATCGGAGTCAGAACAAGAAAAAAAGCTCACCAAGTACCTGTTCTTAGCAAGGCACTTCTCCAGTTCTGACCCTTCCTATAGGAAGATATTCTGAGCGTGCCCCATTACGTATCACAAAGTAAAGCAGAAGAGCTATTGCCAAAGCCTGAACTACATCATCAAAGAAAACAAACAGGATAAATGCGACCTCTGCTTACCTTGAGCTATCAGACACAAACCCCACGCCCTTCAGAACAGCTCCCATGCTCCAGCTATTAGTGCATGTTAACGTGGGTATTACTGCTTCTGCACTGTCAGTCCTTGCTTGGCTACGTAGCCTTACAGTTCGCTATCTCTGAAGGACGGAACAAACACTTCTGGTTGTCACTCAGGAGGTCAGCAGAGACATACATAAAAGCACCAAATCCAGAGGTAGTGCAAGGGAAGGAAGGTTACTCTAAAGGCCATCTGGCATTTTATAAGCATCGTGTTTTCGATTTCTGACATGATTTTGCATAAGAGAAAGATGTCCATTCTACTACTCCATCACTGTTAAGCTTACCGCTGTTTTAAAATGTCAATAGAAAAAAATATACGTTGTTGTAATTCCCAAGAAGTAAGATTCTCTATTTCGTTACAGCATAAGGCACCGTTACTGGAGAGCAGAGCAATCTGAATGTCTCACGTTATTTTCCTACAGTTATCCTTGGGATGTGATAAAGTATGCATGACTGCTAATGTGCTCTGTTATGACACGAGCAGAGAAAATAATTTCCATTAATCTGAAGTGATTAAAGTTCATTTTGCTTCTGTCTGCCACACACCATGGAAGAATATATAATGCGTCTGAAGTTTCTATAACATCCTTTAATAAATGTGTGCTCACTTCTCTTTGTTTTAATGGCACTGTAGAAGTTCACGTACACCCACGCGCTGTTTTCCCAAGTAACCGGGATTTAATTGATCCCGATTCCCTTTGGATGAAGCTGAACAGCGCAAACCTGACTTCACGGGCTGCCTCTGCCCCCCGCGCAGACACGAGCTGGAGAATTTGGGTACAAATACAAAACCGCATGCCATGGCTTCCACAGCACACATTTCAGAAATGACATTTAAAAAAAAAAAAAAAAGAAAAGTTAAAGATTATTTTCAAAGAAATGCAATAACAAACCCCAGGGGTTTAACAGACTGCCTGCTCTGCTGATTTTCTTACTAAAATGCCAGGTGAAAGTTCTTGAACAAGAAAAAGATGAGCTCGACAAGCAAAGTACAAACTGATTCACCTTTTCACTCCTTAAGGACGTATTTGAATCCTAATGGCTTTAAACCCTGACACTGACGGCTCAGTAAGGACACGAAGCCATGTCTTGCTCCTCTCCGTTAGCTTTCCATAAAGATTTCTGTCGTTCTGTCCCAGTGAGGCCGGGTGATCCCAAGTCACCGCTCCCCTGCTCAGCCAGAGCCACAACAAATGACGTTACATACCCTGACAACCGCTGGCAGTGGGACACACAACTTTACGTGTGTGGTCTGAGCGACTTTGTCCACTTACCATGCACCAGTTATTTCTCCCATCCAATTTTAATTCGCTATTCACCTGAAAACATGACATTTCCAGCCTTAATGCCGCCAATAAAATGGAAGGAAGAAAATAAATAAAACCCAACAAACAACCCTCCCAAGAAAACAGAACCCATCAACCCAAAGACACCCCTCAGAAAACTCCCATTTCACTCAGCATGCGGAGACGTGGCAGCAGTTTTAAATTCCCAGTTTACACGCAGCTGCTGAAGCTGAACGCCCTGCATTTGACTTCCAAGTATGAATGAAAACCAACACAAGGTCATCTCCACAGAGGTCCCCATCCGTTCTTGTTAGCCTAAACAACAGTCCTTCCACACCTGCATACTCACGACTTCGTACTCAAAATTCCAAATTAAGATTTAACACTTCTCGCCAGTGAAAAGGCGCGTGCCGGGCTGCAGGGCAGAGAGACCCATCCCTGCTCATCCGCAAGGTCAGGGCAGCTGGAAACCTCCCTCGGAGGGCAGCGATGCTTAAGGCAGCGCCTGACCGCCCTTCAGAGGAAGGAAGGATTCTTTGGAGCAAGGTATTTGCGGGTTTGGATACATTGTCCTATCATATTAAGGGCGATATTAAACACACAGGCTCCAGCTAGGTTCTGTTTGTGCTGATCAGAAGTACCCACAAATACTGAGCACAACAAGGAGCTGACAGCTGCGGAAGGGAGAAAGCACACAGGGCAAAGATGAGCTCGAGACCTAACTCTGCACTTCTAAAGGTTACTGCAACGCTTGAATTAGACCTTGCGCTCAAATTGTCTTACACTGACAAACATGATGCATATTTTATACCCCCTGATATATATGTGTGTGTGTGTGTGTGTGTATAAATGTATTTGATTCTGTTCAGGAGAACATCAAAATAAGCTTCACAGGGCAAACCCAACAACATCAAAACCCTAGTGTTTTGCTGGATGTCTAACCGAAGTTTAAAACGAATTTGCTGCATTTGTCATGCCAACAGACAGCAGACAGCTCAGATGTAGCAGGTAATGCAGCGCCTCTCCAATGGAAAGGAGCCATTTTTTGTAAAGAGGGAGAGTTCAGCTGAACAGGAGGAAAAACTCTCTTGACAGCGAGATCTATGAGACTGTGGAAGAGTTTCCCTAGGGAAAAGTGGTGGAAACGTCACCTGAGACGTTTATAAGTAGTCAAGGTACAATATTAGAAATTGTTCTGTAGGGAACAATTCCGTGCTGACAGCGGGAATTCAGGTGACTCACAGACTAAAACTTCTTTCCTGCTCAAAATTACCTGTACACACACACGCTACTGCACGTACTGAGAAGAGACCATCCAAGGGAGGCACGAAGCGGCGCAAGGTCTATGAAATTCACACACCTCATATTCAATACTACGGTACAAACACGACCCTGCTGCTCCAAAACCAGTCAGGAAATGCCAGCAACAGCAGGGAGCACGCAGGCGGAGCTGAGGGCAGCACGACGTTATAAGCAGATACACAGCCAAGTTTTCTGTCCAACTGCATTCACGTCATTTTCTAGCATGGAAAAGATGAGCAATATAATTTTTATAGATTGTTTTTAAAATGTGTATGTTTTTAAAATATATTACTATTAAAGTCTAAAATGCACTAAGTGCATCACCTCCACAATTTCAGCCCCAAACACACTTTATAAATATATTTTTTGCATCTGTTGGTCTTCTACTTCTGCATAAAAGATAGCAGAAAGAATCCTTATAATTTAAAGATAAAATATTAAAATGGTTGGAAGATAACGCTATTACATCAGCGCTGGGTAACCGCACAGAAGCTGAGGATTCGATGTCGTAAACCCCTTTATGAGACTTTAGCACTTAGAAATGAAATTGTAAATGGGGAAGCGTAGATTGCTTTGATTTAGAAAATTGTTGCCATTAAACAGTTTACAAAGCGCCCAGTGTTTCAGCATCACTATCCCCAATGTGTCAAACTAAGTGGTTTCACAATATTTAAAGCACTCCCAACTTCCTCATAAATATCATTTATATTCCGAGGATGCTATTCAGTGTATCAAGAAATATCTTTTACACTTCTCTGTAGCTACACAGCCCGATTACCTGAACAGATCCAGCCCTACCCGACTTAAATAATGAGAAAACAGAAGGCTGTGGCTGTTTAAGAGGTTTACTAACTAAGGCAGCATTAAGTCGTGTACTGCGGTTTGCTCACGTTTTATAAACACAGAAAAACTTCTCAACGTGCAGGAAATGTGAAAATGGCCAAGTCCTCGGGTCGCTGTGCTTCTTGTTGTGTACGTGTCAGGATTCCACGTGCTTCGGTGGATGGCCAACACTGTGCGTTGGGTGGTTTTGGCCTTTCTAGAAATTCCAGTGAAATTCGCTGAAAAACAACTAAACCAGCACTGCCTTTACTTGATCATAGCAGTGCTGAGCAGTGTTTGCTATCAAACTTAGCATCAGATTGTTTTGGTCTCTGTGCATCATGTGAGAACCTGCCAACGACTGCTGCATCTGCACACATCAGCCCGTGGGCAAGGAGGAAGCTGAAATCCCCGTTCTGTCTGTCGGAGCTCTGGAGTAAAAATTAATGCTTTACTTGTGACCTGATGGTCTGAGCGTAGGAGAAGGACTTCAGTTACACATAAAGCAAAGCTTTATCTGGCGCACACAGCTCTACCAGCCCCATATGCCAAGGAAGCAGACTTCCCCGAGCCCCACGTGCACAGAACTGCCCGACGCAATTTTTGTTCTGCCTCTCGTCTGGACACCTGCACTGGAGGCAAGGGCAGCAGCAGACACAGCCAGAGAAGGGCTGGCTCTGACACACAAATTGAGAGGCCCCTGCAAGCAGACACTCATCTTCTTTGCTTCATAAGCAAATGAATACTATAAAAAGCAGAAAATATGCTTTATGTACACTGTTACTGCGAAGGAAATGGCTGTTTGCTGAGAAAATCTTGACACAGGAAAGACAAATTCCCCCTGAACGTATTAAGGAATCTGCGTGCATCAAATAAGGATAGATGATCCGCTATCTTGGTTGTTTTACAAGCCTTTTTTTCACAAACTGCACTGCTGACCTGATAATTCACTGGCACAGGGTGACAAAAACACAGCTAAATCCAAAGGAACGCCCAAGTCCTAAGCACACACAGCGCATCTGCAGGGAAGTGGCAGGTCAGGAGCAGCACCAGCCTGGTAAGCAGCTACACAACAACAAAGAAATCCATCTCATTTTATTTCTTTGCAAGAAGACATCAAAAAGAAACCCAGCAATTGTATATATGTTCACACAAGGGGAGAAACCCATCTTTCCGCACAGATGTGCTTGTGTCGTTTGGCAGAGCTGCAGCGATTCAAGCCCTGCGAATCCGCAGAGGAGCTCGATGGCGGTGATGTCCCAAGGCAGTTCCAATTTGCAATTAAACTGTTACGATCCCGATCCACTGCATCCCTGATGCAAATTCCTGTGCACTGCTGAGTTTAGGGGCTGAGCCTTCTACACAGGTCTTCCTGCTCCTGCCCAGCTCTTAGCTTGGTTTTCTACCTTCCCACGCCTGCTGCCCTCAGCCCCAAGGGCTTCCCAGGAGTTCTTGCCCTATTTCCCTGTACTGCTACAGCTCAGGAATAGCTTGGTTTGGAGCCACTGCTCTAAAGGAAAGAGTAGTGTGGTGCATTTAGGACATCAATGAAGATAATTATATTTATATAATATATATGATATATATATATTTTTTTAATAACACAGAAGCAGATTGGTAGAACAAGCACCCAGAAGGCTCAGAAGAGCCAACATAATTATCAGAAAGCATCGTTTTAAGAATCTGAACTTGGGTACATCCAGAGCCATAAATGAGAAACGCGTACAAACGATTCTGAAGACAGGCAACTGCTCCTAAGATTTGTTTTCGGTAGCAAGAAGTCACGTATATCTTCCAGAAGGTTATTCCGAAGTTCCACATATTAAAACAAAGGATCCCAAACCAAGCCAATGACCACCCCCCAGTGCCGACCCCGTATGAAGGCAGGGCACTCAGCCTCGCTGCCCGGTACCGAGGTGCAGGAGGCACGGCGGGGCTGCAGCAGCAGGGCTGACCCCGAAGTACCCGCAGCGAGCAGCAGCTCGAGGTCTCCAGGGCTGTGCACCAAGAAAACCACGCAGCGTCTGCTGTGCCCCTCCACGCGGAGAGGAGGTAGCGCCGGGGTGGCACCGGGCAAGGCCCGATGTTGACGTTCTCTGAAAGATGTGGCAATGTTTTCTACAGACCTCTCTTATGCAGATACCAGACCTTCACAAGTGACCTGCAATCATCATCCGGTGATTCTTAGGAAACCTTGACTCCCGATCAGTTATCTGAAACAGGATGGGTCAAACTTCTAAGTGCGCTCACAAGCTCTCATTTGTTCTGAACAGGAGCTGCTGGATGCTTGATAGATCTTGAAAAAATCTGGCTGACAGCACTTGTCTTATTCAAAATCACTTACAGTGATGCGTTTATTGATTCTATCACCTCTCATTTTCCCTTCTCAAAACCCACCTGGAACAGGGAAAAAAAATCCTACTTCTGAATAAGTATCAGAAGACTTAACCAAAGTAAGTAAAAAAAAATATACAAAAGAACCAGAGGGGGACCTAGGTGTCCTAAAACCTATTTGTAATTATTAGTGTTTTTGTCAATGGAGGTCACAGCCTTCGGTGGTACAAGCCCATGCAACTTCATCAATTTTAGCAAAACAGTGAGAAATTACAGATGCTGAGAATCCAATTCATTACTTATTTGATCTTGCACACCTTATTGAAGGTCATGTTTTAATAAGCAGACCAATAGGGAGCTGTCACTCATCTTATGGTAAGAAGCTAAAACTACTAAAGCCCAGCTGGAAGAACAGAGCATAATGAAATACCTGAAATTACAGTAACGAGTACTGGATGTGGATGTTCCTTCAAAACAGGGCACACTGCAAAGACATTACTTCTATCGAAAACAGATTAGAGCCCGGTATCATTTCTGCCATTCCCTGCCTGTCCGTCCCACCCGTGCTACATCATCCGAGCTCATCCCGAGACTGGGGAACGTACAGAGGATGCTGCATCTAAATCCACACAAGATTAAAAATGCAACCCTTCGATGAGATACATTCTCATCAGCAAATTCTTTTCCACAGACTCTGCAATGTTCTCCTTTTTGATCCTTCAATATTAAAGATGTTTTGTGCTTCAAAGATGTTAAGTCAAGGACTTTGTTTCTAGGCTTCGTACAAACCCTTACTGGCAGTGCTGTACATAGCGCATTTCACACCGGCGTGAAATCTTAACGCTTCAGTTGTGTGTGGGGGGGGTATTTTATTTTGTTTTTAATATCACCATCAGTTAACGGAGCTCTAAATTCCAACCTTTGATTAGCACCAATGGACCTCTTATCAATGAAGCCGCTGTTTCACACAACTTACCATTAAGATTACTAAGGTCTACATTTCAAGCTTTTAACTATAATTTGTTTTAAATAAATAATAATTTAAGAGACCAACAGGATTTGTACATGCTCAATGTCTTCTGAGAGTAACGACAAGAAAACAGAGACAGAGGTAGAATCTCAAGAAAGCCGTTGCCAGGTCCAGTCTCCACTACTCTGATAGCGCCCAGAGTCAAACTCATCATTTGATATTGGATTGAGTAATTGGTTCATCCTACTGATAAAACAAAAGGTATGTATAAACACTCCATTTCTAAATACTCAGCTTAACTTTTAATCTTCTTTAATTTTCAATGATTATTTTAAATTCAGAGTTGAGTTCCTCTCCCCCTTGCAGCTCAGAGTGTAACGCTATTTTGAACAGCAAGCTGGAGAGAGAAAGAAAGAAAACAAGAAATATTTCAAGACAACTGCAGCTCAGAAGCAGGCACTTCCAAGTGGCAGACAACACAGCAGCCTACATGCCGGTCCCCCCAGGGTAAATGCTTCCCTGTATGACAGTGTGCTGTACTTATGCAATAATTTTTAAGCACACTTATCACTTTATCCCCATTCTGTATAATACAGGGAAAGAAAAAAACTAGAAAGCTCAAGCATCAGCACATTAAACAGGCCTGTCATGGTTCACATCAAGTTCAATTTCATAGGCTGCTGTATTAGAGCCTCCAGCGCTATCACTCCATGGTCATCAGAACGCTGGAACGATCCTTCCTCCCGAGCATATTTCAAGTCTTCAAAACACAGGTTAGAAATCTAGACGTATAATTCACTTGTGTTTTTTTTCAACACAATGCGCAGAGCTTGAAAAACAATTTCAGATTAGATCTTAATGGAATTAGAGCGCTTCAGCTACCGCTGCAGCGATACAGGCGGTAACCCCGGGCAGCATCTCCGCACCCAGCGGCTGCTGTGCAATCCGCGGGGCCGTCATTTGCATGCTGCCAGCGGTAAAAGCCTCCAGGTTCCTTCCGAACAATTTAAGTCAAGCTCACCAAGTTCTGTGCCACATTGAGAAGCTCTCAATTATCGTGGATCCACCAAAGGTCGCAACCGCACTTACTCTTTTCCTTAGAACCGCACAATGAGAGATAGTATAATGTATTCTCCCACATGAAAGAGAAGCAGCTCTGGCTAAGAGGGGTTTTTACCCAAGCTAACATTTATTGCACTGATACTTCAAAACAGCTCTGGAGTTCTCAGGCTTTTTTTCAGGAGAGCCAGCTGTTCTTAAAGCAGGATTCACGACAGCCGCTTGTATGGCCTGGAAACGGATCCCAGCGTCGTTCCAAACAGAACAGACACAGCAAGGTAGAACAGGTGAGATTTTTTTTCCTCCGATCCTACTATGCTACTTCCAATAGCCTAGGTGATGATGATTATTATTGCTGATACCATAAATAATTGCTCCTGCAGACAAATATTCTTTAAAACGATTGCCATAATTGCCACATTTTCGGCTTTCTGAACATGTTGCTGCCATAGCTGTCCTGAGGAGCTGACCACACGCGTTCTTCAGGAAGCTTCCCAGAGCTTAAGCTCAAATAGAGCGAAAAACAACGTTACATGCAAGAGCTTGCAAAAACACGGCCATTGTCATCACCTGTAAAACACTTTAACTGAACACTAATTTAAACAAAACCTTTGGCAACAAGCAGCTTTACACCCGACTCACTGCCATGCTGCTTTTGAAGTCAGATTTGTCACTGAGTTGAGTAACAGCACATGCCAGGAAGAATTACCTATTTGAGACTAATTGAGTCCCAGAACACGAAAGCTTCTTGCTTAAGGTCTCCATCAAATTCTACAAAAGCAGATCCAAATCTCCGGCTTTTCCATCCCATGTTTGAACCAAGTGACAATTGCTCTTCCTACGTCTATAAATCAAAGCTATGCTGTGAAGGAGCCTCACTGCAGAGATTATTTTTAGGATTATCTGAAAATGCCACTTGTACGCTACTAAAAGGAGAAAGGCAGCATGCTGCTAAAAGGAGAAAGTGCGTTCCTAAAAAAAGCAAGTGTGGACGCCTGTTTTCTGCAGAGAAATGGGTGCCCACACACTGCGTGTGTGCAGTGTGGCAGGGAGCACCTGGAAGAGCTGCACTATGTGAAATCACACCGGCAAACAGCACTTCTTCACTTGCAGTAACTCAAACTTAATACAGATATTAAAAGCTGCTGAGCCAAGAACGTCCCTCCCCTCGCCAGGAGGGAAACCACTCTTATCTCCAGATAAAAATACCAGAATAAGGAAAATCTACTTAGAAAAACTCCTACATCAACTAAACCAAGAAGTTGATTGGGGGAACGGGAGAGGGAAGGAATAAAAACCAGAAGAAAAAAAAAGAAACAGGTGCTGCTAAGTATAGCTGCTCCTTTTCACTTGGCTAGATTATGAAGACTGTCAGAGCCCAGACAGGGGCTCAGGTATTTCTTAACCTGCCATTTACAGCTCTTTTGTCTCACATCAGCATTTCTGCTTTCAGGAGGCGAGAGCAATGCTCTGAAAATACATTTTTGAGAGACAGAACTGAACAGCACAGCTGTCAACAGACTTATGTTTTCACCAATTTGGAACTGGCATACCCGCTTTCTTACAGCATCCCAGACGGAGCTACAGCACATAGTTTAGCACCTGGGGACGTTAGCAGGCTTGGAAGGGCAAGCTCCTAAAGACAGAATGTAGGCACAGGAGTTGAAAGAGATTGCCTTCTTCTGGATTTATTGCTTCCAGCAGCGCGTGCTAACCTCCCCTACTGCCACTTCCCCCTCCTACCAGTTTGCTTCAGGGCTCAGCCTGAGCTGAGGGAATCGAACAGCAAGGCTTCGAGAAACGCACTGCGCTACCAGGTGTAGGCAGAGGGCAGCAGAGGGGTGCTACAGATCATCTTGGGCTACGTGCCAAAACATAAACTTTTGGAAAGGTCTCCTCAACATTAGCTTATAGGAATTTACTGCCACTACATGCCAAATAGTGCAGTTGCCGTGAACCACTACAATCTTCCTCGAGCAGATGGGCTCTCACAAGTGCAACTGTCAAGCCAGAAGTGGCAAAGCACCAAGCTACGCAGAGATAAAGGTCTCAGGGCTCACAAAAAATATTTACAGGGGAAAAGGTAATATTCTAGGATTCAGAGGTTTGGGGGACGCTTAACGAATCCTGAAATGATCCCCAGACATCAGGCAGCGCTCACTGACGACTGTTTTTGATCAAGCAAAGAACATGCTGTGGACACATATTTAAATGCCTGCATCGCCCAGAGTAGTAGCTTCTGACACGTTCAAGTGACAGCAAGTGCTACAGGCAGTCAAAGCACAGTTTCCTAATTGACAATTATGTCATTGTGGTTAAGCAGCTTGGATATTTTTGCAAGCCTCTGAGAGGAGGTTGCAGGGTAGAGGTCAAGGTTTATGAAATTCATCGATGGCAGTAATCCATCTAAAAAAAACCACCTTAATGAGCCTACAATCAAATCATTTTTTACATGGAAAACAGCAGAAGAAAGCTCTTTCAGCAAATGCTTCTGTAATTCACTGCTGGGGCCGAGTGCTCTCATCCTTCCACTTTTCCTGGTCCGCGAGGTGACCGCAGCCATTCATCAGTGGCAGAACCTTGGTTCTGAACCTTGACATCCCGTGCTGAACCCTCCTACTTGCCAGTAACTAACACTGCACGAAGCCAATGCCCTTAACCAGTGAGACAGAGATATAAAAAAAAGGAATATCCAGGAATATCCACCCAAGAAAAAGGTGTAATTAAAGAGGCTAACACAACGCACACTGTTGCAAGAGGCTCCTTCTCTAAACAGACGTTCCCTTAAGCAGGCAGGGATTTATTTTTGCATGTAACTCAATAGTTGATTGGCCGCTTTCTGTGCTACTTCCAGACTGCGATCTATAATCCACGACCTGCTCTTTTTAACCCTCCATCAGCACTTCTTCAGACTCGCTGCCTGCCCCGGCGAGGTTTGGGTTGCACTGCGTGTGGACGCCCCCCGCTTTGACGAGAGCCCTTTATCTCAGAGATGCTCACCGTGCTCAAGCTGATGCCACCAATTCGCCAGCGCTGGTGGTGTCCAGCTCCCCAGGCACGTATCGAGGTGGCTTCCAGAGCGGCGTGCTGCAAAGGAGTCCAATCACTTCCTTTTGTTCGTGACCCAGTACGTTACATCAGCCGGCTTCGAGGCCCAGCACTGCAAGACTAATTGGTTTTTACCCTGTATATAATAGAAAAGCTTATAGCGCTCTCAGTCATAATTTTAGCAGGATTAAAAAAAGAAAAAAAGAAGAAGAAAGTAAATAGGCCTGAGAAGCCGCATGCTGCAGATGTAATTTAGGAGAGGCTATTTTCATACTTTAATTTTAATGCAATTTAACATATTAAACTAAAAAAAAATGGTTCCTCTGAGATACACCACAACATTCAAACTTTAACAGCTTCCCAAGTCTGAATCATAACGCACTGGAGCTTAGCTATGTGCCACGATTTTATTATTTAAAGTCATTCTCATTTAGGTTTTGATCCACGTTATGTTTCTTGACACAGATTAAGTTATTACAAAATTAATGAAAATTGTCTGCATGACAGCAGATTTTTTCTTTGTGCCTGTAAATATAATTATCCACCCACAGAAGAGGAGGAAAAATGAAGAGAGGGTCTCTGTTTCTGACAGCTCCTGCCCTACATTTTTAACACGGGGAGCAGAACGTGCCGCCAAACACGCACATCAGCTCCAAGCCAGCACCTTCCCCAGGGACCGCGTTTACAGCAGCCGAAGGAGTAATTGGGAATGCAGCAACTTTTGTTTCTGTATTAGCAGGAAACAAGGTAGCATCAAAGCAAATCTCTGGCGAGGGTACAGCATGCAAAGTCAAGTCTGTGGCAATTCTCGCTGCCAATCAAAGGATTTCCTCTGGATTTCACAAGCTTTGCAAGCCAGACCTCCTCATGAGTAGATCAATGCTCCTCCCTTGAGAAAGGCAAACTAATATCCTTTGTTTTAGTGTGAGAAAGACAAAGAAAGCCACGGCAAGGACAAACATCACATACTATTAAAAACTATGCTAGCATACATTTTATTAAAAAAAAAGTCATTTAGCTGGCCACTTGGCTTTCCTCTGTATTTCAGCAACTGGAACACCCAGCTTTACTTCTGACAAAATATTATCTCCAGTGCCCGCAAACGAGGCAGTCAGGAGACACGACTGGATCCTGTAAAGGCAAATCATTCACATCCCAAGTGTCAGTACATGCAATTTGCTGTTACCGGTACACCATCCTTGATATCAAGGATTAACAAACGCACTCACTAAGCTACCTTCACCTTCCAGGGAGAGAAAGAAAAATGTATCTGTGGCCTGAGTCCTGTGCACTGGAGTCCCAGTGAGGCTTCACGCAACTGCCCCCCCCCGCAGCGTGGCCAGGCCTCCTGCAGCTTTCTGGCGCAGGGGTTGTCGCAGGAGTGACGATGCACGGGTAGCCCAGAGCACCCGATCCCTACGATCCCTACCCTTATGTTACGATCCCTATGATCCCTATCATTACGTTATAAAGGTTCTCATTTGTTTTAGTGGTTTAAAGCCAGTGACACTCACAGGTACAGAACTGTTTGGCGATGTAAGGTTATTTCATCAAATTCGTAGAAGTACTATAAAAAAGATCTGATCAGGACAGCTACGAAAGAGCCTGAAACTTTTCACACGTTGTCCTTTCTACAACATGTCAGGCCTAAAGCTCATACAGTCATCTGAAAACGAATCTAGTTTGGAGAAAAACCTCTGCAAAGGAACCCACCGGTGCCACTCAGCCCTGCGAAGCACTGGGGCGCCTGCTCCCTGCCCAGGGTCTCGCACTCACAGGCTCCTGCAGTCAGGACAGCCAACTGCTCACAGGCATCGCCCGCAGCCCGCTCCACGTCACATCTGAAGCAGGCGTCCAAGAGACGGAGTCATTTCCAGAGTAACATTTTAGTGAGTTACACGCTTCCTTTTTCCCCCTCAAACACTCAAATCCTGCCCCAAAAGCTTAAGCTGGAAAAAAACAAAAGCACACAAACCTAAGCTAAGAGCCTGAAAAGGAGACACCCGTGGCTTGTTCTGCAGTCCCAGCTATCATGTCGATCAGGAAAACGTTGACCAGAAATTGAACCCGTTCTTCGGGGCAGTACTTTAATGCCTGAAGTCCCCACGCCAACAGCCTGCTGGTCTGCAGGGCTGTTCCCTGCCCACCTCACCGGACTCCCGTCAGCTTCCAGCCTGTAAACCCCCCTTTACCGTGGGGATGTACCACAGCTCACAGCCCACAGGATGACTTTAGCCTTTAATCTGGCTCCTTTCTAGGTAGCAAGCCTACATGAACTTCACTGTCATTTAAAATTGCTCCGACATCTCCAACACTGGTGAAGTCCATTTGTGATGGTAATACCATTAAACAGTTGTCAAGACAGATTTGAGAGAAGACGGCAGTTTAAGAGTCCAGAACGTACTTTTCAGCCTTTTATGAAAAACTAGGGAATCCGTAAGACAAAGACATTCTTTTGAAGTTTATTTTAAAAATGCAGGCATTGAGACGTGACGCTCGCATTTCTGATAAGCAATAATTTATTAGCTCCTAGCGTTACTAAGAATTTCTCAAACTTTGTACGAGCCAGCACGGCTTGGTATTTTTATCTCTCACAGCCAGACTGACACAAAGAGCCGTCTGATATGGATATTCATAGGTGAAAGGCATCTATCTATTTAGGTCATCTATCCCGCTTGCCTTCAAGTGCAGAATTATTTGGGGTAAAATACCATTTAGTTTATCAGAGTGTCACGGAGGCCTTCTTATTATGCTTGGTAACATAAGAAAGTAAATCCAACCTGACCGTAGCGTCTCTGGGGCTAAACTGAAGTCCAAAGGGGACAAAAGACACACTGGTACGTTTACCCTGACAGTCAGCTGCCGCAAGGTGTCTGTCCAGGGCAGATACAACAGTTACACAGGCAGAGCCGAGCAAAGTGTGGCCCCGTGGCTTCAGAGCGCCCTTTTGGATGGGGAAATTCTCCAAATGTCTCTGGTGCTTCCCGAAGGCGAGCGTGGCTATCTGTAAAGAGCCTCCGGGTGGCTGGGAGCTGGAAGGACAGAGCTGGGGCACGTTTACAGCCTTCTTCACAGCCGTAAGGCAGCAGCTTTATAAATACAGACCACAAACGACCCTCCCTGACCGCGACGTGACGGCTGCTGCAGCACGCTGGGAGTTTAACCGTTTCTAAGGTTTTGTCAATCTTTTGCTTAAGCTGATGATTCTGAGGAAGACAAAGTGGTAACTTGGTAGATTCTTACAGGTAACGGTGGTCAGAACATAGCCTAAAATAAAAATTGTTCTCAGCTGCCTACTCGTCACCAGCCTGATTTCATCTGGAAGAGAATCCTGCGATTCACAGCACCAGCACCAGGATACCCACACGCAGGTACGTACCCATGCCTGTGTTTACCGGAATGCTTTCTTAAAAATATTTAGGAAAACTCAGTAAAACACCCACAGAACCGCAGCGGAAAATGAAATCTCATCAAGATATTGACAATGCATTAAAGGAATAGGAAATTACCAATTACTCCTTAAGATACCTTTGGAAATTATTTTCTGTAAAGTTCTCTGATAAAGGAAAAAAATCAGGAAATCTGCTTTGGAAAGAAACGCTGTACATGGGCAGCCAGATTTAAGGTCATCGTGGCAGACTCAAACAAATGCGTTGCGGAACTAGTGCGAGATTTAGTACGTGCAATGAACACAACCATGCTATGAACCTACATTAAAGGACTAAAAATCTGGCTGAAACAATGCAAACTGAGGTGCAGCACACCAAAGAAATTTCATCTGCTTTAGTCTTGCTGAGCTACCAATGCTGAGTAACAGCTGGAGCATCACTGGGGTTTCATGGAGTAGAAGAGGGGACCTCTGCAACATGGAGCAATTTACACCGTGGGTCACGCGTAAAACCGGACCGCACGACCACTTCCCGAATTTCCACCAATAGTGCCGTTTGCAGAATATAAAACAGTTCAACCACTGTTGCAGGCCCTGCTGATGTATGTGCTGGAGTTGTTTGTGTCTTGATTACAGACAGCTGAGTGTATCAATTCCATCTTTCATTTCTTTGTCAGCTGGATTTCTTCTGCAGCTAATTGGAAGCTGGAGAACTCTGCCTATGGGGAAGCCAGCAGCGAGGCAGCCTGCCTTCGCCAGGATTTGTCTTTTCGAAGTATAACAAGGTCATTTTTAAAAGATGCAAATAAATGGAGGGGGGGAGAGAGGAGGAGAGACCAACACACAACGAGACATTCCGGTTATTAACTAGCATAAGATGACAGAAAGGAGGCGATACCGTTCACAACCCGCACCTCTGCTCGTTAGTCATTGCCGCGGCACACAACTACAACACAATACTGGCGACAGGTCTTTGTCTGGCAAAGGTGCAATCCAGGCTGTAAGAAATGGAGGTTTTTTAAGCTCCCGTGTTTGTACAAGCACAGGTCTACACGAACACAGTGGTGTTTTTTTCCCGTTTCCCCCTTTTAGAGCAGACAAGCAATGCGCAGGGTTTCCTTCCACTATAAATAAGTGCCTATTGCTTTTACTTGACACTTGCTTTCCATTTTCCCATCAATGGCTACCCAGGGAACCGACTTCTAAGCCTCCTCTCTGAATGTCATGTGGAATACACTGCACAAATGTTTCCATAAAATAAATACAAACAAAAAGAGAGAGAATACAAGTCAATACCTGGTGAAATAACTTTCCCCCTCCCTTCAGTTTCTGCTGTGCTTGCAATGAAGGCCAAGTCAAGCAGTTCAGGGGCATCTGCTGTAAGAGGAACGGTGCAAAGGACAAACCAAGGAAGAGAACAGCTACAGCACAGGCAAGCGCAAGGTTTCATCAATTCCACAGCTTCCCAGCTCCGTCAGGAGTGGGACGACAACAACACACATTGGTTTATAAACACAAGGATTTCGCTGCTCGCTTTGCTTTGAAAATTTAGGACTGACCCAACAAGCACACAGCTTGCCAAACTACTGCAGAATCCGATTGATTCTTTGTATCCCTACAATACTAACAAATGGGGAGACCCACAGAGGAGCCAAGGCACCAACATTTAATTTGGCTCTCTTAAAGTTCAGTCTAGCCCACGCCTACCCACTAAGGGAAAGGCAAGCCGTAAGGGTGGTTTAAAGACTCATTCAGAGGCCAAGCCCAACAGACAGCACATCTCGATCTGCTCTGATGGGGCTTTTCTGACGTTAGGTTACAAGACAGGAAGCTTTTAGGAGCAGGCTAAATGGGATTGCAGCTTAAACGCCGATTTCATTATGCGACTAAGCAGATTGTGTATTCTCACAGTAGCATCTCAGTTAGCACTTTGAGCATGGGAAGTAGACACAGAGTTAGGGATAGCAACTACTGATTATAAACTCGGGGTTTCTCACTGTAGCAGACACACTAAATTTAACTTCCACGTTCACAATGAGCAGTCTGTAAGAAGGAATATTTCAACTGGCACAGTCATACCGTGGAGTTATTGACTCATCTCACACAAAGGGAAGGGAGTCAAAAGATGCTTTAAAAACGCAACGTGACAATTTCAGCAGACACGACAGAGAACAACCAAGTAGCAGAACTTGGTCATTTCTACTGCACCCCAGCTTTTCCAACGCGGATGTGTAACCTTCCCCAATTCTCCTGAGGTGTGCAGTTGGGTGTCCTCCTCCAGCCGCTGGAACACGAGATCGGAGGTTTCCTTAGTTTTAATTCATTGTACAATTGGGTGAAGTCCTTTCTACATCACTCATTTTTTTCATCCAATTATGAAAGTGCTATTTGGTAGAGCCCGGATTTACCTGGAGGTACCGACCATGTTTAAGCAAAGGAACTTTCATTTCCATCCCCCCAGAAGCATGGCTACCGTGAGAAAAACGAACAAGATCAAGAGAAGCGAGACCATATTGCAAGTAACTGTACTGTAAATTAAATTAATTACATGCCTTGTCTCAAATGTCAATGCTGAAAAGCAAACCTTTCTGGAAGCATCTCAGTACAGCAGCTGAAGAATTCCTGAAATATCCCCATATTCTCCTCTGACTGCTGAGGTGAATGTAGGAAACGTAAGCAACTAAGATAAGCTCCCTACCCGTGCATCCTTTAGCTGCCAACCTGACAGGTCTCTTGTGCTCCAGTCAGTGCCACAAAAGCCACGCACAAACACGCAGTGACGAGTGCCTGCAGGAGCGCTAACAGCGCGCCCTAACTTTCTGAATTGGTCTTGAAGATCCTTGACGTGATGAAGTGACATTCCTGTAGTCGCCTTGTCATCGTCCTCCCTTTATTAAAACAATTTACTTTGTGGTGTTACTGACAAATCTGTAGTGCCAAATCAGTGCAAGAGGTTACTAAGACAGTAATAACCACTGGAGATTTGCTGATCTCCAGCAGAAATTGTTTAATGACAACCCAGAGGTTAAAATCTGTTTTCATAAATGCAGCACATCATCTCCGTCCTCTGAACAGGAGCCCGTTCGTGGGACAGGCTCGATCTCTATTAACACTAGCCAGAGATGGGGCTGTTTTACTGGAAAGCCACTCGTAGCCAATATAATTTTCTCACTGAAAAAAAAAAAAATAAGGCTATGATCCTTTGATCAACGCTATTTGCTGTACAGTCCTGAGCAAGTTCTTCCAGGCAACGCACTAAAGCAAAATAAACACCCTTATTTTCACATTAAAAACTATCCGCATGCACTGCCTATGGACAGCTACGTAGCCATAAATATTATGAAGCAATCTGAAACAACAAAATAAAGCTGCAAAGGTGACAGTTTGTAATCTGCTTAACAAAGACATGATGCTATTACCAAGCCAGAAACCACGGGTATAGCAGCAGCAGCAGAACTTCGCTGCCCTGGCCAAACCCGGTGGCTTGTACAAAAGCAACCCGCTTGTAACGCTGCACGTATTCGGCATCAGTATTTCAAGGCTGGCTGGGGGGTGACTCAAATACTTCACATAAGTTATCCCCCTGTTTCAGAATTAAGGAGACAGAACAAGGGCAAGGAAAGAGAATTTCATGAGTTCTTGTTGTTAAACCATTGAGAAAATATTTTAAATAGCCACGGAAAGGATTTCTCCTACTGCCTGCCACAGTGGTAGGAGATTTAAAATAAATAGAAGCGCAAGAAGAACAGCTTGGGCTTAAAACAAGTTCTGTTTGTTCCTAGGAAGAGAAACTATTTTATTTAAATAGATTTTATTGCTTCCCTCTTGTTCCCTAACCACTGTCTCTTTTCAAACTCAGATCCACCTTAATCCCGCAGAAGCAAAGAAAAAAATCTTGAGCCTAAGCCAAGAGACAATCGCTAGAAGACAAGCAAAAATCAGCTAACAAATCACGAAACAACGTTTCCACCTGGAGGTTTTCAGATGTCAACTGTACCTTGAAAATACGTGGAAATTTGGAAGTCATAGGTGCTGCCAGGAACTCCAGGAAGTTACGCATGGCTTGTGAACGTGGCACATGTTGCAATAGTTAATTACGTCCCAAAGCTTCGTTAAATAAGAAAATCTATAGATAACACACGTTGAAGTGTTTTGAAAGATAGCATAGTGTTTTCATTTCCCAACAAAATAACACCAGCCCACCACAAAGATTTTCAAGAACACACTTTAGCACTACTAAGCTAAAATACCGGTATGAAAACGGAAGCAAACTGCCCTCAGCTATGGCAGACCTCCGGGTAACGGATTATTGTTTCGAATTTACAAGTTCGTTATTCCACGTGCATTTGAGTCCCTATATGAAGCGACCCTTTTCTCTCACATCACAACCGCAGGAAATAATCAACTGTGGAAGGACCCGAACGGTTCAGTTGGCGTTAAGAAGGCTGGCGATTAATTAGAGCATTGCAGCCCTCTTTATGGCTTTCAGACGTTGCTTCACAGCTGATACTGAACGTGAATTTCGAGCAGCCTGTGGGGTCAGGCTAGCGGACGAGAAGCATCACGAGCCTTTTTTGTGTATCATCACCAGCCACATCTTAATAGAGAGCCTTCAACACAGAAACGCAGCTTGCGTACACGACTCCGGAGTCGAAATCAGCAAGAACACCGCTGTGTGGCTCCAGGAACAGCGGTGCTTTTTGCTCTCCCAAACTTCCAGATGCTCTTTCAGGTGCAATGCCTTTATTCCAAGTACCCCTACACAGCTCAGCCCTATCAAAGGCAGCAGAAGCCAACTTTAGAGCACAGGGGCCTTATTTTTTGACCAAAGCTGATTCCTACATGTCTCATTTGGGGTTGAGTCACATGTCATCGCTTCCCTTCCATTTTCTTTCTGCACGAAATGGCAAAAACCACTGGGCAGTGAACTGTAGTGCTACGTGTACAAGCCAGGGTCCTGTCTGGACGTGCTGCATGTCACTCTGTGACTGTCTGGCTTAAAAAAACACGTAACAGCAACAACAAAAAACAAGAACACCTGTTTTTTTTTTTGTTGTTGTTTCTTTTATCTCCAGCTGTGAGAGAAACTGTGCACTGAAAAATGAAGCGGTCACTCTCCCCCACTCCCCCCCATCATGTCTTTTGATTGATGAAGTTTCTTCCTAGCTATACAGTATGAAAAACAGCTTAACCCTCCCCTAATTTTCTACCTTTAATGAAGAATTTTCAATACGGATGTTTCAAAGGGTTAAAAACCACTTTTGTGTGAGCTGTTAGCAGGTTTTTTAGTTATTTTTATGGTGTACCCTTGCAAAGAAAGCCAGGGTGAAGCACGTGAAGCAGTACCAAGCCAAGTCCCACTTCCCAGTAGCAGCTTCTCTGCTCTCTCGCGGTGACGTGCTTTAGAGGTTGAGCGTGGCAGGCTGGGATGGTGCAATATTGCGGGCTGCATCGTGCTGCAGCCAAATACGGCTAATCGGATATTAAATAACGTGCAAATCGGCTCCTGTCGGCTGAAGCTGTTCTGCTGGAAATGGTAAAACGAGCCAGAAGTGTCACCTAGTTACACACACAGCTTCCTATCAAAGCAGGAAGAGACGAGAACCAAGAACAGGGTGCCACCATTGGCTTTGCTTTACAAATCTTCCCCCTCCTACAGTGGTATCCCATCACTGCTGATCCTACGTTTGCCGCCTCTTCTGTACTTAATGCATTTGTGGAAGAAACGATGCTTAGACATGGCAAACTAGAGAAAGGCACTAAACAATACTGGAGACTGAAAATCCTTTAATTACGCACAGAATTCAAACGGTTCCTGAAGTACACGGTGGAATTCCGATAGCCATGTAATTCAGTCTGACATCACGAGCTGCAGCGCTGCACTGCTAATTGTGGCGATGATTACAGCTCTCAGAGGTTGATGCAGCCTTCATTTACATGTAATCTCTGGTTTGTCTTCTGGAAGGACTAAGGATCTGCTACGTTCTGTGTGCAATGGGAGCAGCAGTCCACCCAGCTTTGGTTAGGATGATCCCACTGATCACGCAGCGGCAACGTCGCCCTACAACTCACGCAAACTTTTAACCTTCAGACACAACTTAGTGACACATCACGGGCGCTGCAAGGTCTTGCGACAGCCTCCTGGGCAAGTTTTTGACCAATACTGATGATCCCGCGGCCTCCTTTTGCTATAGAACTTCTAATTGTTGAACAGAGACCTCTGTGAAGGGGTTATTTCAGTTACTTGTGCCAAATCCTACAGCTTGGGCTCCGTCGGGAATTAGGAAGTTTCTCTGCCTGTGTCCTCTTCTCCCTCCTCCCCACAGAGTTGGTGGTAGATAGAAGGAAGATACAATTGATCCCTTTCTACTTCTTTAAAGCAAAGAATGAAGTTATACCCATTTATCTCCAAAAAACCTTACATCACTGGCAGGCCTTGATAAAGTGACATGACTCAGAAGACGAGAATCCCCATCTTCAGCCTCCTTGTACTAGAGTAACTCTACAGGAACGCTACCACTCATCAGAAGGAGGAGTAGGATATCCATCACAAGGGGATTGATAACTTTTGTTTTTGCCATTCTGACCTCTCACTAATTCCTCAGGAAGAAGCAAGGGGAGGTCGGCATGTAATTTGTTCACGTGTAATTCGTTCAATTACAGCTCTCCAGCATGTACTGTGAAGTCATGTTTGGTACGACTCACACCAGAAAACACGACAATCTCTGTGAAGAATTGAAGACGCAAGAATAAGAGCCTGTATTCAAGTGGTTGAAGGGAAGTTATCAAGCTCAACATAAACCAGGTAACACGTTCCTAACTCCCAGATTCAATCAAAATAGAGCAGGGGTATTTAAACTGCAGTCTAAATTAGATCCATAACAATCTTTGCAGAAATAGGCAAGTCAAGCAGCAAAGTTATCTTTGAAAAAATCTATTAGCGGTAATGGGATGATAATCCTCCCAGATTCATTGATGCTGACAGATTAAATACTTCAAATTCATCTTTTATTTCGTTAGCTCATTTGACACAAAATAAGCCCTACATTTTTTGTATTACAGCGGGAGTAGAGGGAGTTTTGCTGTTACTGTGGCAAACTTGGTATTAACGCAGAGCCTCTGCCTCTTCAGGAGAACCACACAGTGTCACCGAATGGCAACTGGAAAAGACTAACTCGTTTCCTCTTTTAGTACCACTGTTCACCAGAAACTAAATTAACGTTACTGGATTTTTGTCTATTTAGGAAAAAAGGCATCTAAGAAGCGGGACTGATAAAAGGGAAAATGCGTGAATAAATACGCTTTCCCTATAGCAGGAGGTTAAACAATAGCGGGTTACATAGCTGCCAACCTTCTGCTCCTGGTGCCAGGCTGGCAGACCTCCAACGATGGAGCAGCCTGGAAGCTCCTGCAGGAGGAATCCCTCCTCCTTGCTCCTCCAACAACCCACCACGTGGCAGCAAGAGCAGAACGTCTCACAGCAACGCTCCGCAGCCCCCGAAACAACTGCCAGCCAGACTCACCAAAACCCAAACTTCCGCTCCGACCCTCTGTGTGCTAAGGGAAAACCCTGGCTCCAAGACGACTGCTCGTTCCAGTCCCTGGTGCTCCACGCATAAAGCCTTGCCGAAGGTTAGCTTCATGCTGAGACCTGGAAACTTCGTTACACAAAGTGACTTACTGCACAGCCCTCTGCTATAAGATGAGATGTTTGCTTTCTCTTGGAAATAAATAATATATGGCAGGCCTTATATCATACATTATTCCAGCTGATTACGGGTCTCCAAAACCCAACCCAACAAAAAATGGAACGGACACAGTACACAGTAAATAAGACAAATCTCCAGCATCTCGCCTCGTGTGACTCCACCTCAGCCTAAATTATGCCAAGTTATTCAATTTTGGATGTCCAGATTTGACCCACTGACTCTAAGAAGGCTCCATAATTCACAATGGTAAATAAGGGGTTTTGTTTGTTTCGCACTACTGTGTTTGTCCCTTAAATATTTTCATCTACTTTCCCTCTTACAAGGAAATTACTGATCATTTGCCTATGAACCATATAGGGAAGCTCATGAAGTCTTTAAAAATGCATAATTATCTAGGAAAAAAATAATTAAATTTCAGAATTAGAAAGCTCTTTTAATGAGCCTGTATTTTTTCGGGATTACTCAACTCTGAGAATCACACGATGTGCATAACACCCAGGACTTGATCTGGAAGCCTTCAGTTAGGACACAGCGCTAAAGAGCAGTGACACGCGTTAAATACACGCACCGCCCAGCGTCCTCCAGCGCGTCCACTGCATTCATTATCGATCTGCAGGACGTGGCTTTGACAGGCAGAGCGCTGCTAACTGCTACCCAGCACCACGACTGCACTCTAAGCAAACAGCCCGTGTTCTCTACGGCCAAAGTAGAAGGAAGTTCCAGCTCGGTAAATACCTTGCAATACATCTTCAGCAGCAAATGCCTCCTGAATTGGAAGTTGAAATTAATATTTCAAAGGGTAATGGCTTACCACAGATCTTTAGTGGTTTTAAATCTGGCCTAGAACACGGCTAACCTGAAGCATTTGTCACCATAAAAGTCACAGACACATCTGTTGAACTGCAAATCAGATCTGCTTTCATATGACAGGTGAATTCAATTAATAGAGCAAATTTGTTTTTCTGTAATGCAATTTATTATTAGGAATGGTGTAAGCATAGAAGCAATTTGGTGAGTAACTGTTCACAATTTATAAGAAATCTCCATGTTTGCTCTTTTTATGTTCATTGTCTGCCAGGACTCGAGCAATTTAATTTCACATGCAGAAACGATCACAGCAGAGAAGTTTCAGATCCACAAAAGCATTTCCTACTGAGAAGAAAGCAACATATCCAACTAGAAGACAAGTAATATCACACTTCTTTTAACCATCTACAGATAAACAACCTGCACAGCACCGCAGTTTGCTGTGCCGGGAGTGAAGCACACCGAACGAGCTCCAAAATATTTTCTTTCAGCATTCTACAGATAAAACTCAAATTAAGTAGGAGTAACATCTTCCTGAAAACATCTGAAGTTGACAACACAAGTTTGACACCAAAGCATATTAAATATTATTTTAATACAGCATAAAGCAGGTGTCCTGCGTTTCCTGACAGCTGGGAAGACTGGGCATTTTCAACAGGAAAAAAAATCAGAATTTTTTTAAAAAATTCCTATTGTTGTTTGTTTAAAGCAGGCATTGACAAGAACAAACAACAAAAACTTGCCCAGCTATACCCTTTCCTACCTCATTCATTTTGACTACACTTTTTATTTCCAGACATGTTTAATAAGCTTCATCTACCGGTGAATTAAGCTCCTTTATTCCTGTGCTCCAAGGGTTGCCACGTCCGTCGGACCCCCACAGCACTGAAGCCAGCTACGCGCACGCTGAACCGCTGCCATCGGGCGCTGCATGTAGCACGAGACAAGCTGAACGAACCTCTCACAAGGGAAACGCAAAGCCGTGTTTTCAGCCTGGTTACAGGCCAGCTCCTGAGTGGGAACGAACTGCAGGTACATCCACGCCCCAAGCAAACCGCCACGTGCTCTGCGGGGCACCGGGCTGGAACGAGGCGGTGCAGGCAGTAGGGCCAGCTGGGCTGCTGCACTCACGACTGGATGCTGCCTCTGCCACGCTGCCTCTGCTCTGCCTGGCACGCCTGTTCCCTCCTCCACATTTCATTTCTGTGAACAGCAGGCCCTAGAAGACACATCGGCCTTCAGAACTGAGCCACCTCGAGGCCATTTTCCCCTCGGGCCGTGACCTCGATCAGCTGGGAGGAAGCAGTCAGCGAGCGCTGGGCTGCCCCATTTCCCAAAGCTTCTCTCTTGCAGTTCTCCAGTCCTGGGCTGCTTCTTTCACTTGTGAGCAATAGCTTTGGGGTTTCTGTAAACTCTTCAGGCCATTGTTATCCACAAGTTAAGGTCACTGACTGCTTGTGTTTTTCTTTCCGATGTGCATTTAGCAGAGGCTTCCAGTGAGATGTTCACAGTATGAGATACACTTCTCAAAAACATGGGAATTCTTTTCCTTCTTTTTTTAAATAAAGTCAAATATACAAAGACCAGGATAACATAAACTGAAATTACACTTACAATGAGAGCACGAAATTCCACGTCCATGTTCTTGTCTGAGAAACCAGGGTAATTTCTCATTGTTCTACCTCAGTACAGACACAGCAGCACACACAAAATACCCTGCATAACCAAAATGATTCAATACCTTACATTCACCCTCCTCAATAGTCCAAAAGCAAGCTAATTGCTGAATAAACTCAAAGCACGCCAAGCTTCCTAAAGGAAATACTTGAACCTCAATGAAACTAGGTGAGCTCACTGCAGCAGGGCTTCACCGAGGCCTGTAACCTGTTAAAAATAATATTAAAAAAAAGAAACAAGAAAAGACAAAAAGCCTTCAGCAGTAGTAAGCAGAATATTCATTAGGGAACTTCATGCTTTAGTCTAATTGTCCTCTGACGTCCCCTTCATGGAAGTTCCCACAAAGTATTTGGTGCTCAGCGGTGCGGAACAAGTTAAGCGCAGAGTGACCAAGAGCCTGCCATGGCCGTTCCTTTATTATCAGTGTTTCTGGTCGGTGTTTAAGAAAGGCCACCAAAGGGAGAGTGCAGGAGGTGGTGGTAGAGGTAGATAAAAGATATTAATCAAAATTATGAAGCTAAATCACAAAGTTGAGATTACCAAGCCTTGTACATAGTGCCAGCAACTTACAAAACCTACTTGCAAGAAGAAAGATCTAAAATGTGGTTTACTGAGTTCTGGTAAAACACAATGAAGTATAAAAAATGCATATTTACAAATATTTCTGCTATAAGGTAAGGCAATGTGACACTACGTGGCAATTAAGGTTCTTCAAAAGTAGAGTGGAAAATGAAACCTCTTTCTATTTGATACAAACGAAGCTGACCATCTGCTTCACTGCAACAGCAGCAGCTTCTAAAAACAACAGAAACAGCAGCCTCTGGTGTTAAAATTCTGCTTTTTCCCAGGCTCCACCTTTCACCAGAAAGCAGGACTGAAAAGAGAGAAAACATACCTCCAGTGGCCCTGAGGGATCCTTTGCACTGTAAGTCATTTTCCATCGTAGCTCGTATTTTGTCGGTGTTTGCATTCTGCAATTCACTGTGCAGTGATCATCAGATTAGCGCCTATTCTGCCCTGCTAAAATTCACCTCGATACAAAGTCCTCTTCCTCTATGAAGATGGACGTTTTCTTTCATAGCATGGAAAGCTCATTTCACCCTTGTAGAGCTCAAGCTTTATTTTCTACGTCTGAAGAGACACGAATTGCACACCTCTTGAGCACATATATGAAGAAGCCAAACGCATAGGAGGATAAACCAGGAAAAACCACCACTGCAACACACTGCCTCAGAGGGAAGAATTATCCCATTTTTCCAAAAACGAAATATTTCACAGAGATGCATGTATTAGAAAGGAAGTGCACGATGGAGACTGCATGCACTTCACTTCCAAGACAGGATCATACGTGTAACTCTTCAGTTTGTTGTGTAATATAAGGCAAACTACGTGCCATTCTGCTCAGTAATGTGCCAGAAATTCATTGTATCCTCTCTGTGCAAAGCAGAAATATACTCAAGTACTCTCTGAGTGCAAATTAAAACAATCCTCCTAAGGATCAGTGTCCTATAGCAGAAAAAATCAGAGCATATGCACATCCAAAGTCAGTCCCACACAAAAGAAATATTTGCACTACCCCACTCTATCTCACAAACTACGTTACAACAGGCTATGAGTACATCAAGAGATGCAGAAAGAAATCAGGACTAAATAGAAGCCATAACAAGAAGTTTTTTTTAAAAAAGACACAAGCATAGATGCTTTATCAGTTCCAAAATAGGACAACTTCTGCATGTGATACCCAGTTCTGATACACTGCTCTTCTGAGCCCCCACATTCCCTAGGGCTTTATATAAGCATATTACCTTCTTTAAAACCTTCGTTTCTCTACCTAAGGAAACTAAAACTTCACCACAAGCAATCCAAGCTTGTAACATCATGAAGATCTGAGAGAAACAATAAACTACTGAGTAAAACCAAACCCACACGTAGAAGTAGCTTATTTTCTGAGCAGTTGCGAAGTTAATATCAAATTAGCAGGTTAACGTTCATGAGATCTTGCACACCGCACGCCGAGTGGAAGGATGGCTCGAAGGAGGGCATTCAGTTTTGTATTTTAATGAATGTTTTGTACTAACAAAGAAAAAATACAACATTTTCTGAATTGTTATTTGAACAGTCATACAAGAGATATAGAACTCTTATCTTTAATTTTTTTTTTTTTTTTTAACTCCTGTATCACTTTTTAATATGCCAAATCTACAGCTAGCTGAGATGCTGATGACACGAATACTTTAAGATCAAATAAATCAATCTGCTGACGCAGTGTATATTCAACTGGGGTTGGCATGTGAGAAATATTTCAGACAGTAAACTGTTGAATGCACTTACAAATAATCAAACAGCTTTACTCTCAGCAGGGTATCAGGAACAGAGAAAGAACTTGAGTCAATCTAATAAAACAACAGAAATAACACACTTCCTTTCAGATGAAGAAATCAGGACACCTGAAAAGCCTCCCTACTCCGCTAATGCAGAGTAAACTCTGAAGCAGAGCTGGCTGCAGCAGATCAACAACGTTCCTCAAATAAAGCATCAGGGAGGGCTCTTACACAGCTCTAAGCTGGCGACAATGAAGTACTTTGCAAATATGGGCAGCATCTAGATACACAAATGAAATTCCAGCCCATTCATAATGAAACCAACGGAGGCTCATCTAATTTGCACAAGGATGTTATTAAATGCAAGACAAAAGGTACAATCAGGGCACAAATACCTTGCCTTGCAGTACTGTCTTCACCACTAGATTTATTTCAGTATCACTAGAATTGGCTGTTTTTATCTTTCTAAAACAAGCGTTATTTCTCCTAGAGCCCTGCTGTCCAGAAGCTGGTTTGTCCTCCTGGTTCCTAGATCCAGAATAATGCTTTACATACACCGCCCTCTAGACTGCATATTATGAGTGCTTTTTTTTTTTTTAAATTATTTATTTATGTTTTTAAAAAAGGGGCAAATAAAAAACCCCAAATTTTCAAACTAAAAGGAGACGTTTGCTTCAACAGCTTGTTGTCCACAGCCTTACCTGTATTCCATTAGGTGGCTTAGCGGAGCATTTTATCATAATAAAATCAGCAGCAAGATGCAGTGGCTACCAAGCAGTACAGTAAATGCACAGATGCTACTGGAATAGAAACAGGAAAATCCCTAAACGATGCTTATTTACAACAAAATGTACTCAGATCTAGGAACATCACGTAACATGTAGCTTTAGGCTTTAATATCAAGATGCAGAGGAATATTAACTCTCATGCTTTAGAGACGTCTTTATTTGGATCTGTGCAACCCAAAATTAGTTTAAACACATCAATGAGATTAAAAAATCAGTGACTTTCTTCTCATATCCAAATTACCACAGTGTCTGTGCACTGTTTACTGTAAAATAAAAGCCCAAAGCTGCGTATGTATATTCATTGCAACAGACTTAAAATGCCGTGTGAAGGTTATCTGCAATCATTTCATTTGTCTTTAAATCCCACTCAACACAGAATCCTGGAACACAATTTGTTTCAGAGGCAGCCTTTAGACAACTTCATAAACCAAAAGCTTACAGCTCAGTGGGTTGGTAACCGAGGTTAAAACTGCTTCTGCCAGAGCCACAAATAAACACCACGCAACGTCGCAACTGAGAGCCTACAGCCACCAAACCGATCCAAAAAATAACCTGTTCTTCCTCACAACAGTGCCCCAACCCTGCTTCAGCCTAGAACTTGAAATGCCCTGCACGGCAGACTTCAGTTAGATGGCTGAAACTTACTCCTCAGCAGGTGTGACCCGCAGTGGGACATTTGGGGAGCTTACAGGGCCTGATCCTGACTGCACCTGACACAGCGCAAGACCTGCGGCAGGGTTGTGCCGGAAGCAGCAAGCACCCCATGGCACTGATTTACACACAAACACGCACCTTTGCCATCAGGAATGTTTCTTAACAGGAGTATTTAAAAATTAAGAAATGCTAGACCTCATCCTACTCTGGCGATTTTGGTCGCTGTTCTGCAAAGCAAGATTTTCAGTCCCAGGGGCCCAGAGCAGGCCACCACCTCCTGCCCCCTGCACCAGTCGGAGGGCTGGAGCTGGGGGCATGGCAGGCGAGGGGCCACAGAGGACCCCAGGCCCGCAGCAAGGTGCCACGAGCAGCAAGGTGCTGGCCGGGGGCTCGCTGAGGCGACTGAGGCCAGCAAAGGGCGCACAGAAGGCGACGGAAGCGCTGCCACAACACGGATGCGAGGAGAGCTGCCCACAGAGGGGCTAGCGATGAGGATGGCGAGAGGGATCTTTTAGGATCTACCGAGTCTGTTGGGAGATCTCTCCATCCTGGGGAAAGCAGCTGATGGCAGTGGCTGTGCCTGAGGGGTCTCTGGCCAGGAAGGGTGCCCAGGTGGCCCCCAGGTAGCGCAGCGCACCTCACCCCCAACCCCTCACCGTGCTGTGGTGACGGGCGCAGGGTGCCCGACAGCCTCTCCCTCCTTCCCCCCAAATATTATTTCAGCAGCTCACCGGGCTCAAGTCACACACAGAGGGGAGAGCCCCGAGACCCCCCACACCCACCTGGCGCCCAGGTACCACCACACGCCCCCAGCCTCGGGCGCTGGCGGTGGCCAGGGCGCTCCTCGGAGCAACCGGTGGGACCCTCCCCGTGTCCCCCCCCCGGTCCCAAAGTTGCCGGCAGCGCCCCGAGGACGAGCCGGAGGCTGAGGGGGGGCCCCGCTTACCTCGCAGCGCGGCCGCCCAGCTGCACAGCCCCAGCACCAGCGCCAGCCGCTCCGGGCAGCGCCTCCCCGCAGCCCCGCCGCCCATGCCGCGGGTCTGCGAAGGGCAAGGGGAGGCGAAGCCCCGCTCGGTCCCGCGGAGCCGGCACGATTCACTCCCCCGGGTTTATTTTTATTTTATTTTTTGTTGCCTGCACCCCCTCCGCTCGCACGCGGGGCCGGGGCAGTGGCGGCGCAGCGCTGCCTCCACACGCGCCCCGCTCGGCTCCGCGCTGCCGCTCCGCCCGCCCAGCGCCGGCCGCATCCCTAATGAGCCGCCCCTCCCCCACAGCCAATTAGCCGCGCGGGGCGGGCACTGACGGGGGGCAGCACCTGGCACCCCCCTCAGCACCCCCCAAACCCTACAGCACCCCCTCACAGCACCCCTCACTCACCTCTCCCCCCCTCCGACCCCACCCCAGCCCCCCCGGATGCACCAGGGGAGACCCGGGGTGTTTTTTGGGAGGTAGGGGGGTGCTGCCTTGCCCCCCAGCCCCTCAGGATTTGGGTACTTAACCCCCCAAGAAAGAAATAAACAGTACTTCATCTCTTAACGAGCCCGTGAGGAACTACTCCAGCAGCCACCCCCTTGACCCCAAAGCAAACACATTTGGTGCCATCTTGATTAATATTGCAAGGGGCTGTGATCAAAAATTCTGTTTCTTGCCAGGAGCGTCACTGTTCCCCTCTCCCTTCCCCCCCCAGCTCCCAACCCTTTTATCCCAAGCTTGCCACGGAGCTACAGCCCCTGCAAGCAACCCCCGTAAGGCCAAAAACCATTGGGGTGCCCTAATGCCACCACTCCTGCCCCGCTCTGCAGCCCTCAGGCACGGCCTCCCAACTCCTCACACCATGCCCTGACCCCCTCCAGAGCCTGGCACAGGGACAACAGCCCCCCAGGTACAATCCCCCATGGGTGCTACCCAGGCACTCTGTGGGGTCCCCCATGGTAAAAACACATGGGGCACACTCACGACCCCAAAAGCCATCTTTAGGGAAGGCCGGCAGGGCTTGCTGCTGGCCAACCTACTACAGCATTGCACCAACACACAATAAAAAACAAACAAACCCACCCCAAATCTGAAATACCGTTCTCGTTCCTCACGCCCCATGCCCTGGACAGCTGCTGCCAACCCTGTGTGCGGAAGCCCCCGGCTGGTAAGTTCTAGAAAAGCGTGACAGGGTTAGTTACACGGACGTAAGAACAAGGCTTGACAATTGGTCCTGCAGGCTAGCTTTGTACTGTTTTCAGCTGGAAACAAATAATTAAGGAAAAAGGAATTTGTAAACAGAATTTTAAGAGAAAAAAAATCAATATCTGAGAACATCACATCAGAAGATCTCTTATTCCCTTTCTGTCATGCATTTGCCAGGCTTCAGCTCACAACGGAGAGCAGAGTGGCAAAGGCTGAGAGCAAATATATGAAAAATACATTTTCCTCAACAGCCTTTTAGGTCACCTCTACAGCCAACGAGTTCCAACAACCACCACCACCCCTCAAAACCACACAGCAAGAGGGCTGGGAAGGCACCCAGGGAGGTTTTCACACACAGGCACCCACCGTGCCCCCCATCAGCATCACGGCCCCGTTTGCCAGCACAAACACAGCCCCCCCTGCTCACGCTCAGCTAGCCATCTATTTTTGCCTATGCCACTGAGTCAGTGTTTGGTGCTTTAGATAAAAATATCCAGTTCTCTGATTATCAAACAGTCTGAAGGGAAGAAGAGAGCACAAGGAGAAGAGGGCAACAGCTGGTGGCTTCAGTCAGGGCGCCTGGAAATACAAAAAGCAAAGCGTTTGACAGCCAAAGTCTCTGGGTGGGGTGGAATGCAGCAAGCTCTGAGCTGGGGAAACGCAGCTACAGGTGAAATCCTACCTTCTGTAGGCACTGGTGCACACCGATAGCACAGCACCTTACAGAAACAAGGCTTAAATGGGCTACGACAGCCCAACTTTACAACTACAAAGTAAATTTTTCTAGCTAGAATATGTAAACACCCCAATAATTTTCAATAAACCACACGGCTACAACCTGAAGGGAAAAAATAAAAAATAAAAAAAATCACCTCCTCCACACTGGAAGCTCAGCAAAATGTTCCAGCTGAGTTTGCAAAGGTGCTTTCAGTCCCTATCTCTTCTCAAGTGCAACACAGAAGCCTGCAGCCAGGTGATTATGTTTTGTTCCTTATTTGATGTACAGCCTTGGAGGAGCCCACAGGTGATTTGCAATAAATCAGAATTCACATCACCTGCACGTCAGATAATAGGCGGGGGGAGGGCACTGCTGACATGCTCTCAGGAACAGGTGAAAACAAAGCTGCTTCATTTTGCAGCTCTTGCAACTAAAAACATACCTGAGCTGACTGTTGAATCTGAAAAATTGTACGCGCAATGGATATAATGATAAAAGGAGAATAAATGCACCCAACTCATTGATATATATCACAGAACATTACACACGTACCAGTTGGCTCTCATGCAAATATTCACATCTGTACAACAGGTAAATAATTCAGGAGCAGGCAAGAACATCCAACTGTAGCAAGTAGTAAGTAATGAAATTACGTGAAGCACTCTGAATGGGCTCCGTTGTAATGGCACACAAGTCAATAAAAAACATCCTCACTCTTATCATACTTTGGACATTTATCCTTCCCCTCCTCTCACTCACAAGAGCACCCTAAACAAAATTGGATCTGAAAAAACCGTCACGATAAGAGCATGAAAAGAATGCTCTGCTTTGCCAAAGCATCTGCTGCTCCTCTCAGAGGCAGGCTGAGGGCAGATGAACCACTTCCAGTCTGAGCGGCAGAGCCATTCTGACGTGCCTGAACATAGAGGTAAGAGCTGAGCAGAGCAAGACGTCACAAATACACAGAAACAGCTGAAATTCACCCCGATCTTTTTCTTCTGCCCTCAAGCTTATGATCACCTGTACCTGCCTCTGCTGCTCTGCAGAGCTCCCTCCCAGCAACAGAGAGAGGCAAGTGCTAGCAAGGAGCTCTGGATCTTCTGATAGTCAAAGAACACCGACCCCTGTCCAACTCCATTTCAAGAACACCCTCTGTTAAGCCAGCCACAAAGCCAACAGCTGGGTACTTGCTCTGTCCTGCCATCTCTCCCCTGTAGCCAGGTCTGGCTCAGCAATTCTTCCTAAGTGTGGAACTCCCGTTCTGCAACACCCGTTTCCACTGCACACATCGCTCAGGCAGATGGCTGGGATATCTCACAGCAGCTGCACGATGAGGGTCTGCCATTGCCACTCTACAATATAGAAATTTAAAACTTATCTGATGATTCTTATTTTCTTTTCCTCTTGGTGCAACGTCTCTCACTCCTCTGCATAAGGTCAAGGTTTCAACGTTGCATTTGCCCTTAGCAGTAGGTCTGCATTTTTATGAGTTTGTCAAGTCTTATAACAGGACGGAATACCCAAAATACAATAAAAGTATTTAGTAGCAAGATGCAAGATCCAGCCACATGGTACTCAGAAACAATCCCTAACAGACTGAGTTGGTATAGCATCTGACATGCAGGTATAAAAGCATGGTATCTATACATGATGGCAATTAACCAGGCAGTCACAGCCTGCGTGCGAGCCTTCTGTGAATAGTTGTGTGTTCAGAAGTCACAACTTCTTCAGTGATATTCTATGGTTTGTGAGTCCGTAGGCTAAATGCTCATCATCTACATATTCTGAGCCCCAGCTTTGTAATGCCGCACAGCGCTGCTCCTGCTGGATTTGCAGATCTGCATTGTGCATTAGGACATCTAGTGGCTGAATAATTTACTGTACAAACACACGCCTGAAAACATGATTTGGATTCCCCATCAGGAAGCTCATATCTACTTTTCTAAATCTAAGACTTACCTGGGAGAATCTCAGGGTTTCTGCATTATTCTGCCCTGTAACAGAACCCCAACTCATTGCTTGATAGAGTACTCTGAAGTGCAGGCACAAAGGAAGCGGCAGGCTTACCTACCAATTTCTACCTTATCTTTCATCAAGATACCAGAGTAGCATGTTCACCTCTGATCCATAATGTTGTCTTGCTCTTTACAATGTACCTAACTCTTCGTTTGAGTTTTGAAAGATCTTTTCCTTATTCTGCATTTTTAGTATTTTAAAATAGCAGTGTCACTTTTCTGTTTCCTTATTAATTAAAAATGATACAAACCATTTTATTCCAGAGAAAAACCTTCAGCACCCTCAGTGGTGGGGAAAAAGCATCTTAAAAAGCCTGTGATGCTTCTTTAAACAACTGTGCCCCACGTGCTTTAAAGCTAAGTAACCATTTGAGCTGTCATAAGGCATTATTTCTGATGAGTTAAAAATCTATATTTTAATTTGATTAATCTAAGATGAAATACAACTACTTGCATTTTCCTGTGTTTATGCATTCCAGAAATCGACAAGCACCACAGAGCAAAGTTAATCTGATAAAAAAGTAAAATGCTGAAGTGGTTGGTTTAGCATCAGAATATGGAAATGTGGATTAACATGCCAAGGGGGTGATGAACATTTGAACTTCGCTAATCAATTTTAAAATCGTAAGAAATGGGCATTTAGAAAGTGTCATAATCTTAATACTCCAATTCACTCCTTGAGTCTTAATTTGGAGAAATCAGCTGCACTTGAAATGTTACCTGCAGCACTTCCTTCAGTTGGGCAAAGAAGAATTCCTACTTCAGCATTAATTACCGTTATTTTGTTTCCACACCCTTTTAGATTCCCCATAGAAATTAACAATCAAATCCCTCCTACGTTCGCTTGTCACACACCCAGGCATTTTTGTTGTGACTGCTGCTGGATTACAGGCAGACAGCTACTCAGCAAGCCCTAACCTCTGTGGAAAGAGCTCAGACTGCAAATAGAAAGCGTCCATCACTGGTACTCCCCATCCTTTACAGTCACTCACTAAATATCTCTTCCAGATTCAGCCTCCTGGCTCTGATCCTCCTGTCTGAACTTCTACTTGGATTGGGAGGTGCACGACAAGAAACGGATGATGCAAGGATGAGACGTGCATGGATTAGAATGTGTGCTTTGAGAGCAAGCAAAAAATAAGGAAAAGCAGCAGGACAGCAGACAAGCAATTCAGTAGCCTAGCTATTTGTAATTTGCGGTTAAGAAAAAAGAAAAGAGGTAACGGATTCCAGCAGTAAAGCTTCTTCCAAACATTGCCGCTCAGAGCACAGTGCAGTTCGGAGCTGGCAGGGATGCTACTGTCTGCGAGCAGGAGTACAGCGCGAGGGCAAGGGACACGAAACATCGAGCAGGCTGTTTCTGTTCTGCCTTCACAGAGGAGAAGTGAATGGCACGTCTAGCTATTTCAGTCGCAGTCAGAGGTAGCCCGAGTTGTTCTCAAAAGGCTATTACTGAATAAGTTCAGAACCTTCGCATCAAGTGGGAAGTTATTGCCACCTTTTTTCCTCCAAACTTATATGGCACTGAAAAGCTGAATTCACAAAGACTTTCTTGGGGCAATTAGCCAGCGAAGGCTGAGAGACACCCGGTGACTGTGTGTGATTGCAGTCCTGTAATGAAATACAGATAGAATCACAGGTCATAAGATGATGGAAATCCACAAAGGAACTTTATAATTGGAGAATAGAGGGGAAAAAAATAAAAAACACACCAAAAAAAAAAAGCAGAAAAGCTCAGAAAATATTTATATGAAACCTGACAAAGGAACATCAGCTAACTAGCATGATGAGATGCCAATGCTCTGCACGGGGGTTAATGAGACGGTCGGCGTTTTAGCCTGGCTGTTGCCACATGCTTCCCGTGAAGCCTGAGGTGCTCCAGGGAAGGTGCTGAAGCAGGCACCGGTCATTTAAATTGCAAATGTCTTTGGCTTGATTGGGGACTCTTCACCCTGCTTGGATTTACTGAACGCATTGGGCTCATCGTACACGGCTCTTTTCTCCCTGTTTTGCTAACCAGCGCACTGAAGCCTCAGCGAGTCACGAGAAATGAGAGATTATTTCTGACCTAATTAAGTTCAATTTTGACAGGACTAGAAATACGCAGGTGTCCTGTTACTGCGTTACCTAATTGTACCTTTGAAATGGTCATATAATAATGACTTTTCGGTAACGAGAGGAAAAGGGGGATAGGGACGTGAACTCTTTGCTCAATTATTTTCATCTTAATCTCCAGCACTAAAGCAGAGGGCATCCCCCTAGTAAGTACAGCTCTGAATTACTCATAATTACCGACACATCACAAAACTCGACTGTTTGATGATCTTGGGTGTGAATGAAAGCCAAGCGGCTGAGCAGTTCCTCAACTATTAGAGCATCATTTCAGCTACAAGGCAGAGGACCAACGCAAGCACACTTGGGTGCGAGCTGGGATACACAGGTCGTGCCAGGTGGATTTTGCTCTGTTCCAGCTCAGTCAGGGACGCTGCGATGGAGAAGCAGGTTGGGTGAATGCAACAGCACGTCCCTAGGAGCGCAGCAGATAATGGCCATCCACTCACTTCTACAATTGCTCAACTATTTTGAAGAGAGAGACTCAAGAATCTCAAAGGCATTGATTAAAAAAAAAAAAAAAAAAAAAAAAAAAGAAGAACTAAGTATATCAGACAACTGTAATTTAAAGAGCACATCAAAGGATCTGTACAACTCCACCAAGAGACGAACAAGTGTTCTGTGGCAGTGATGAGATAGTGTTGCAACGCTGACAAGAGACTTTAAGGAACCTACTACAGCTCAGCAAGTGATGTGATTGTGCAGAGAGATGACAGCTACACAAACATTGCAACCAGTTCCTGAATTAAGAGGAGATTTCTGCGAGAAAAGCTGTTCTGGTATTAGCTCTCCCCATTTTGAAAGAAAGCACAGCCTCTGGTAACAGACGCACACTGCTCCAACACTTCATGTTTCAGCTTCAGTGCGTTCTCATATATTTATACTTTTTTTCTTCAGTTCATAAATGCACAGCAGAACAAGAAACTAATAAGAGGAAATTACGTTCAGTCCCTTAGACTGAAGGTGAG
The DNA here is from genome assembly GCA_011076525.1 of Nettapus auritus. Classification (NCBI taxonomy): domain Eukaryota; kingdom Metazoa; phylum Chordata; class Aves; order Anseriformes; family Anatidae; genus Nettapus; species Nettapus auritus. The sequence continues at coordinate 4,042,228 of CM021786.1, read as the reverse complement.
CTTTGGCCCTGACCTGTCATTGTCAGCACTTTCGGGCCCCTCTGCCCCAGCTTCTCATCGCTAGTCTCACCACAGGGCAAGGGCTGTGCCAGTAAGGGTACAGGACAGCCACATCGTGCAGTAGATGGTGAAACGGATCCGGATATGCCACTTAGAAGGTGTTTTCTTCCAGCTGGGTTAATTTCTTGATGTGATTCCCCCACATCATACAAATGCACAGTGCCAGGAGTGTTACGTGGGTAAGAACAAGAGGTCTTGGCTGCAAAACCCTACTTAATGATGCTGCCTCTGAATTAGCATCAGCCTTAAAGCCTGCCACCCACAGTCCTCCTCAAACCACCTGCACAACTCTGATCTTGCTGGCCAGTCTGGCTTCCTCTCTCTTCCACAACACAAGTTCTCTCTACATCAACCATGTGGAACCGATAGGAAAACCAAAACCAAACCAAAAAGCCCACAACAACTTCACTGCAGCGCCTCACAGACAAGTAATACACTAATGCCATCTATTGTAACGAACAGTAAGCTATTTCCTTCAAGGGAACATGCAGTTAAAAATCAAAACTTATACAACTGTGGCTAACTTTTCCAGTATATGAAGCCCTAAAAATGTTTTCTTGAGGCTGCAGACCCCCGCACAGGGATTTCAAACCAAGCAGTAACTTCATTCTTCAGTTACCTCTTAATGAGCCCCCTAGGAAACCATCCAGACTCAGAAGTGCTGTTCAGCAGTGCTCAGCCTGCGTGTTCTGGAAGGGGCAATCGCGGTCCTCCAGCGCTGCAGTTCCTACATCAGAGGCACAGCACATCGTGGTGGCACCGAAACGCCCGCCAACAAAGCGGATTTCATGACATAAGCTCTTGCTAGAGCTGTAGTTCAGCTACCTGTTATGAAAAGTTCCCACAGAATATAAATGGGTCTTCATCATTCTGTGGATAGTGCCAAACGTTCTGATGTTTTCATAGAGTTTGTATCTGGCAGAAATAGATTTTTTTTTTTAAAAAAGTACATTTTCCTAAAAATTCCCCCAGTCACAGATTAGACAGTCCCACAGGATTTGCTTCTGTTAGGTTTGTCAGGTTTTTATTCTCACTGCTAGTACCAGTAACGCACCCAGCACCCTGTCAGGCAGGTACCACTCACAGCAGCTTTGCAGCATTCTGAGCTTTGTCATTTGGGACTGATGAGCGTTCCGATTCACCCTGTTTACTTGCCCACAGAGAAAACTGTTCCAAAGTAGTAATAAACAAAGCAGGTGAAGAAAAATACATGGTTAATATTGTCCATGCAATGGGATGACTGCCTCTGTCTCCAAAAAATAACTGCTGATGGCACTTAGCCCCCCTTAAGCTGGGCATAAACATCTTTTTCTCCCCACCCTGCAGCATGCTCAGCATACCATTTGATGAGAAATCTCTCTGAAATTAAGCTAACATACTCAAGCAGTTTACCAAAAAAATAAAAGCTCTGTGTATATACAGGGAAAAAGAAAGCGACATCAATTGGTTTAATGGGCTGTGGTGATAGCGCTCACATTTTCAACTTAACCCAATATTCCTTGCCTCTTGTGTACCATGCTATCAATACCGTTAAGAATAACTGCACGCTGATGCTAAAGCCAGCAAACCTGCCACATGACTTCAGTCTAATTTGTCTTGGGCTCACTTTACTAGATTTGGGCAATTTAGCTAAAGTGCTAAAGTGAAGATGAATCCCACTGTACATCCCCTATCCGCCAGCAGTGCTCAGAGGCTGCTTGCTGGGGTGAGCTCTTTCTGCCTATTGTTTTCTGCAGGCACGGACAAGTGGAAAACACTGATCCACACTCGCATTTGATAATAAGCCACACATGTTTAGCATACATTTTGCAGCATCAGAGAAACAGCCTATAGACAGGAACGGAGAAAAGAGCCTCTGTTCGGCATTTCAATAATCCCTTCACCATCTAGAAAAACATTGCTGCTTTTTGGATAAATTAACCTATTGCACCTGTCAAGAACAAGCCCCACAAATGCTTTACGAAGGTCTGACACACACATTACAGCGAATATTGATAAAAGCAGTTGGCCACACAGAATTAAGAAACCTGTCCTGAACATGGTACCAAGCTCTGGGTGCTTTCCCACCACCTCCAAGCAGTTCTAGCTGCAAGCAGTAGAGGGAAGCAGCAAGCACCGTAACATGGACTAGCCACTCGTCTGTCATGTACTAAAGACTTAATTATGTTCTCAAACAAAATACAATGAACTCTGTCATAAGCAATCACACAAGAGACCACGGAGTCAGTAGCTTAGTGGAAGTGGCCTTCTATGAAAGATGAAGCAGAATTTCCTCTGCCTATAGGGAAAACTTACTGAGCTCTGAAAATAAAAACGGGAAGTGGAATGCAGGGTTTCACTTTTTGTTTGCTCCATCCCCCCCACTTTACTTACCGAGGCCTGAGTTCACACGTTAACGTTTTATCAGGAAAAATTATTCAGAATAGTTTTGTCTGATCATCAAGGTATCTTACAAATTTAATTACATCTCCTTTAGTAAATGAAAATACACCCCTGTAAGTCAACTGTTGGCAGATAAGCATAGAAGGAAATATTTTGCTTACAATGTTTAAAGTATTTCACACGCATTCGATGTTTTATTTGGATGCAACTTAACCCTGCTCAGGAACTAGGCATTGCATAAAGCACACCCTCAGTATTACCTGGACACGTTTCTATCATAGTTCGGGTATTTGTCACTGCAAAGTAAAATAAACCCAACAAGAGCCAAACAAACAAACCAGAAGAACTGAATTATTTACTGACCCATAATTCCTCTTTCATTTTTATTGCAGGCAGCTGAGCCTACAGAAGCGTTTCTTACAGGTGGGTTACAACTCCCAAACAGCTAAAAGAAAAGACAATTATGAAACTAAAAATTGTGTTTCAACCTAGACGAAATAAAACTTTATTTTCTGGATCCCACATCACTTCTGGGAGAATTCTTCAAGGTCAAGCATTCCCTCAAAATTCGGATAAATTATCCAAGGTCATCACTTGTACCTTTTTCTTTTTTTAAACCCTCTTATAATCAACTGAAGGAGGAAGAACACGAGGACACTAGCTTGGGCTGCAGGAAGCCACTAACATGAAGACCTCAGGACAGGTCAATTCACTCAGAGGAGTTTTATCTCCCCGATCACTTTTGATGCCATGTTATATAGCTAAAGCACAGCGCACCCGCATCAGGCACCACCCATCACTTTGCACAATTCCTTGCACAAAGCAAGGCTCCGACTTTTGCTTTTAGAAACCAGGTGAGACTGCAATGCAAGTCCGTAGGATGGTGTAATTGGATATGACTTTGCATATGATTTGTCATTGAAAAGAAAACATAAAAACCAGAGCATACTCAGAAGCACATAACTTTGAAGAGTACGGCACTTACCGTGGAGTTTTTCCTTCAGTCTCCAGCCGTCATGCTTCGAGTTTTCATTGCGCTGCCACACTCAAACAGCTGAAGTAGACAATTCCTTGATCACGCTGTAAAGAAAATTTGTGAGGAAGTGAGGCAGAATATGACAGAGCAGGAAACAATAATTATGAGGTTATTAGAAGAACGCATCCCATGACAAAAACTTAAACTGCTTTGAAATACAGATTTTGTCTTCTCTTAATGCTTAGGATAAAATAACATTAAGTTACTGCTGTTTTAAGATAGAACTAAAGGTTAAAGGATAGTAATTACCGATTATTTAAAGGGTACTTATAACGAACTACAATAAAAAGATGTCACATTTTTAAGCCAGATACTATATTTTTAACTGGGAGTGTGACACTGGACTAACATTACCAGGAGACTGCACTTCAATTAGAAGCAAAGCTGTGACTTGCTATAAAGTTCCTACAGCACAGGAAGTCTCCAGTGCTTCAGCTCGCAGCACCAGTTGTGCTCTCTGCACCATGACACAGATATTTATTTTTTTTTAATAAGAAGTTTGGATTTCATATGCAGTTAAATACACGTGAACGTTTTAGTAAGTCCAGGAATACTGCAGAATAAGACAAAACCATTTCTTCCAGTGTTGTGAAAATGAGAAGCGTACTGCAAGTGACCATGACCTTGATATGAAAAAATAATTGTTTCACGTTATATCCCCAGAGCCAAACATATCAGGCATTTAGAACATGACACTCCGCAAGGGAATAAAACTAGAAGTACAGGAAAGGAATTACACTGAATGATTTTCTTTTCCTCTGGTTTCAAAGCCAGTGACAGGGTATAAAACACTTCTATTCAGCTTTTCAAAAATACAAAATACATATGAAGGAATAAAACAAAGCCAGAAAAGCACCAAGATTAATAAGGAAAAAAAACTCCTAAGAGAGAATTTATCAGGGAATTCAACAATTCGAAGATATTAACTTCAGCCTTGCTGAATAAGAGTAATTATTTTTCCTTAAGTCAGCTGATTTCTTTTTCCTTTTCATCCATTGCCATCTCTAATTATTTAGGACATCGTGTAACTAGCCCTGATTGCGTTACAGCGTTAAGAGAATGAAATTCCAATTTAGAAGGTGCTTAGTACTTGAAAACTTCCAGTACGTTCACTTGCTTAAAGGTAGGTGCCTGCTTTGATGTGCTGCCGTGTCACAGATGCACCTTCAAACGGAGAAAACTTCCAGAAGACGGAGGTAGCGGCGGCAGCAGCTAGCTGCAACTCGGAAAGTGAGGCGGAACTTCAAGTCCCACACAAGCACGCTGCCTCCTCGAACTGCTGCTGCCCCTTGCTCATCAGAAAGCTGGGGTCGCGAGGAATCAACCCGTTCTTGGAGGAGAATCGTTACTGAGAAGTTTCCTCTTCTTTCCCCAGCTGTTGACACCATCGCCACCTCCGCAGTGCTGCAACCACGGCACAGCCTGGACTCCGACTGATCTTTGATGGAGAGGGTGAGGGAACACGGGCTGTGGTCAGCGTGGAACTGAGCTGGTGAGCAGCAACAGGGACTGCAGAGAGTTCTTGAGATGGCGATGGGAAGAGAAGGGAAGGCTCCGCATAATGCAGGTCTGGGGGGGTTGATAGCCAGCCTTTGCTACAGATAAGGCAGGACTCGCTGTTCCTTCCCTGATTTCTCTATCGGGGAGCATTAAGCAGCGCAAAGATAAGGAACCTTTGCCTGGCTGGGGGCTACTACTGATTCCTGAGTTCTGATACGGGGACTTTAGGGTTGGAGCTCTGTCTCTGCGTGGGGCACAGAAGAGCGTGTTCAGAGAGCTGCCAAAAGCTTCTTATCTACATAACGCGCCCGCTGCCAGCGCTGGTGTAAGGCGCTGAAGAACAGCTTCAAGTTATGCGCTCCTCGGGTAGCACGCTCTGTATAGCGGGTGGGATATGTTTCCCCACAACAACAGCTGTTTCTCAGAGCCAGGCAACTTCAGGCTTTCATCAACTTTGAATTTCAAAGCTGTTGAATTGTGACTGGGAGATATCCGTATTTTCTAAATAAGCACATTACCTAAAGGCCGCTGCTCACAATACTCAGTTCTTTGTGGTAGCACGCACAGGCCTGAACCTAATTCTCCAGTAGGTTGCCCAAACGCAGAAGAGATCCTCCTACAAATGAACTCCAATGATCTTGTGTTTCATGCCACAAGGCATGAGGTTCCCATCCAGGGATTCCCAAGACTGAAAAGCAAGGTATAGCCGCTATCCTTTTTAGTCCTTTTGGGGAACTACTGGCAGAGTCTGCAGGTACTGTACCTCTTATAGACAGCTTACCCTACAACTTCCAGATGCAGTCACTCCAGCCAACAGATGATTAATGCCAGCAAAATAGTTCTCTACCTTCTCTCTCATACCAGATGAAAGACATTTATTACCTTGTCCCTTTCCAGTTTGATGCTACAGAGATGCCAGACTAAGGAATCTGACCTCTGCTCTTCCATATTGTCATTTTAATTAAAGCCATATCCTGTAAAATGGTGTATGCTGCTGAAACCCCGATAAGATCCTATTATCAGAAAGGAGCAAATTTGTGATGCTATCTGGGCCAGCCCATGATTATCTGCCAGAACAAAAGGAACGTTATTAAACAAACTCTGTTAGATCACTGTGGGAGGACAGACTGAAAATCACGCTCCAGAGAAATCCCTTATCTCTCCGGGGTCAAACCTGCAGCACGCAGTTGCTGCTCTGTGCTGAAAGCTAGAGCAAAGAGAAGGAGCTGCTGATTCCTGTTGTACCGGGGAAAGTTTTGTTCCTTTCCTGCAATTTATTACCCGGAGAGATACCAACGTTAATATCAATTAACTCCTGGGAGATGATAGTTTCTTAAATACATTTTCAAAAATCTCATTACAAAGCAAAGTGCCTGTATTTGCTTTCCTAAACACAGCCATTATTTTTAGGACAGACGGAAGAAAGGGTTACAATGTCTCTCCTACCTTTAAGGTTTAATGATCTTCTGTGAAACAACAGCAGCAGGAGGGAACTGCCACACAGCAGTTTCTTTACCTTGACTTCATTCTTTCACTTCTCTGAGTCAGCCAAATAACGTGTCAGCCCCCTTGAGGTGGATCCTGGTCTTTGTGCAGCCAGAACGAGCACTCAGCAATTCTAGACTAGGCAGAGAGCTGTGTCACATCTTTGGATTCTCTCAGGTTTCTTGGTGCTAAAGGCACCAAAAGCAGCCTTTTATTTTTCAGATAATTAATTCCACTGCATGCACGTGCCATATTTTTCTGCTTTTCCATGTGAGCACTGAGCTAATACAAGGAAGTCAGCTAGAATGCCTGTTGCATGCCCAGAAGTCCCACTTGGCTTCTCTGACTTCACCATTACTGACAGACAAGCTCTGAATCAGAGAAGACAAAGTGCAGCCTAACTCTCATCCTGATTTTTAATTACTATCCGTTAATGCTTGAGTAGCAAGAATGGCTCTACCACGTTACTTCACTTTCTCCTCTACCGGGGAACACAAAGAGCTCGCTCTGTGTTGGGAGTGCTGTTACCAGGGGGTCTGCGCAGACGATCACAAACAGCTGAAGTGCTCTGGCTTCGTTAATTACTATTCATCAGACGAGCTGCATTAACTCCCGTGTCCATGCTCTTGCCTGCTATGAGAATGCGCTGTTTAAACACCACCAGGTGGCTTAGCGCAGACAGCTGGCTGTGCCGAACTGTGGCAATGGGTGGAAAGCACCTGTGGGCCCTGAGCACTGCTCAGCTGGCAAAGAAAGAGTTCCCCATGTCTGGGGAGTTACTGCACGGCCTATCTCCCTCTGGCCTAAGGAAAAGGAATAACCCCGACCTTTCTGGGAATGCAGCCCCCTTCTTACTAAATGTGTGGGAACTACAAGCTCTAGTATAGCGGTTCAACTGGTAGTAAAGGGTTAGTAAGGTGACTTCAGACACCAAATAAAGTTTAAACAGAAGTTGCGAGAGAGAACGCAATTTTCTGGTCAGATGCTAGGTTCAAGGCATCAGTAGCATCTCTAAAGTGCATTGTTTTATCTCCAAAAGAATCATGAAAGAGAAATCACTAAAGGGACTTGGCAGCTGATAAAAAGGACATCCACAACGAACTAAAGAACAGCAGCAGGTATATCGCATAAATTCCTCAGAATTAATGAACTGGTCTTCAAAACAATAATGTTATCTTCCTCATCCATATGTATTTCGATAGGACAACGAACGCGGATCCAATTTAAAAGGGCTCGGCGTGGTTCTGTTTGATGTGTTCACAGACTTTGTTTGGGCTGCAGCACGAGGCCACTGCCCGGCGAGGCCTGGCCCCGCGGCACAACAGCTCCGTGTCCGTGGGAAGGGCGCTGGGCAACGCCTGCACTGACCGGACCGGGGCTTCCTTGCACCCGAAAGCAAGGTCTTGAGAGACTCCCGGAAAGAAGGTCCTGGGAGAAGCTTTGCGGATGTATTTTAGTTAAATCATTTGCCATCCTTCCTAAAATAAATTTTGATCTAAATGGATTTTTTTTTCATGGTCTTAGCTTGTGTCTTTTCATTCACAGATGTATGATGCTACTTGACCAATTTAACCTTTAATTCTACGTGATCTAAACAGTACGTTCCTTCCAATATCCATCTTCCAGTCACAACTGTAATCCTTCCACATGTGTATTTTTCCTTCGATCTTGGTTCCATATCCACAACTCTGGTTTACTCATCTCAGCTTTGTAGCTCCTGTCACCAGTAGATAAGCATTTTGTTCTCAATGAGCAGGTAGGAAAGACAGAAACATCTTCAGACTAAGTTGCAACATTTGTATTTTGCAGACCGTGTTCATTTCCAAATCGTCTTGAGATATGTATATTTGCAGGATCAGGCAGCAGAAGTCACAGACCACAAGAAATTCAGTAAGTGCCTGGGCAGAAATCTCCTTGGTAGCACGCTGCTTGACTCTGGCCAGTATCAGCCGCATCAGAGCAAGGCTCCAGATTCCATCTCAACATTAATTCTGACAGTAATACTGTTTCTTTTGCCCTCACCCTGAAATTTATATTTTAGGGAAAATACAAACAAACTAACATATATTTTCTAATCTTCTTTTAGGCTTAGTTTTACTTAATACACATATTGAAACTCAATTTCCAGTCTGCTTGTGCTCTGCTCTAAACAACGAACCACCTTCAATTTAGAATTAAAAAAAAAAAATCCTAGCTTACTCAAACAAAAGAAGAGAAAAACACAGATAAAATGTGACTGCATACAGTTTAATTAGCCAGGATATTCAGAACAATATCCCCTCTTTCAAAAAATACCAGGGGACCTCAGCAACTTAGACCATCTGTTTTTGCTGTTACAGTTGGCATGTGTGCACCTGGCTTAGAAAGCTAAATAAGATAGGAATTAACATGTATATCAGTAATAACATCTATGGAGAATTACGGTTTTGAAAGATGGAGATAAAGAGTTAACCGAGGAGAAAAGGCAGGATGAATTTTCTTCCCTCTACCTCTTTAACTGACTCCAGGAGAGAGATTTGCATGCAGGCAGTTCACTCCTCCCAGCCACCACCTCATCCTGGGGAGAGGGCCGATGTTCTCATTGGATGGCTCATCCATGAAGCTGACATTTCCTAACCGCGGAACATCATGTCACTAGCACAAGACGGCAGTAAAACAAGAAGCTCAGAAACAATGACAATCTGCCAGCTCCACTCCGAAAATAACAAGACTTTCTCTCTTCCCCCCGCCAAAGCCAGCAAAGCTGTTCTTAGCTCCTGCCACGGATTTCCCCAGGTGAAATGCAGATGGACAGAGCACTGTGCACATCATCGCAAGCCTAACAGATAATTACCTACTGCAAGGACTAGAAGCAGCCCAGATAATTCAAAACTACTTACCAATTCCACTACCAAAAATAAATAAATAAAGCATAAGCTGCTCCAATTCATTACTGTTTATTCATCCTTTGAGTGCACTACACACAGCTGTTAAATGGCCAATAAATTCTTCCCATTGCAGTGAGCACTCCTCAGATTTAGAAGGACTGCCTTGGCATCGTTTTTGGCAACACCTCATGTCAAGCCATTTATGCACAGAGGAGCAGGGGAACCACTGCTTTGGGCTGAGCTCATGGCACAAGGCGTCCTGTCAACTTTTTCCAGGAAAGGTGTGTACCAGACATTTTGAAGTGCATTGGGGAGCTACTCTGGAATAACTAGAAAACCAGGAAACCTGCTATTGCCTTGGGAGTTGTTTACACCAAGGAATGTGAAGGCCCATAGGCTTTTTATCGTGGTTTTGTGTGACTGTAGGTGCTCTTATTTAAATATAATGACTTTAATACCACCTATAATGATCATTTTAATAACCATCTCCAGCACGTCTTTGGGAGCCTGGTTATTGACATTTAAATGCGGTTTTAAGGATATAATTGGTTCTTCTCCTGACAACATTTCAGAACGATCAGCGGTTCATTCAGGCATACACAAAGCAACAATAGGAACCTCTACAGAATTTGTCTGAAGGATAAGAAAAGCAATTAGTCACCCCCATTGCATCACCAACTGAGGTAATGTGGTTACTAAAAACAGGAGTGAGGTTAACCTTAGTAAGAAGTCCCTTTGATTTCACATTTCTTCCTTTCTTAGACCAGGAATGGAGATCCTCATCAACGCAGCTTAAGGAAGGAAAACTCCTTGGGCACCCTGCAGCACTGCCCTAGCTCCAGGGAGACCGTCCCTTCAGCCACACGTAGCCTTGCACTCTGCTCAACGTTGTAGATCAGAGTCCAGATTTAGAAACAACACTTAAACACTGCTTCTTGGTGAGACCAAAAGTCGCTGCCTTCAAAGCACAAGATTAAAATGAATGTTGAACTGTGCAAGTGAATAGCCCAGCGTGCTGAGAATCAACCTCCAGATCAGCAAGTGGAAGAAACGAGGTTGTATCAGCGCTACTTCTTTGAAGTAGTGCTTGGACATCCACAGCCACAGTTGGGTGTGTGCTTTTTTGTGTCTGAGGTCTGATTTAACCATTTTTAGTCTTTACTTCTTTACACAAAAAAGTAAGTACTTCTGGGAGATCACTTTGTAGGTAGTGTAATTCTGAAACTAGTACTGGGGGAACATGTAAGTAAAATTATTTTAAATATAAACATCGTAGGACCATAAAAAACACACCCCACGGAGAATATGACAGATTCATTGGCAGAGAGAAGGATTCTTCCTAAGCAAGAGAACCATTCCTACAGAATGCATTACTTCAAGCAACTGTTGACAGCTACCCAGGTAAAAAAAATGGGAGAGTGAAGTACACAGAGCAGGCTTTTTGCATCTACAGGATTAAGGACACACCAGTGCCAAGACCCAAGCCAGAACAGGTTGCCAAATCAAGCATACAAATGGATCTCAAGTGCTACGGATCGGTACAGGCAGAAAGGCCGCAGGACAAGCTGCTTTTGGGTGCACGTACAAACTTCTTTGCTGTGTGAGCGGCGTGCATGGGGAGGAAGGGGCAAAGGAGCAGTTCTGGTCCTGCCTCCTGCACCTATGGCCCCAGGAGAGCTCCCAACCTCTGTCACTATGCCCATACCGCTGGCACGACTTTAATACAAAGAACTGATTAGTGTCAAAGCTGGAATACAGAAAAACATTAAAAAAGAAAGACAGATCTGCGAATACAGTCCTATTGTACACACCGTGAAAAGAAATCCCTCTGATAAACAAACACCTTTGAAGAAAGAAAAGAGGTTGTGAGGAAGCAAAGAACTGAGCATTTTGTTCAGAATTTTTTAGAAGAATCTCTACTAAGTTAAAGCATAATAAATTCCCCACAAACCAAGAGCTCTGCAACCGGCAACGTTCTTTTAAAAAAGGCTTTATATTCTTTTGATATCAGCTTTTAAGAAGAGTAATAAATAAGTGAAGGGGAGAAAAGTGTTCAAAACAACTCGCAAAACAAATCAAATCAAAAGAGACTCCAAAAACAAATTTACAAGTCATAACATTTCAAAAAGTTAATGAATAAAATCCCTACAATTTCCGAGGGGAACGCACGGCCACAATTACCGCATCAAAGGCTGTTTATTTTCTACCTGATTGCAGCAAGTCTTCTTTTTGAAAAGGAAAAAATGAGAATGGCCTTTGCTGCTGATTTCCAAACACTTTCTGGGAGTTCGAGGGACTGAACGTGCTTGCAGCAGCGTGGATCCGCGGTGTTCATGCACCACAATCACTGCAGCAGACTTGTTTACAAACACCCTAATTTTTCTACTGAAAACACAAGCTCAGCCCCCAGCTGCTCCAGCACTGGAAACCCCAACCCAGATACCCTGCCGGCTCCTTTCTGTCTGTCTCTGTCACTCCATCAGTTTTGCTCAGTGACGAATCAACGGCCTGAGAAGTGCTGGAGGCCTCCTTCAGCAGGGCTGTCAGTGCTGCTAGCGCTGACATTGCTGAACTCGTGGATATGGCAGCAGGGCGTTTTTAAAACACTCTCATGTCTTGTCTGGCTGAAAAGCCAGCTCTCAAAAACCCAAGGAAGTGTTGTTTTTTCCACAATACAATGTGATTTTAGAAATGAAAATAAATTACAATTTTGCCTGCACACACAAACAAATTTCCATGGCAATATTTTTAAAGAGTGGCGTCAATACATCAATATTATGTCTCTTTGGACCCTGCTTGGTTGAAGAAACAATGTTCATACGGAATTCAACTGACACCCGTTTAGGATGCAGCAAGATGGATAGCACTGTCAAATTTCATTATTACCTGTCCTCTACTTATCCAGTAGTAGACATCATTAGGTGTCAACTTAAAAACTGCAGACTGCGAGGGAAAGACTCCCACATTTTTTAAAGCTCATGCAATTTAGTGTCACAAAATAACCTTTTAAATGTAGCTTTTTAATTCTTTGAAATATAAATTTCTTCAAACTGTCTCTGAGGAGGCTACCCAGAAAACGGGGAAGTTGTGTGAGAGGCGCAGCTCCGTCGTGACTGCAAGATGACTGCAATACAGAGGACAAGGAGTAGGGATGAGCGAGATGCCACCAAGTGCACTTTTTGTTTAGAACTGTAAATAGAAGAGAGAAATGAAGAGATGAAATACAGGTGAAATGCCAAATTATTTATGTGAACCAGGACCACAGGAGATGGGTTTACACATGCAGTGATTCAAAGCACTGGGTGTCCCCATCACCGCTGCACGGATAGCAGAACACATTCATACGGGTATAAAGTTTATGATGTTAATAATAGGCTATGATGTTACAAATAAATCTTGTCAGAAAATTGACTACTAAAACATATTAAGAGGCTTTATAGGGATTATTGGTAGGTCTGCAGAAAATCTGAACACCTCTAGCAACTCAATGGATTTCTAAAAATATAGAAAGGTAAACTGCATTAAAAGTAATTATTTTATTTGTGTTTTTCTGGCAGTGACTCGGAAGGTATTCAGCATATCAGTCAGGAGAGGCTTTTAATAGTTATTTTTGTATGTTTTGTTTACCTAGACATGGATAGGGGTTGGCCTTTAATTGCCTTTTATGCTTTTTTTCCCTTGGTCTGTCTGATACAAGATGGTAACGACTATTAGAACCTGCCCCAACACAAAATCTTGAGCTTACCAAAAGGACTGGCACAGACCTTGTAAAATATTTGCTTAAACAAAGTCTAATTATGTCTAAAAAGGCAAGCCTGTAAAGGGGAGCAGGAAAGCAGCGAGACTGATTAACATCGCTGAACAGTATCAATAGCCAGGAGTTAGAAAACAGGGGTTAGAAAAAAATGGAGAGTTGCACTTAATATTATTACCACCACAATTAAGAGTCTAGAAGCAGGAACAGATGTTCTGAAAAAGTATCAGTTTTATCCACTAATCTAAATGAAACTCTCTCTGGAGGGAAATCACCAGCTCACTTAGGCTCTCCGCACCAGTTGGCTATTTAGTGAAGGAGATGACATCCAATTTTCATGAAATCCATCTTGTGACTGCTACGGCAGCTCCCAATATGAATAGCTGAGAAGGGTGTGACAGTTTTAAAGACAAAACAGAAACCCTTCTCCTCATCCCTCGAATAAGTAATATCAAAACCCTGGATTGATTTCTGCCAGAGACCGCATTAATTCTGTCTGGTGCCTCGTCCCAAAATAGCCCGGCATTCTGGCACTCTCACAACGCCGGAGATGGTGTGCCCTGCTCATTCACACTCCCAGCAAGCACCATGTGTTTCATTTAAGGCTCTTAAATGAAACAGTAAGCCCTTCACAAGATGTAGTTATTCCTGTAAGTTAAGAGGGCACGAAAACTAAGCAGGGTTAAACACCGCCGTGTGGTGAGCGCCGTCCTGATGTCAGTGCGCATCAGAGGAGGCTCCGCTGATTTCGGCGGGACTGAACGCTTATTTCTCATCTCAGTGTAAAAGTCCCAAACGAAAACACCGACAAATTCAGACAACGGAAAGCTGCCATCAGTACCAGGTTAATACAAGTCAGAAGTAACTCCCTGATATTCATCAATTCAACTTTCCAAAGCTCCGTGTTTCAGGAAGAATTAGGAGCGATTTTCTTTCCAACTTACAGCCAGAGATTCAAGGGATTGGGTGAACAGGATCTGTTATTTTAGTATAAAATCTGAGATGAAGTCAGATCACATTATGACTTCACTACAATTCATATTTTACCTGGATAAATACGGCTGCAGTTTCTGTAAGATCCAATACACACAGTTTATCTTTTAGCTGCAAACTCAAACTACCTAAACCCCAGTGATCATTCCAGCCTAAGTCGTACGAGTCACCTGAAAATGCTTCTGTTATTAGTAATTTTCATGGAAGGCAAGTGAACTTTTTGCTTTTAAAGTATTCTCTTACACTATACTTTTCTAACAAATTAGTGTAGTGAGTCCTTAATTGCTCAGCATCTCTTTAATGCAGCCCAATCACGCCGTTATGATCATGAGAATAAAACTGGATGCTAATTCTTCACCTACTATCAAACTATGTATTTTGTTGTTTGAACAAAAAAAGAGATGAACAGCCAAACAAAAAAGTATTGCCAAGGCCTGGAACTCACAATTCCCTAATAAACTGAAACTCCAGAATTCAAGAATCCCGCTAGCTTGAGCTGAAGGATGCAGATGTGATGCTGCACAAACTTACAATGAGGGGCAGAAAACCGAAGGAGTAAAACCAGTTTACTCCATACATGTCCTAATCCCCCTCTTTTCATTCCCTTTCTCCCAAAACAATTTGATTTCTCTCTGTTCCATGGCACCTAAATTAAAACAAAATAATTCAAAATTATTTTATGCAGCAGTGCATTACCTTGTTGAAATACTTCAATTAAACTTTGATAACGACAGCTTGTTGACATGGTTAGCAACGCAGAGGATCAAGAGCTGTGCTTTGGAGTGAAGATGTGCGTTTTGGGTCGCTCTTGCTACAGCAAGGAACTGTAACTCTTCGGGGAATGTTAAGCCCGGCCAGAACAAAGGCACGTCAACCTTCAAAAACAGCTGTGCTGGAAAGCAGGACAAACCCAACACAGGAGACCAGGGCTGAAAGGCTGGGGAGGCTCAAAGCAGAACACTTCACAGTGTATTCACCTCTAGGCTTGGGCAGTGGCTGGGGAAGAGAAATCAGAATTTCAGTTTGGAATTTATCTACCTATTTTTTTCCCAAGTCCAATCGTAGGTTCCAAAGTTCACAGTTACACAGGAAAGAGTAAGATAATTCCTAAAGATAATATTGACCAGGAACAATAAAAGAGAAAGTTTTTTCTTTTTTTTTTCTTTTTTCCCCTAACTGCTGTTCTGAAATGAACGTACCACTTTCTTGTTCCATTCCCCTGACCAAAGAACTCCGCAGGGGTGAAAATACGTCACAGAAAACAAAAACTAGAAATACCGTCCTCGCCTTGCCGAGTCCAACCGATGTCTGCACTTTGCACTCCCCTTATTTTGTCTGTGATTTCTTGTATGTGCTCACTCCCACCCAGATGCCAATAAATAACCTCGTGTAAACACCACCAGTATGATCAAGAGTTACAAGGGCTTTTGTTTGACGTCTTCAACTTCAATAAAGCACAATAAAATTGGAGGGACTTCACACAAACTATCCAAACATCTTTCATTAGTAAACCGCAGCTGACTCCTGCAAAGCTTGCTCTCCAAGTGGAGTGTGCTGAGCAAGGCGATGCACTTAATGACGTGCTGCAGGTACATTTGTCAGACTCCGTTGACTATAAACCTACTGTGTTACTTCCCACTGCCTCTTATTTTGGTGCATTTGCTTCCCATTTATAAATAATACAGCGAAAACAAATCTTTTGACGTTGCTGTTACTGTAAGAACAGCAAGCTCTGAAACCACAGCAAAGCACGCTATCACGGCCACGCTGCTATGTGAACCGCTTGTTAAAAATTTCATGCTGGAGAGATTCATCCCCGTCTAATTTGACGCACACCTATGGCTCTGATCAGCCCAGCAGTGAGTCCACGGGGCTGCTCTTGGAGACCTCAGGCTCTACGAGCTGTTTCCTTACCAGCTACAGGGGGCTCACCATGTTCACAGTCTCTGCCAGAGCAATGCCATACTCATCGCGGGAGGGACAGCCTCATTTCCAGTGCCTGGAAAGCCCTGATGACTCTGCATCCATATCAATAACAGCTATACTCAGCCCTTGTAGCATCCCCCCTACTCAGAGCTGAGACATGTTGGCAGGGTTAATCAGCAACTTTGGATGGAGAGAGAAGACGAGGGATTTGCAGCACTGCTACTTGCTCTGGGTCCATAGCAGAGATAAATGCAGCCTGTGCTTTTCAGGGCTGCTTATCTGGAGCCATTAACTATGCCTGACATCCTGCAGACACATTCTCCAAACCTAAACGAGATGATACGTATTTCCCTATCATGATGGAGTGTCAATATATTAAAGTTCCACGAGGCAGCTTTTGATAGCAGACAAGCTGATTCATAAATTTTTCAGGAGCTATCAGAATTAAAAACAGTGTAGAATAATTTCAGAAACACACGATAGCTTGGGTTGGTTTTTGTTGTTATTGGTTTTTGTTTGTTCTTTTTTTTTTCCTGGATAGTATAAAGGTATAAAGGGAAAGTGCCACAAGAGATGCTGCTGCCATCAGCAGGCACTTTAATTACCATGCGTGTCTGTGGCATATTAAAAATATTACATGAGCATTAATGCTTAACAGCCTGCAAAAAGACATTTATTTTTTTCCCAGGGTTTTGTAACTTTGGATTGTAAATTAAAACCATCACAGGAGGTAACATGCAATAAACCTATGAAGACATTTATATGTTGTATGGAACGAGTGATGGACCAAGGACTTGTATCTTATATATCACGAACAGCTATATTTAACAAAAGCTAAATTCTTCACAGAAAGCAGGGAAGTTGCTTAGCACATTTCCACTTGTTATTTATTAGCTCTGCCAAACAAATCCCTTCCTGGCAATTACACTGTCGTGACGAGGACATGGTCAGAGGATGCTCCAGCTTTGTTACGGTCCCGCCAGCCAGAATCCCTCCCCGCTGCAGCACGGTGCAGGGCAGGTCTGTATTTTCTCTGTCTACCTACCAGCTGGGTGGGAGTCAGGCCAACCGAGCACCTCGGTCACGCAAATCGGGGCAGGAACTATGGGCAGAGACCAACACACAGCTGCTGCAAGCTGACTGTGAGCAATAAGGCAACAAAGCAACGGGGTCTGGATAGGAGCAGTCAAGGCCAACCTTCAGATGGGAGCACATCACAGGCATGAGCGCGGAGGCAAGTTCTGAAGAGCGACCTCATCACATCGCTCATTTAGAAATTTCTGTCTAATTTTAATGTAACGGTACAGAAAGACTTGAAAAATTATAGCGAAAAACATTCACAAAGATCAAGTACTGAAAATCCCCTGGTGAACACAAGCATTTACTAGGAGAAAACCCAAATATTCAGAATACATAACCCAACAAAGAATCTGTGTCAGGTCGGACATTCTACCTATTACAGAACACAGAAATCGTACAGTTAAATTCCTTTTGGCTTGTACAGCTTTGCCTCTATAACTTTTAAACCCCCGAAAGAACATAAAGTTAAAATTTTAATGGCATTTCAGCAGAACCTCTTTGAATTTTGTATTAGATCTCAATTTAGCCTCTGGTAAAGCCTTTAGAAATAAAAAATTCTGATGCTTAAAAATGTAATAATCATACAGGAACCTTCCAAAGTCAGCATCAAATAGAATAAAATATATTTTATTAATGATACAATTCACAAAATTACTAGTCCTGCCACTCTCTGCCCACAAGAGATACTTCCTCTGCTGTATTATACTGCATACACATCAGCTACTGGTGTTTGTTCTGTGTGATTTAACCTCCTGATTGCTTTGAATGTTTGATGAACTAGCATGCTTCTGCTAATGATTAAAGAGCCATAATAAGGACCTTCTAGTCAGGAGCCTCTGCTGTACAGTCAGTAAGAGATCGTTCTTCATGAGGTCAGCTTTAGTTTACAGTAATGTGGATGCAGAGCCTCAGACCCAGCAATGCACTCCTGAGGTCTGTGCAGAGGAGCCAGCCCCCACTGCTTGGGCCGGGCTGGTGAACTCAGACACGAAGTGATTGTCTTGCAGGAAGCAACGTATGCTTTAAGAGAGTCACACAGAAACATTACTGACCCAAACGGAACATTCTTCAGAGAGCAAGCACTCTCCTCAAAGGTTCATAGTGGCAACGCTGTTTTTACTTGTAAATTCATAGAAATTCAGTACAACTAGCAAACAAAATCAAACCAAGAGATCAAATTTCATTTATCAAGTACAAAAATGAAATAATAATAATAATATGTCTAGGTCAAATCCTGGATCCACTAAAATCCATTGCCAAGTGCTCCATGTTAGCCCATGGAACATCCCAGCGAACATCGGGCTGCTGGTCAGGGCCGCATGTTCTCCTGTTACTGCCTTGTGTTTATTTTCAACATGGGAAGCTGCACGATAATTGAAAAACAGCTACATACAACAATGCAAGATGGCATTCCAGAGTAATACATTCCTGTCTTTCTCTATTCTGTTTTGTTTTGAGCACTAAACAGACTGCTACCCTGCCTTCTTTTCTTAGCTTTCCTCTAAAGTCTTCCCTCTTTAGACTATTTATGTGATTTCTAGATGTGTGAAACACAGTTGAAAGGCTAAAATGCATATAGGCGTCTCGTAATACACACTTCTATTAAAAGTACTCTATAAAGGCTGCCTGATATGGTTTTTTAATGGTGTAGGGAAATCTGTAATGCAACAATGACATCGTAATGCACCTTCACTGATCGACAGCCTCTGAGCGGGGCTTCTCCTTGCAGCAGCAGCAACGATAAAGCTCTCTGTAAATAATTCACACCAACAGTGAAACAAGAGGCCCTCTTACAAACATGTTTCACAGAAAACTGCATACATGTAGAAAATGGCTGAAACTCCCTACTTGCCAAACAGCTCTGGTGTTACGACGCAGCGATGTCTGCCTGCTGGCTGGCTGCTGCCAGGAGGGCTCAGCCTGCCCAAGCTGGATTGTTTTCCTGCGTAAACGCATCTCGTGTCCTGCTGTGCTTCAGCACAACTGACTTACTCTGTGTTGGATGCCGTCCATGCCAGGATTTATCATTTAATTACAACTAGAAACATTGACTAAATGCCGGTTGCTTGGGGAAATTACGTAACAGAAGTGATGGATTCTCAATAAAACCCTGGGAACTTATTCTTAAACATCATCTCCAGGGCTCGCCCCTCCTTCCTGAGCTTTCTGTTTTCCCAGCAGAAGACAGGCACTGATTGTGTGGAGCAGGGAAACATGCTAGGAACACGTAAAAGGGCAAAGGCATTAGAAAGCTTTCTAACACCTTAAGATGATCAGAAATGGGGATTATTTGCCACCCTTTGCCAGCTATTTTTTCCTTATTATGCCAACTATTCCTTCTGTAATTTGTTTTGACCATAGCAAGGCAGGCCTCTGCCACCCAGGACTGCTTGAAATAGCAGCCTGAAATATTTAGAATGCATTTTCCTTTCTTCATGTCTTCTGCACCACTGCAAAATAATAGTGTCACTGTCTCCAAGAGGTAGCATTTAATATACTGCTTGTTTTAAGGGACAACACAGGATGCAGCGGCGTTAAATGCAAACCACTACAGATGCACTCCGTTCGCTTTCAAGCATTCTCTCTTTTACCTGTTGTGAAGGACTGAGAACTTAATTGATTGTTTCTACCCTGAAAAACCAAATAGCAAAGGCAGACAATGGGATTTTCCCTTCACTTAGGACACTTGCCGAATTTTGGATGGGACCAAACAACCATGCCATGTTCCTCAGTGTTTCTAAGGGCAGAATTGAATCGTAGGCAACTTCCGTCTGTGCAACAACAAAAAGCTGCAAAAATATAAACTAAGCTTTAAAAAGCGTGAAAGCAATCAACTGCTTTGCAGGATGAAATAAGTTCTCCCAGAGTTTCACCAAAAGTCAGAAAGACTCAGTATTACCGTGAGAGTGATTCTCAGCAGTTTCTGCCTGTTGCTCACCTGGGTATCATACGCAGAACAGCCTGCGGACATTCTCAGCACAAGATTAGGGCAAACAAACCAGAAAAAAAAAAAAAAGGAGACAGATTTACAAACATTTATACACTGAAACTCAAATTTGAAAGAATAAGGAAGCCTTTTCTTTCCTCCATGAATACTTACAAAGCAGCAATTACGTGCAATTATAGTTTATAATATCTCTTCCATTGTCCAACTTTTCAGGCATCACATCCTATGAGTTTGCAAACAGTGCTACAGAAAACCACTTAAGGAGCTATAAAGTATGAGAAAATAATTTATCACAGAAAATAAACCAAAAACACAATTAAGAGAATTAGTTGTTAACTTAAAGCATGACTACAACTGGATCAATACAAGAGATTGCAGTTAAATATTCGTCCCTCGTTTTCTACATCTCAGAGCTGCAGAGTCAAAGGGACCGCCACAGTTTTAAAAGCATCATCTGACAGACTAGAGCCATACAAGAGGCCTCTGATCTGGGAGGCACCTCTGAAGGTGCACTGTTTGACCTCAAGATAGAAGAGGTTGGAAGAGTTTTATGTCCTTTATTCTTGTAGATTCTAATATCAAAGAAGAAATCAGGGTCCACTGGTAAAAGATTTAAATGACTCTTCTGAGAACTGCAGTCACCAAATTTAAGGAACAGCCACAATTCTCCATTTCTCTGCTCTGACAAGAACACTGGGCTAAGAAAAGGACTGTAAGACAGGGATACAGGGGATAAGGAATTAATTTTAAATCCTCCAGGTAAGCTAGTTCTTCATAGTGCTGGAGTGAAGAGGCATCAAGATACAGAAGAGCCAGTCTCAAACTGGAAAGACCAAGCAGGCTTCTTGCATTGTTATTCCACGTGTGTGCTCTGCATGCTTCACACTTCATCGATAATGTTCCTATGAAAGGCAGGGCCACACGATGGGAAGTCTGAAAGTTATCTTCTATTAGTTAGGGCTGCAGGAGCACTTCAAAGCAACTGGGGTGCTTAATGACTAAGCAGGTTTGGCTGAAGAAATCATGTTCCTTTTAACTTTATTGTGATAATGTAATTTAGCTCAAGAAAGATTACCGCTGAAAGCCTTACAGTAAATAGGAGGCAATTCACAAATACAATTCATTTACCATCAAACACATGCCTCAGTAGGCAATCTTCTTGCTTGTGTGCTTGTTGGAAGTACTCCCTTTCGGAGTGATAGCTTTACTTGTTTTGCTAGCCTTATATAATGAAAAATAAAATGCATTTACTCTTTGGAAAGAGAGAAAAATCAGTGTGTGGAATAAACAACCCAATCTAACAGCCAGAAATAAATTTGCCTTACTGCTTTAGTTGACCAAGAGGCTCTCAGACACGACGACACATGGAGCGGATGAACGTGCGTTCCACTTCTTGCTTCGTCTTACTGAAAAACAAATCAGAAATTCAAGTCATATTCAAGAAAAACTTCATTGACTCCAATTACAAATCTGCGATGTTAAACCCTGCTTTCACAAGCTGCCTCGTGTGTGGCAGACCCTAATCCTTCATTCAGAGAAGCACTGCAAGGTCAAAGGCGTAGATGAGATTACAAGGTCAGGGCTTTTGGAGAGCTCAGTCTGAAAGACAGTCAATCTGAAGCAGATGGTTCTGTGTACAGCCCAGGCAAGGTAAAGGGCACTATTGGAATATAAATGCTTATTATTATTCAACTAAACAGATGGGTAGGTCTTTGCCGGATCAGGGCCACTTGTAAAACATTTTGGAATTTTATAGTTGTAAAACCTGAATTTTGCATGATAGAAAGAAAAACTAAATACCTTTCAGAGTAATAAAACTAAAAGGAAATGTGCTTCTTCATGTTGGTTATAAAATAACAAAGATGGTGGTAATTGGGGTAAAAATAATACTCATTATACTGAAAAGTGTTTTGCAAAATTACAAGTTCATTTCCATTTTGGTCCTTGATTTTGATGGCCCATGCAGCTTGACATCCAGCACAGCTTTTACATGCAAACTGTCATCATCCTCATCCAGGCACTTGTCAGAAATGAGTTTGACAATTTCCTTTCCTCTCCAGAATGCTACTCTGATTTTCACACTTAATTCATTGCTCAGAGCGTCTACTAGAGAAGATTTAACACACACGAGTCAAATTGTGCTGCTATTTAAACAGAAGGAAAAAAACTAATGTGGCAACGTAAAGCATTGACTATTTATTAGCTGACATGATCCACCATTGATACAATGTCACTTTAATTGAGTTATCTTTTCTCCTCCCTTAAAGGAGAGGAGAAGTGATCCCAATTTGAATGAACCGAAGCAATTCCATTCTGTGCGAGTCTCCGTGCAGCTGAGGGACTGTAGGAGGGAAAGACACCTCACATGTACTCCCACTTCGCTGAAGATTTTGGAAGACTGAGTTTCCCATCCGTTGTTGAGTAAAGAAGCTCTTAAACTGTATCACAAATTAAAACACCGCCACCAAGATTCAATGCGCATCCGAAGACAATGAAGCTTGGATCCAGACCTAAGCTGAAGTAATTAATTATTAACAATATACAGCGGAGTGGCTCAGCACAACAAATAGCCATCTGGTTAGCTATTCTTCTGCTTTCCCTTTTTCCCCCACGCCTTTCATAGCTTGAGAACCACTGCACTAGTTCAAGTCAGAGCAGCAGCAGAAAGATGATGCAGCCACGCTGATAAGTAGGGGCAAACCCGAATATCACATCAACCACTGCGTCTGAAACCTTGCCTTCAATAAGGGACAAAGCTTTTCACCTATTATTTTCATTTCTGAGCTACAGAATGAAGTCTCTTTTGCTGCTCAGCTGATCCTTACGGAGTCTTGGAGAAGAGATATGTTTTTGTCACTTCCTTGTGCTGATAAGACTTGTATCAAAGTTGTGGGAGAATGAATTGCAATTTTTCAATTTAAGAGACTGCTAATATCAGCCAGCCTTGGTTAAACAAATCCCCTGTGAAACAAGAGATAAGGTGCAACCTATTTGTGTATTAAAAAGAAGATTTGTTTCCTGTGCTATATGTAGCTAATAAATATGTTAGCATTTCTCCCCGCGTTCATTAATAATAGCTTATTAAATAGAGCAATTAATGTGGTATCGAGCCAATTAGACTGACAAAAAAAATATTTGCTTTGGTCTGCACCTAACAATGATGAGTTGACAAAGACGTTTCAACACTATCTCTAGTGCATTTACTTGATCTGCACACCACAGTACGTTGCTGTCAGTATCTGTCGGGTTTGAGTCCTGTCCACATTAATAGAGATGCACAGAACCACGGCACGGCGCAGTACTCACAGTACCACACTGCTTTAAAATGGAATTCACGTTGCTGTCCCTTTACTAGATTATACTTGTCTTAAAACTACTTTTATGCCAGTGTGTTGTATTTCTGTACAAATTTTTCTAGTCTCTTGTAAACTAATTTTAAAAAGGACAAATTAATTCTGAGGATTGCTGAAAACCTTGGTGTTACCGTTCTCCAAAAAGATTGACAAGACAAGGTCTGTTTCCCACTACCAACATAAGCAAGGTGTTTGCCCTCCTCCTGAGAACAGGATGCCAGGGTTCTATTCCCAGTGCTACTTATTATTTCATGTGATACAGTGGAACCTTACAATCATCATTAAAAAAAAAAAAAAGAATGAATTAAACTTAAGGGAATTTAGTTTAGAAAGCACAAACTTAAAAGACAATTCTGTGTAACTACCAACTGCTTCCAGTATGCTCCTGTTTCTTCATTGTCAGCAGCAGTCAGGAAGAGAAGTCACTTGTGCAGTGCCAGGCGGTTTACCTGCATGCTGCAGATTGGCTGAAGACAATGAAATTATTACGACTTCTTTATGAAGCATCCAGCATTGTCTGCTGTCAAAGACGAGGCAAAGGGGCACACAAATCATTGTTCTGTTTCATTCTGCTATTTCTCTTTATAGCACATGGTTTCTCAGTAATAGTCTGGCTCTTCCATTCGAGTCTGAAATGAGAGCCTTCAGAACAGTGAAGTATGTCAGGAAACAGCTGAAGAGGATGGAGAGAATCAGTGTGGGGGCTTTCCTAAGGTACAGCTAGGGCACGGTGTGCAAATTCAGGTATCATTCCTTTTGAATGCTATGTGGACAATTTTATTTTAATCCACTCGTCAAAGGGTCCATGCACGTTAGTGGTCTGAGGTTGAGGAGAGCAAAACGCCACAGCATTGCAGTTAATACTCTACAACGTACAGGAGCTGAATTCAAAGCCATAAAATGTACCTCTGGTCTCTCCTGAAATAAATGGTGCTACCCCAGCTATTGATGGCTTTGGATCACTGAACTCATAGGCCAGAAGGCTGTTTTCAGGATTTACCTTCTCAGAATTTAGTGTTTTAACCAAGAGAAAAGAGAAAAGGAAGAGGAAAGTATTATTCTCTGCTGTGTAACGATCTCCCTGGGTGAAATAGGTAATGCAGTGGTAATTTTTAATTCCTTACATAGAAGACTACCAGCAGATTTCATTACCTAGTTGTTCTGAATACTCCCATATTGTTAGCTGGAGTTGTGATGTTCCAGTCCCTGTCACACACTAGTTCCAAGCTGGCTGGTCCTGAGCTCAGAGGTTTGTCATATAACCTTGTGCACCCATCTGGATAAAAGGACTTTGATGCTTGTGGAGCAGAACTTACAGGCATTCAATTTCACACCTGTGATACAGATACAGAAGAGCAGCAACAGCCAAGCTGCTGTCTTCCTTTGGAAAACGTGATTAAGAGTTTCCACCAGGGCTTTTCAGAGGCAAGATGAGCTGAAGAAAAGGACTTGCAATGATATTAATACTTCATTTGATGAGTTTGTAAACATGCTGAATGAATCTTAGGTAAGAGGGACAAAGGTTTCACTGAACACTTACAGAAGACTAGCTAGAAAGACACCTGTTAAGTAAGAGTATAATTCAGCCGCACACAGAGGTCTGGAGTAAGAATTTAACACCACTTAACATGCAGCTCAGTCTTCAAAATAAAGCTGGAAAAAGTGCATTGTCTTCCTGTATGCCTTGTATGAAAAACTGAAGTTTAATCTGCAATTTCCAGCAAGTCCCCCAAACACCATCAGCTACACCACGCTCAAGGCCCCGAGGAGGCGCATAGGCTGCCCCAGTGCTGAAATGAATGTGATGTGCTGTGATGAAATTAAGGCATACAATGATGCACGTTTATAAACATCTTGTTAATTACTGACCAAGGGAAAGATGTTATATAAATTTCTTCAAGTAGCTGAGACTGTACAGAGAACGAGGTCTACAACAGCTGGAATTTTTGAAATATTTGTTAACGTGGTCAACTAAGAAAAAATAATTCAAATGAATTTTTGAGGTAAACATCCCATACCTGGTATGAGGAAATCCTACCAGATTTTCTCTGAATTCAAATGACTTAAAGTTTGTAAATTTTACACGAATGTCCAGGTTGGCTCATGATACTTGTCTCGAACTGCCTGAGTCTTACCCACACCAGAGCTCTCCACATCCTTTTCTCATTGCACTGACAAGACTACAACTACCACACAGCTCAGATGGCGAGGTACCACGGACCCGAACACCTTCACGCTTTGCAAGTCTTCAGATTCAGAACTTTCTTACCTGAACCATCTCCAGAGTTGAATGTAATTGAAGTTAGGTAGTAATTAAATTCCTCAGCATTGCACGCAAGTGTAATGTGTTAATAAAAAAGTAATTGCACCTTCATTGTTTCAGCAGGTTTGGTTTAATTACATGGCAGTTATATTTCTCTCCGTAGTTATTCACTCTCAGCGAGGGCTCTCCTTACCATCTGCTGATATTTAATTAATATATGCTAAATGTCCTACTATATTATTAAATCTCATTTAGAAGTGTCCTTAGTATCTCGGTATAGGGCTGCCTATATTGCAGGAGAACGAGCGGGGACATTGCCTTGTACTTAAATAATTTAGATAAAAGAAGGCTCATTAATGGAAGAGAGGTGTTATCTTTCCCTCTAGAAATGAGCAAAAGGGGAGGACAATTACTCTAGAAATGTAATAAAAACTTGGAGATTTCCCACAGGTAAAATTTATCTAAAAATTCCTCTGTACTACCAGATCTGCCAATCCTTCTAGCTGATGCAAGGCCACCCCACTATCACAATATTTGTAATGTTCTACACCACAGGACAAAACAACAGACTCGATTTGGGGTTTGTGAATAGAACTAGAGAAGTCTTCTTCTCTTGTAACAAAAGATTTGCACTTGGACATATTGTGAAGTAAGGCAGCTAGAATAAAGCTTGTATTTCTCAAGATCACTTCCCTGACAGCTTTATTTTTTCCCCTTTGCAAACTATCACCAAGGAGATTTTACATACATTATTGCATAACTCAGCATCTCCGTTAAAAATATCACTACATATGAGAAATGGATAAAAAATAGCGAGGTATAAATGTGACAGAATCAGGATAAGATGCTTCAGAAATAGACACAATGGCCATGATTTTCAGAATTGTCTGTGGCTAAGAGGGAGAAATGGAACTGAGCTTCTAATCATACCTGAAGAGCAATGGAAATACAAAGTCAACTCATTCCACCACTTTCGCTATTTCCTCACAAACTAAGGATTCTGAGGCAGGGGTCCAGCTGTCTCATGCAGAACAAAGATTTCATATATCTAAAACCTGTGCAATAATGTCTCGTTTTTTTATCATCCAAGCAAGGAGATTAATTATTTGTCATTATCAACCAAGAACATGGTATAATTCTATCCAGCACAGCACCTCCTTGTCTGGGACGCAGTGCTGGAAGGAAATTGACTGATGTCAATGATGTGGGGAGCAGCCAATCATTTCAACTTTCTCTGAAAATAATATGAATTAATTTTGCAAAATAAGAATTTAAATCATAAAGAGTTTCAAAAGTAAAAAACAACCCCAATAGCCTATGTACTCCACAGTTTCCCTTTGGGATAGTGTTTTAGAAAAGATATTAAAACCTGGAAGAGTTTTGAATACAAATACATTGAGTTACAATATTATCTGTATTCCAAAATTCATTTTGCATCTTTAAAAATACTGACCGTAGCCTTTTTGTAATAACTGCAGGGCTGTCCCATATTCTTTTGCCAAAGCTGTTGTGTAGCATATCTCATGCTGAATAGAAAAGGCAAGTACTCATAACCATTAGATATCATCTGGTACATGAAAACAATTAAGAGGGGTTGAAGCTGCCTCTACTTGCAACTTACAGCTCTGATGCAAAAGTCATTGAGATGAATAGAAAAATTTCCACTGACTTCAGAAGGCTGTAGAGCTCTGTATAAGTAAATATAATTCCCAATGCTTCGCTTCCCATTGAATGATTACAATTTTAATAAGTCATACTTTTAAAAAGGAAGGATGTGGAATTTTAATAAGTAACTTTTCTCAGTGCACCTTGTGAAGAATGTAATTAGATAAATCTATTAATAGCTGAACTGCTGAGAAGCGACAAACTAAATGTCCGTTCAGACCATGACAGTTCCCTACTTAAAGACTATAGAAAGTCAGCGGTCTTCAAATGACCACAGTGGCATAGGATTCAATTTTGTTTGCATTTTAGTCAAGCAGCAGTGGCTCTAATAGCTCAACCAAGCAAATGCTGCTTAACCTTACACGGATATTTATAGTCTTACCTCTGCAGAATTCTCTCTAAACAGGTTTTGAAGCAGCTTCCACACTCCTGAAGCAAATTACAAATGAAATCCATGAAGAATTGGCAAGCAGCTTCCTACAACTCTGAACAACTAATTGTACTACAATACCTTTCAGATGGCTTACACAAAATAATCTCTCTGATATCCAAGGAGTCGAGACTTGGTAGAATTTCCCCGAAGAGCTTCGCTTGATATGCTCTGGGAGTCTCCTACATTGCACATTAATGCCGGAAACAGTTGTTGGTTTTTGTACTGCTTAATTCATTACTTTGTTTTACTTACGCACCTCCTCCTCTCCAGTAATACAGAACCGTTTCGTTTACAGATTTAAACCCTGGATATTGCTGGCTGCTACAATCAATAAATGTGCATTAATGCTAGCACAAGAGTGACTTGGTTCACAGAAATACGTGCAAGATTAATTAAAACTTAACTCCTGCTTATATCACAAAGTTCTCTTCAGAAACAGTAGATGTAAATAATTGAGAAATAGTAGGCCGGTTACTGTCTTAAATCACTGGAAAGGGACTCAGACTGTGATTCTTCAGGTTGCTACAGATGAGTAAATAGCCCAGGACCACACAGTTAAAAGGGAAGAAATTAAAAAGTACCAAAATGATGTAAAAGCCTTGTTCCAATGCTTACAGTGCCTCAGACGTTTCATGGACTATATTTGCTTGCTGTTTACTGGCTCAGCTCACTGAATACAGAACAAGGTATCCGAGCTTAGTAGCCTTTAACACCCTATGTCGTTACAGCACCTGATCCAAGGCAGAGCTGTGCATCACATGCCAATGTCACCTGAAGTTTAAGGATGTGCAAAAACCCAAAAGACAATTTTCATTTCTCAGCACCTTCCATCACATATACTTGTCCACAGGTCTGTGGTCTTCACCTGAAATACCTTAACTGTGATCAGAGCAAATACCATGAACAGGTTTGGGTGACTGCAGCAGCCAGAAGGCAGATTAATCATACAGCAAAGATGATTTTATTGGTATTATCTACAGTAACAAAACCTGAGGGAAGAAAAAGTGGAACATAAAAACAATTATATCTAACAAGATTCTTCAGATATGTCTGTGGGGTTTCAATGCATATTTAATTCTGTTTGCATAATTTGTTTATTGCTCTTTTTGACAAGCATCTTCATTTATCAAAAATCTACTTAAAAGCTATTGGGGTGATCTAATAGTGCTAAGAATGCTATTAGATTTATTATTTGTCTTTATGAATATAAATAAAAACACAGAGCTAAAACAAGAGCAGTTCCAGCTACCGAACCCTGGTTTTGCTCATCAACATGAAATTTAATTCAAGGTGCCAAAACATTTTTAGATATTCGGGTGGTTGCAACTCTCTCGCTGTTCTCCCTTGTTCCATAGCTCTGGTAGCATTATTTGTTGATGTTAAAAAGTTATTCAAAAGTCTGTGTTAAAAAGTGATTCCTTAACTATGCTGCTGCAAAACTGGCCCATTGTGCATCACAAAGAAAGGTATTTCAGAAATAGCCTGTTGTGATATAAAACAGAGAACGGTTTACAAAATAAAAGATCCTGCTTATGACATTTCAGACTCTCTTACCCAATTTCATCAGGATCACTGGTTTTGAGCGAACACTTTAAAAAATATCTTGATTTAATTATCTAATGTGAAAGAAGAGATGAGGATTAGCAGCTGATTAAAATGTTTCCAAAAACCAGTTATGATTAAATGAAGTAATCCTCCAAGAAACCAAAAGCTGCATCAGATAAATTTTGCTATGGAGACTGCACCCAAGCATTCAGCAAAGCTCCTTGTAGCACTTTGTTAAGAGCCCAGATTTATTTAGAAATCCAATGGGATCCGACCTGCACTCACACAAAATGATAGGCCAGAGGACAAAATAAGATCTGTTCCCCAGCTCCTTCCTCCACTGCTTAATAACAGAGCATAGACTTGCAAGAGATTGTGTAGCTGCATTTGAGATGCGGAATTTTCCATATTTTATTAATTAATCTTATTTACTGACTCACTGAGCAACGGCCCTCCAGCTTGCCCTATTCCAGCTTCAACTACCACAAATTACACACTTTCTACAGCCCTTTCTCTGTATTTTCTTCATTACTCTGCAGAGAGACATTCTGTAGAGTGCTCCATGATGGGAACACTTCCCTGCAGCGCAGACACTTTCCTAATTGGGATATTATTTCTGGAAAGTAAACTATAGACGACTATATTTGGAATGCCTTCCAGAAAGGCAGCTTCATTCTTGCTTGAACCGTGGTTACAAACCGACCAGCAGGTTACTGTCTGGCACCTGTTCAGCATTCTGTAGCACTATTCTGTTTCCTAGGTCGCAGAGATGTTTATTTTGCAAACATTTAGGATGGCTTAAGGCACTGCTTGTTCTAATCTTCATACCCGAACTGACAGAACAAAATGCGTAAGCCCTCTTCATACACTTCAGGGTCATACAAATGAACTTAAAATGCTGATGAGAGTGGTTCTAATCTCGTTTGGATGAGTTTGTGCACTAGCAGTTTTGTGGGCACCGTTCTGCTGCTGATGCACGGCAGGGGTAAGAACCTCCCCACCAAAAGCCAGCAAGGAGCCACTGGGCACAGGAATACCTCTCACTGGTCTGGGTAGCTCTGCAAAAGAACACCTCCATTCATTTGGAAAAGCACTATGAAATCCCTTACCGACATATTCCATTTAGTGTGAGGCCCCAGGGAAGACCAAATGCTATGATGCCACACGCTGAATGATCTGGACACCTGATACAGTACCGTGTCTGTCTTTAAGGAGCTGCAAACGGACATGATAAACAACTGATGAGAGAAAAAACATGATGTTCATGTACAGATAAGGAAGAAATCCTTAAAGAAAATAACTGACTTGCCCAGTGTCACAAGGACCTCGGATGTCAGGCTGGACACTTGGCTTGCACTTTCCAATTCCTAACCTGCTGCACAGAAAGTATAAACATAAGATATAAAATACTGACATGCTCCCTCGATAAGGGTTTCTGAGAGAAGGACTGGAGAGTGAGGGATATTTACACATACTTTGCACTGGTAAAGATAAAAACAGAAGACACAAGGCAATGAACAGCCAGATTCTTACTTTAAATACCACAATGCTGCTGTAACCTGCAGAGAGACAGACAACCAAAATACCAAAACAACTCTCGTGGTAAAGTTCCTATCTGATTTGGTGGGATTGAAGCTGCCATGTGACTATGGAAACCAGTCACAGAAAAAACTGCTTTCTTCTAACTCTGAAGTAACCATAATGTGATAAGAAAACCACTATTTCTCCATGAAACACCTCTTCCATTTCACCGTAGTGTTTCAGCCTTTAAACTTCCCCAGCCTGAACTAAGCTACATTTTTTTTTGTCTGAACAAACTGATTTTGTTTAGAGAAAGGAGGAAATTCAATAGTATTTCACCATCTTTTGATGCTTTTTCCAATCACTCCGATTCTTCTCTTCCCCCCCCCTTCTGCTGCCTCACTTCCTATTAAAATAATGTTCTCATAAAACCCCATAATGAGGTTTTCACTTTAAGAAACCTGGGACTTCAGGAGATTTCATCCTCCTGAAGAATCTGTTAAAAGGTATTATGAATGCAGGCAGAAAAAATTATTCCTAGTAAATAACTCTCTAGTTC
The DNA here is from genome assembly GCA_011076525.1 of Nettapus auritus. NCBI lineage: Eukaryota > Metazoa > Chordata > Aves > Anseriformes > Anatidae > Nettapus > Nettapus auritus. Next base: position 4,010,859 of record CM021786.1, on the reverse strand, counting down.
TTTATATTTCCTCACAGAATATTCGTTCTCGGTTGAGTTTTATGTGCCTCTTACACAGGAGAGGGTTTAGTTTTAATTTGGCATCTACAACACCAGCCTCGCTGCCTAAGATGCCAGTTCAAATCCATCGTCTTTTATTAAGCCTAGCCAAAGCCCTAAAGAGCTTGTAAGTGCACCGATGGGTCCCTCGAGAAATGGGACAATGTTATTTGAATATAATTCAAAGAGTCAGACAATCAGCCTCTCTGTCACTGGGCACACAGTTTAGCTGTGAGTGATGCTCATGAACAGCAATAATTTAATTGCATGCTGAAATCCACGCTTCCAATGTTCCAGTCCTCCTGATTTGATCTCCTACGAAGTGGGGCTGCAGCCAAAGCCAAAGCCATGCTGGGCTTCTTTGTATGGCTGGACGTCAGAACATCTCAGAACGAAGGACACACTGTAGGCAGTGCTGCGGGTAGAAGTTCAGTCCAGTTTCTGCAGGAACGTCTTGCAGTTCGTGCTGTAAGTGGTCAACCTAATTCAGGGCTCTCCATGTAACACCCCCTTCACTTTCAGCACTATTTTTTTGTATTTTATTTATTTATTTGTTTGTTGTTGTCTTTTTAACAGTGAGCGTTCCCAGTCAAGGACTAGCGGAAGTAATATAGCAAGTAGTGCTGTACCAATGAGCAGAGAAAGGAACACGTCTCAAAATCCAAATGGTGAAAATACCATTAGAAATGCTTCTGGGATTACATTTATAAACGTTGGTACACCGCTCCAGGACAAACCACACAAAAGAATCTCGGATGCCCCAGATGGAGCCATCAGAACTGAGTGTCCGTGCTTATTTCAGAAGAACATCGAGACCAACCCCCACAAATGTCTGAACATAGAGAATAACTCAGATTGGAAGCGATCATCTGTGTGCTGACACTAAACATCAGACTCCAGAAAAACAAAACTGCTGAGAGCATTACAAAAAGTGGCATTATGAGACCTACAGTCACCATTTCAGGCTGAATGTGAAGACCAGATGTCAGGTACTTTAGGACTTCAGACTACAAGTTACACCACAATAGTCATCATCAATATGACACGGCCTTTCACGTCTGACAGTATAATAGAGGCCACAATAACAGGTGTCCAGGCAAGGAAATCAAAGTTCAAGATAACTAAGAATGTCTGCGTTGCAGAGCTATGCCATCAAAGGAAGTTTACTTCAACTCAAGCATAGTTTTAGGAGGTAAGGAAAAAGAACAATGGGCAAACTTGGTTCTAAGTAACTTTAAGAAGGCAAGAACGCACAAGAAAAAGATAAATTTGCACAAATTAGTGATTAAAAATCTGCAGATTATAAGATCACTTCTAATATTGCAAGCACTGGGGCTCACAGAAGCTGGAAACAAAAAAAATGGGAGCACAAGTTTTTTTAGAAAATACTGTGTAGTAAATGGAATGTACTTATCGTAAGTAAAAAGTTTGAGAATGAAATTTAATAAAAGTGTTACTGCATTACCTAGAAAAGCTGTGAAGTGAATACAACTAGCACATCGGCCTTGGAAGGCACCACATCACGAGAAGACACATTGTTCAGACAATCCTTTCCCTGAACACTCTATCTTCTGGCACGCAGGTTGAAAACCACTTGTTTTCTGCCTACCTTTTATCATCCCCGCATGTCCAGGTGAACAGGCTGTACAGTTGGAATTACTGAGTCCAGTCTGGAGATTGAAAGTGCCCTTACAGATCTTATCCTAAGTGCACTGATATCAATTGAACCTTTTGCAATTGATTTTAATGCACTTTGGAGCATGCTTTTAACATTAAACTTATTGAACTGTGCTTAATATCTTCACTCAGTTGCATTACAAGGTAGCAGTGTACCCATCTGTGCTGAATCCCAGGATCAAGGCCCCAGTTTAGACGATACCTCCAGTCCTCGCTACCCCATGTAGAACCAACAGCATTCAGAAAGCTGGCATGGCACTTATCCCTTTTTACGTTGCAAATTAAATAGACATGCTTCACTGCTGTAGCTCAGCAAACTGAAGTGAAAATTCACCCTTGAATGTACAAATCAATTTTGGTTTATATTTTGCTCCTGGATGCTGGGCTATGACACTGACAAACACAGTGCTGCCTGACAAGTATCTTAGAGAAAAGGGGAAGGATAAAATATGGAGGAGGGGGAAGAGGGGAAGAGTAGACGCAATTCCTCTGTGTTTTCATTTACAAGCTGTTTACTAAAACATCTAACATCTCCAGTATGCTCTGGTGATTGGCATTATCTGCAATATGCTCACAGCAGCTGGGCAGAGATGGTGCCTTCCCTTCAACCCCTCCCCATTTCCATTTTGTTTTGGATGGCAAGAAAATGTCTTCCTTTTCAAAGAGTATTAAAAATCAGCAATGTAAGGGAGCAGAAAGCCTAGCAGGCTGGCCATTCATTCCCTATGAATCATCCTGCAATTTCTTAGTTTGACAATTGCGCCTCATATATTTTAATATCAGTTTTGAAAGAAGAAAGCAAGTCAATTCATTCCTTAACAGCTCCCTGTAATTTCAGCTCGCTCTTTACTTATGTATGAAACTGACTTGGGTGGAAAAGGTTAGAGGCAGACGAATTTCAAGTTTCAGAGCTCAGGAAAGGCCAATAAAACGTGCAATAATCTTAATGTTTGGGCTTCACTGAGCTGCAAACACCTTTTATATTAACTGATAAAACACCACTAATGTTGCTTTGAGTTTCAGGGAGATTTCCTGAACTCCTTTGCAAACTTGGCCTTACCCAGCATTTTTCTCTTCTGACAAGTGGACTGGCAATGTGTTCCCATTAGGTGATCACATTCGTATTCCTGCGGCATTCAGAATAAGCAACTGACATTCAACATTATTACTCTGTATATATAAAAGCAGTTAGTACAATCTGTATGCTGAAAGACATATATTTGGAGTCTTAAACAAAGAGTAAGAGGTGGGAATAAGCTGGAAGTTCTTTGGGCCAAATCCCTTTCCCTATTTTACATTTTTTTCTGCTTGTAGGTACTCATATACAGGGTTTTTCATTTTCAAATCAATCTTTAAAAGAAACAAGAGCTACTGTGAAATAAAATCTTCTTTACAGGGTGAAGCAAACAGGTGAGACATCTGAGCAACCTTCTGCCTTCCCTCCCCAGGCTCCATCTAAGCTACACAACTTCCAGTAAGCTCCAGGAAAGCAGCAGCACCGTAAGGCATCGCTGCAGATGCTGCACCTGTCGAGAGTAAGATGCCTGTTGGTCTTCCAGCTGTAAGAGGTCAAACAAATTACAACAAATGATAGGAACAGAAAAGTTTCTACAGGTTTTCTTGTTTCAGACCAGTTCCTGATAGGTTCTGTTTCTTGTGACATGGCTCTTTTCCCCATCCAGAAAATAAACAACCAATTCTAGCATAGAGCAAAAAAGGGGTCTGCATGCTGACGTTTCCATAACGTATAAGATTTTTTAATGTCCTTTCCCTAAACACCCCAAAGCACGACTCCCTTGAAAGGCCCGGTATAAAAAGCCTGTCATAGCACCGTCATAGCACTGAGGTCAGAACATAGGAGAATAAAAGATGGTACTAAACACTGGGAATTAATTACTTTGTCAGATTTTTCCATGGGTTAGTTGGATACTTATTTTGGACCAGATCTCCTGCTGATGTAAGTCAGCATAACTCCACTAAACTCAACATAATTAGATCTGCCTACTCTCGGAGAATACCTGAGGCTACATTTCCCAGGCACCGAGCTAGCAATATCTGCATTTGCCCAGTTAATGGCAGAGTTTCTCCTGATTATCATTTCTGAATTTTATTTAAGTCATAATGAATTTGGCACAATATTTTGTTATTTTTCTCTCTGAAAGTTCAAACAAAAGCTTTCTGACACTGTGTGGATGAGCACACAATTGCAAGGAATAAAGGAAGAGGTTCTGCTGATTTCACTGCTCTCCAAAGCAGACTAATGCTATTTGGATTAAATGAGCCAGAAGCTTTGTTTCTCCTACTTGCCTGCACTTGTGCCATTATCCTGTGCTTTGTGTGTTCCTGTGCCATTGTGCGTCTCCCAGTTCCATTGTACCAGCTTAAGTAATATTTATCATCTGCAAGGTCATCCCTCAGTTTGAATTTTTGTGCACATGCACAGATAAAAATATCTGATGCAGGGCTCAGATACACCCCTCCTGTCCTCTCCTTCCCACCCGTCACCTCCCACTGTTACTTGACATGCTACCAACAGCAGCAATGGGTCTGAAGAACAGCACTGCCAATCTGAGCACCATGAGGCTTTTCAGTGGATCATAAAGAACGCTATAAAAACAAGAAAAATAGCTTCCAGGAAGAGAGGGGGGAGATATGGAGGTGGTGGAGACACAGAGATTCTCTCGCCCGTTATCTGCCAGCCACGCCGCCCTGCCCATAAAGCAGGACATAACAAAAACATCAAACACGAAAGAATGGACAGTCTGCTTTGATTGCCTACTTACATAATCAATTAAAAAAACTAGAAAACAAGAGTTGCTCCTCACACTGCCGGGTTTCTGCAAACAGTTTGGAAGAGGAAAATTAGCGATATTAAATGGTACCTCTTGAGTAGCCTGAGGTCACTCATTGCTGAACTACCAGCAATTCAGTTCAGTGCCTGCGAGAGGGCTATCAATCACAAAAGCACTTGCTTTTGTATCTGTGCTAAAATCCATATACTTCCACTCTATTTTCTGTTTTATTATATCTGAAGCCATACGTCCATAGATCATCTGGATGTCTTTAATGCAGCCATCATCATTTCATGAGATGAAATTACATATATAAAATCTCTACTCAGACTGCATGTCTACTGTGGTTATCTTACACGCAGATTTACCTGGTAGGGCAAAACCAAGGAGTTCCACCAGGCTAAAACTCTCTTCTTCCCCCTTTTCTTCTTGGGCTTACCACTAGCACCAGCTGGCACCGTGTCCTTCCTATCACATCGTATGGTCAACCAACGTCAGAGCACGCTATCGTATTATCCCTTCCCACTTCAAACCAGAGATGGAGCCATTATATCAGCTGTTGTCTGGTTGCATCTGGCAAAGCCTGATGGAGAGATTTTGTGTCCTGTTCCTGGACAGAACATGCATTTCAGGTTTTCCTCAGTGAGGAATGTATTTCTAATCCTTAGGGCTTCAGATAAGCATTTGAAAACACCGGCTGAGCACTACCAAACAGTCCACAAGCTAGAAAAAAAAGCAAGAACTTGGCACTTTAAACAAACTCATATGAAGTTTATAACCCATGACTTTAAAATATCAGGGCTTGGTTAATACTGCAAGCCTTATTACTTCAAATTTAGGGCTACTGTTCAACTGCTATTTAGTGCAGGTCAGCCCATTTAATAAACAACGGCAGATCGTTGTCACGCTCACTCCTTCTGTGAGTTTTAAGCTGAGTTTGTACGGAGAGTTCCGTATGGCAGTTCTTTCATTCTTCTTGGGGTGTACTCATGAGGGGGGAGAAGTTCAGGAGGATTATGTAGTGCCTGAAGAGATTGCTAATTCCTGTATTTTAGGGAAATGGAACCTTCAAACAATACATCAATTTGGAACTGTCCACAGGCAGCCACAACTTTAATCCATCATTTGCTTTCTCAGGAAGAAAGAGTTTTCAGGAAAGACAATTATGGATGAGCACAAGTTGTTGGTAATTGGGGTTAAAGATTGTGCAGGTAATTTGTTACCTTCAAGTCTCTCTCTGTAGCTGATTATAATTGGAGGTGTGCGAAATACTCTTGTTCCCTGAATTTATTGTATCTTTATTCTGGATTCAGAAGAGAAGGTCTCATCTAGGATGTACGTATATACATGAAAGCGTAATAGGATTCTATCTAAAACAACTCTGCATTTTAAAAAATGTCTTGTCAAACTAAGATTCACAACAAACTACAGAAAGCAACTATTTTAAAACAATTTCAAAAGCTTGTGCCACCTCTGATACAGAAGTTGCAATAAGCAACACCATTTCTCTAACGCGTATCTTCTTGATTACTTAATAATGAATGATTGCTGTCATTGTTCCCATTTACAGAGACTCGAGCTGAGGCAGAGATACTTCCTGAGACTGTGCAGTACTTTGGGGCAGAAACAGAACTGTGACTCTCAATATGGGAATTGCAGCAAAAAGGCACAGTGCCTTCTGAAATCTCACCTACTGAGCAAGGCTACAGCGAGTCGTCCCTTTAATTTTACTCTTCCCTGTGCTACATTTTGCATGAATGTGCATTTTCTGAGTTTAATGCATTTTGGCAAAGCTCATTTCTCCCCATGATGACAACGCTGCGCATCAGGAATGAGCACCACTGATAAAACACTCTTTCTGCTCCAGCATATTGTTGGGATGCTGCATCTGGCCTGTGTAAATGGCATTCATTATAGCTGGTACACCGAGATAATGATATGCTGCAGCCAATTATGTCATTCACTTGCTCTCTTGCCAATTAGCTCTCCCTGCCCCTGTCTAGCTGGTTCCAGTAAGGACTGTTGCCAAGACTGAGCAGAAAAATTCTTTAGCCTTTGAGAATATGCATAATGCACTTTTAGCCCATTTTCAGCCACCTTCAGGAATCTAAGGGTATAGGCAGATTTTTTTTTTGAAAATGCCCGATGAAGTGCATTTTATTTAAAATAGTGTTTTTAAAAGTAATTTGGTCCTACACTGTAAAGCAACAGATTCAAGTTTACATTAAGGCTCCTTTATTTTTTCATGCCTGTATCCTAAGAATGGACATACATTTATGGTCAAAGAATGTTCTAGATACGTTGTTAATGACAAATCCTTGCTACTATATTTGATGACATGGTCTATTATGCTACTATATTTGATTATGTTATCATTTATAGCTCCTACAATGGCAGTTGAGAACCAAGGCTCGGTTCCAGTGTTCTTTAAAACACCTGCAGTGTAAACAAGAATTTAGGAAATATCACAGACACGTCTGCAACTGTACCATCACAGGGAAATAAAATACACATTTTCTTCATAATAAACTCAGAACGAGCTTACTACTGCAGGCAGGCACAATCAGACGTTAGTTGTTTTAAGTAAACGTCCAACTGTAGCGAACGAAAGGGAATCCCACTCACTACTGCCCCAGTTACAACAGTACACTACTTATGTAGAGGAAAAAAAAGATTCTGTGGCTATTGCTTCAAATAGAAGTTAAGAATACGTTCAAAACTAAGCAAGCATTCATGCTCTTAAGATAAATTTGAACAATTCACCATCTTCTTCATCTGAACCCCTTGCATCTTGGTTACGCTCATCTTTCAAACGGGGACTAGAACAGCTTTCTCCTTTCTACTGGCCTTTTCTCCTCATCTGCTTCCTTCTCTGACTGCCTTCTGGAAAATTCACTGCTCTTACGAACTGTTCGACATGAGAACTTTTTCGTAATATATACTTGACTGTGTTAGAAGCATTGAGCTGTAAGCCTCACAGGAGTACAAATAATGAAATTATGGTATGGAAAATAGAGACTTCTCTCTTAGTTTGAATCATTTTTAGAGAACGGATAAAACAATGTCATGACAATTCAGATATTCCTCTTAGGACAGCAAAAAACTGGTTGTAGACATACTCAAAAGGCTTAGCTGTGGTCAAATAATTTCCAGATCAATAAGCCTAATGCAATATTTATGCAGGCTCTATACTTTAATTATGCCAAGATTGTAAGATTAATTTAATATTATTCCTGCCGCGGGTATTCAGAGGTGGGCAGTTAAAAGAATGCATGTCCCTTTCAATCAGAGCTTGCAGAAACAGGACTCAATTTACTGCTGCACAGCACAGTGGCTGGGACATAAAAGGGACATGACATAAGATTACTCTAAAGGGTCGGTAAAATTTCAGGACAGTGGCTGGGAATATCTATATTGCTGTAGCATTTTTTGAAATCTAACTTTGTTTCTAATGTGCTTGTTTTTTGTCTCTTTTTTCTTCCTTACAGGAAATATTATGGTTACATAAACTTATTTTTTTTCTTTCCTCTACATCGATACATCTGTAACACCCTTCTTTTCTGCTGAAATTTTCTGAAATCTGCCCATATCCTTGAGAGCTGTACAAAACACAAGCAGTGCTTGACATCCTCTAGACAGCTGTTGAGGAGAATGTTAATAGTTCACAGCATTACATTTCACAACTTCAATTTCTTGAAGTTACCAAGCAAGCAGCCACTTTCTAATAATGTTTTTTTTTTGGATGGCACTGTTAGAATCCCTTTCCTTACCATTTCGATGAAATTCTATGATGGGTCTAGACGGACTGATGAAAGGTACCGGTGGAGTGATGGCTGAAGACTTGAGGGAACATGGAGAAAAGAAAAAGAGGATATATGGCAAAGGTGGGCTAAAGTTGAAGCCAAACCTTAAAATAACTGCCGTGAAGATGTACCCTATGAGGCTCAGCGTAACTAACAAACACCTCAAATTCCATTAACGGCAGAGCAGCAGTGAATACACGACTCAGTGTTTTGCATACTGAACTGAAAACATCATGCATGTCTGTCACAGACTGAATGCCTTCTACCAGATTTAACCTGATGGTCCAGGGAAAGAACATGAGAGAAATATGAGAGATCATGTGCTTTGTGATCATTTCTGAGGGAAGGGGGAGAAGGGGAATAAAAGGGTGGAGGGAAGTGCTATGGCTAGACATGTGAATAGGCACAAAGGATAGAGAAAGAAACTTAGAAGAATAAACCCTACACTTACAGTGATCACAGTGTGAAAAATAGAAATTATAACACACAAAGCTCCAGAAGGGTCCTTTGTAACCTTAACCTCAGCACGTTAGTGTGTGTATTTACTGAGCTCCCACTGTCATTGAAAACCTTAGTGCCCAGAAGCAAAACCCAGCCAGGCATCATTTCACAGTCCTGCCTCATCTGCTACTGTACAGAAGTCGCAATAACAATGTACGTACAGAGAAAAAAGAGAGATGAGTAATTGTGGTGGATGGAAAATTACAGGCAGATTAGCAAGACCACAGCAAGAGCAATCATTTCTGCCACTAATACAGAGTTTTCTTAGGCAAAAGGATTAACAGGAGTTGCTAGCTCTCCTGTCAATGTTCTCTTCAGCAGGATACTGTAACCTGTCTTAAAAAGGCACCAGAAAAATCTCCCAGCATTTGAAAGTTATGTGCAATACATCTTTTTAAACTAATCAAAACTTCACTGCTCTAGCAATACGTTAAACCACTTAAAGTCTGCCTAGAGTCAATAGTAATTACAGAAATTTATCATGGTTGCCAATCACGCAGCTCCAACCCCGGGTGCTTGTTGTTGCTAAACTACAGTTTGCCAGCCTTGATTTATTTCTATAGGACACCAACCCCTTGACAGCTGGAAGTGGGACTGCTTACAAGGTTGGGCAATAGGTGTTCATGTGCTAAGACATGCTTCAGTCAGGTGCTCTGCTTTGGCTTTCTGCACAGGCACAGGGACCATTTTCAGACTCTGATTTTCTGCAACACAGGGGAGGATGCTAACAGGTTCTGTTAACCAAATATAGCGCACAGAATAACCTTCAATACATCTTTGCTACATAGCAGATGTTAAATGAATGCCTCAAGTTACAGGAATTTCATTAAATGTGCGAATCGCACCTCTCTCTTATCAATACAAGCTGTGCCAAAGAAAAGACAAGTCTCCCCGAGGGAAAATTCATCCCTGCTTGGCCAGGATGTTATTCCTCTCTTGACTCTCCCCTCAAGTCTTCAGACCACATACAGCACAAATAGATACTGTGAATCAAACCTCTGAGCACCCATAAGGAAGGAAGGATGGAAACGAGAGATGAAGATGTGGGAAAGCCACTTGAAATAAATTAGAGCATCTCCCTAGAAACTTTTCTTTCCTATTTCTGAAGGCAATGCCCTTGAGCTTTTGTTTCTGTAGCACCTTCATTTCCACACAGGGCTCAGTAACCTTAACTTTATCCGCTGATTTATAAACCACGTACCTGGTTCTGACCCTGTGCCAGCTTCCCCCTTCTGTATGCTGACACGTGGTGCAAATGTCCTGTGCTTAACGCTGACAGCAAAAACACAGGAGCACGAGTACTGAAAGCCAAAACAAAGGGAGCTGAAGGGTACCGGCTATTTTGAAACTCTGGCTAATATTACGTGAAAAATAGGATGACCCAGGCAATTGAAAAGGAATGACTCTCTCTTTCAACTTCTGTGTCAGGAGTTGGAAAACAAACCAAATGCTTCAGAACTGATTTGTATGAATATTTCCATTAAACTGTGTAAACATAAAAACATTTTTTTCAGCAGATGATCATTAAGATGCTCAAGCATATTTCATTGGGATATTTCTGATGTACAAGCAGCTTCTCAACCAAGCAACATCTTGTGATTTTTTTTTCAGAATTTTAAATATTAAGGCGAAGAAATGGGAACAAAATTAAGACATTATTCAGCCTTCGAGCAAGTGAGAATTCAAGTCCCATATACTGCTGAAAATACCCTTTCATTAAGATTCATGGACTCGTAAACTCTGAGGTTGAAAGGCAGCAGCAGGATCATCTGGATGGACGTGAGGAATAACAAAGGTCATAAAATCGTCATTCATTCATTTCTGTTTCTAGCTCAAAAGTGCAGTATGAGCTAAACTGTTTCTTAGAAAGATATGAAGTCTTCATTTAAAAGCTAAAAATACTGGATAGTTGACCTTGGCCCTAAATAAAACTCCACGGGAAGTTTTATCAGACTTTATTCCAGCAAAGAGCTGTGTAACTTCCAGGGTCCTGCTGCAATTAGCCGTAAATGGCTGTGAATGAGACACACGGAGGAACATACATAATGACTAACCTTCCACAGGCTCATAAAATATTTAGCAACTCAGTATTGCTTCAGGTAGTTATATTAATCTAAGTATGTGCATCTGTGTGCGTGCACGCGCACACAACAAATAGCAGACTGGGAAAAGAACCAAGCAAAAAGCTTATTCCCTACCATTTATGCAATTATTTCTTTCTAATCTTCAAAATGTGTTTGCGAATAGACTGATGTAGGGTGTAGATTTCCACTGACTTTTTAATCTTCCAGCTTCCTGAAGCCTGCATGCGCTTGCAGTTAGTGCAGCTAAAGCAAGGCTGGGGCTGAGACACCCTGAAAGAATACAATCATTTCCAGGGGGCACTTCCATGCTGTAGGACATCCTCCTCACGTGTACACTAAAGCTAGCTATTTTACAACAGAACAATGATCAATTTGTGTAAAATATGTATAGAATGGTACAAATTGCAGTAATCACACCTTTATATAAATATACATATATAAAGAAAAGAAGAAAAAACACAACTTGTCTAGTTCTATCTTGTGCTGTCTTGTTCTGGCCTTGTTTTTGTGGTACCTGAATACTTTCCACGTATTCAGAAGACGCATGAATAACAGAATAATGCAGAAGAGATGTATGTGGGGTAACAACGCTATTGTGTCTATCGTAGAAGGGTCAATTCTTTATTTCATTCTCTGTCCTGAAGGAAAATTATGCTTGTAGAACAGAAATTTATTTTGTTGACGTGTTTACTTCCATAGCCAGCCATTAACATAAACTTGTATTTTATGTCCATTGTGCTCTGAGCTTATTTCAATAAGGTCATTTCATCAGGTCATAAACCTTGGAATTTGTGTTGGAGTTGTGGGTTAGTTTATGGTGTTTTTCTCCAGCTTTGCCTTAAAATTATGGAGAGAATTTTAAAGGAGTTCAGTGGATCTAAGAGTGACACCCAAGAAAGACCGGTTGTGCTTTAGGAAGAGGGACCAGCATGAAAGAAGTTGGAAAAAAAAAGTTATGGGAAAGATGCAAAGGAAGGAGAAGGAAATATGAAAGGTCTGCAGGACTAAAGGTGTAAGCAGGGGTGCTGCATAAAGCCCAACATAAAAAGAGGGGATAATTTGTGACTATTATACTCAGTTGATCAGAATTTATGAGCTTATTCAATACAATTTGTATAAATTTATATATGACTGTGATTGGACATGAATAGGAAAGGGATTTATCTTCATATATTAATATTATTGCACAAATTCAGGATACAGATTTTGTCCAAAGTCCTTTCCCGAGTGAAATTCTGCCTAGGAGTCATCTCTTCTGTTCTTGTTTGGTTGCTGCCTCTGCTATAGAACAGGCTGGCATGATTAATCCAAACAAGAGGGATTAATTGGACAACCTTCTGTGTCCTGCAAGCAGCTCAGGGAATTGGCAAACTATTATCTGCTCAGATCCTCTATTTCATCACATGAATCACCCTGCCTTGAGCATCACTCTATATAAAGCGAAAATGGAGAGGCTGCAAAGTGTCTCTCCTTTTTATTTATTGTGAGCACTTCTCAAAATATGTATCCACTTTATTATTTTTCCCCTTCCAGTCCAATTAGCCCATGTTCTCGCAGCTGATTTTTCTTTGTAATTCACTTATTTTTAATTGGTGTAGAGTTCTGGGCTGCACCAGTTTTACAGAAATGACATATCTGAAGAGCAGTTGTACTGTGCCTCTTTATGCCTCTAATATTTCTCTTACTTCAGGAAAAAGAAGTGCTTACTGCCACGTATCCGTGGATGTGGAACTCCTTGAAATTGCTGGGACAAAACCAAATGCCATTTATTACCCATTCTGATAAGCCAAGAGGTTAAATTCTGATGTACATTACCTACGTTTGGAAGAACTCCAGTTCCAACATTTTGCCTGTAAGTTTTCCAAATTGTGCACGTGCGTGGGCACTATTTGTACACAGTTACTAAAGGACAAAAGCTTTCTAATGTTAAAACTATTTTGTTGTTAGTGTCTGGTGCCTTGGCAAAGATTCAGTGGTCCAATTCTTATCAAGGACCGCTGCTAGAACTCATACAGTATTTCTGCTTTACTCTAACTACTATGTGAAGTTTACCCCTTTCGTCCCTTCAGTTTTGCTGTTACTAAAATTTACTGTTTGAGTTTTGAGTTCCAGTCCCAAGAGGCTTTGCTTCAACGTCCAATGGAATTAGCCAGAATCATTCTGCTCACTTTAGCGGGCATTAGATCAGGCAGTTAATCACATTCCTCCCGGTCACCAGAAATCCCATTTACCCTCCTGGATTCCCTTCCCTCAGTACATGAAGATGTAGTCAATAGCATTATCTGCACAGTGCATATTGCGCACATTAATCCAACTGCCAATGCTGCAAAAGGGTCAACCGCTTTGGAGAGAGCAAAGAATAAAGTAGTACACCATGGGCACAATTCTTTGGATTGCCAGCTCTGTGCAATAGATCACAGGGGATTTTCTGTAACTACCTTGAAAAAGATACTGAACAGGAGGCAAGAGTCCATTACTGACAGAAGAAAAGGCCTGTCAGAAAACCCCAGGCAGCAAGGATGTAGCTAAGATCAGTACAAGAGAAAGTTTCTGCAATCCATCAAGAGAACTGCGTGCAGGTGACCCCCGAATCACCTCACACCATTGTACTTTGCAGCAGGCAGTCCTTGTTGGAATTGCCCCTCTGGGCGATGAAAGCACTCTATGTGACACCTGCGAATTTGCCCTTTACTGCTGCAAACCCAAGCTGTTAAATATCACGCTCTTTTGGCTGTGATTTACTCTATTTATGGCCCTCCCTCCACCCAACCTTTCCTTATCACAAGGGATCAATTCTGGACATACAGCAAAAGGCAACAATGGTTTTAATAAAAAACAGAAGGACGGGAAAGATTGATCTAGCCAATGAAGACATGCTGTAGCAATGGAGAAAAAGAAAGCAGGCAGACAAGAAAGAATAATAACAATAAAAAAAGCACATTGGTGGCTATACCAACCCACAGGCACATTTACAGTAGATGAAACCAACTGTTTTCTTAATATCCCTTGTTTCTACTGTCTTCAACAACTCTTCTAATTTAAAGGTGTATACCTAAAAACTTTCCTGAGGTTCTTCTATTTGACAAGAAACCACTTCAAGGAAGAAGTATAGTCCTGTAAGACCTATAAGTCTTGATGCAGAAAAGCTAATTTCTCTTGTGACCTTGTGGAAGTCTTCTTTAACTTTTGTGTTATTCTGCTGTAGATAAAATGAGGACAGTACATGATTCCACGCTTGCCAAAGCACTACCAAAATAAGGTCCACTCAGAACTTTGAATTTTTTAGACCACTCATAAATAAAAGAGCATGCAAAAGAGCATGTGTGTAGTTCCAAAAATATAAAATTAAAAATGTGCTTTGCACTAGAATTCCTAAGATATCTGTATAAGAGAATCCAAATAAAATGATCAGTCTCTTGTGCCCAGAAATATGCTTAATAATTTCAGGTATTTAATGTTTTTTTTGTTGTTGTTGTTGTTTTTTCTGGATCATAAGTAAGCAGAAAAGGATTCTGTTGTGATGAAAATATTCTCCATGAAGTGTTTTGCAACGTCTGTGAAAGAGATGTACTATCGTGTTTAATGAGAAGTGCTAAATATGGAAAAAAGCTGACCTGCTGAATACATAACCCAGCAATGAGAAGACAATGATCATCTGTAAAGTGCACGTCAACTTGATCCAGGAGAAAAGGCTGCTAGCTGGTGTTTTAAGCTGCGTGGAAATGGGTCAATCAGCTATATCAGGGATAAAGCAATCAGACTAGGAACATTCAAGTTCCTAAAGTGTTTTTCTAATTGTATTGAATACATTCAGATTAGCAAGGCAGCATCAGCAAGTGTGAAAAGCAGAAGAGCAGCTCTTACTAAAAATTCTTGAATAATCAAGCACTGAATACAATGACTGACAGGTTATTTTTCGACATATGCATATATAGAACTTAGTGTAAAACTGAGCAGAGATGTACAAAGATGTAGACTGAGTCACAAATGAAAACAGGAGTCAGTGTATATTCCCCTTATTTCTGGATAGTTTAATTCAGACTGCTTAAATGTATTTCCTGTTTTTATTGTCCACAAAGGATGCTTACCCTGGCCATAAACCTGCAAAGCAATATCCCTCCAAGTTCAGCGTGATTTCCAATCTCTGTTCAATAAGCTGGTACTACCAGCATGGGCTACATCAGTGATGAGCGTCATTATAAGAATGCCTGTGGAAGATGTGACTCAGTCCTTCAGGCTCCAGACTTTTGTTGAGTCTAGCCTGCTCAGCCCCCCACTATACTGAGTATCAAAATAATAAACAGCGTGGAAAAGAGATCTAGTCACCACCTGTTTGACAGGAAATTTCTAGGAACTGTTCTGATATATTTTATATCTGCAACAATTTTTCTTTATTTTTGTGCATTTCAGTTCTCAAATCTGTAAAATGGTGAGCATATCACCTCAGCACAAAATTGTAAGGACTTAATGAAATGTTTATCAATGGGTCTTGTGCATTTAATATTTTAGAACATAGATTCTGCCCCCGAATAATTTACAACCAGAAAAAGCGAGACAAAAGGACATTTTACTGACCCTGTTTCAAAGGTATGTTTGATGACAAGTCAGAGTAATATGCCCAAGGCTACAGGAAACTGCTGCCCTAGAGGCCCACTTCTGCATCTTTACAATAAAACCTGCCTTTTTTCTGCTCTTAGGAATGTGGTATTGACTTAATGAGGTCCACAAAGTTAAAATCTTTTGAGGATATTTTGAAAATATAACCATTGAGATCTTCTTTAACAAGGAGAAAAATGTGCTACATCTGAATTTATAGCCATTACGTGCACCATACTTTAAATATTTACAAACACTTTTCTCTTAGAACTTTACTACTCAGTTTTCATAATGGTTCCGTAAATAAAAACTATATATACATATATATGTCTACAAGAGCCCCACTACGAGAATCCCATGAGCAAAACTAATATTACAATGCAAATATGGTCAGTAGGAGAGGGCAGTAGAACAGATTACCATATATAACTGTCTCTCAGAAACCAATTTGACTTTTATTATGCTCCTGAATGAAATTATAACATGATCTATAGAATATTGAGCCTTGTGATGATTCAGGATGGAAAGGCATTATGCTGTATCATTTATATGTTTATCTAGTTATTGTCTCCTTACTAAGTATTACACTTTGCACATTAGGAATACAGAAGACTGCAGTGCTCAGCTATACTACTGTGATTAAATAATTGCTTACTGGGCTGCAGCCATGGTTCAAAACATTTGCTCATTCCCAAGGTGTAAGTTTCTAACAGATAAAGACTTACCTCTTTATTATAGTGAACTGGGTGCTGCACTTTATATATTTGCTATATAAATAGGAAATTATTGTGATTACCAGAACTGCAAACTCTTGCAGAAAATCATGTAGCCAGAGGTTTTGTTTGTATCTGCCCAGAGGCGTAACATCCAACAGAACTGTACAGTGATGGATCATCTGTGGTGAGGCTCAGATCCACCACTGCATGAAGTACCCAGAAGCTCTAACATCCAGTTCCGGCCTTGAAAAACGGTACAAGTGCTTTACCTTCTTGGTTAAGCTAACATATTCAAGCACCGATGCACGCATGGAGTTGAATGAATCCTGAACTAGATATTTTAATATAAAAAAAGACTTCTGTGTGATCAGACAAACTTCACAGTGACTTTCATTTCAAAAAATGTGAACATCACAAGACTTAAGTTACGGTAAATAAACTGTTAAGAATTACCAGTGAAATGCAGTTTTAGTCCAGCCACTGCTTGCTCAGAAGGCCTGCAATAACACGCATGCAGCAATCAAGGTTGTTTTTACTTTGTCTTGTCCATCAGGTAGCTCATCAGGATCACACAGTACTATCTGTTGTGCCAGCATTCAGCCTCCTTGCCATTTGAAATCATCTGCAAAACCAAAACATGTTCTCAAGCCAAATAAATCTTTAATAGCTGGAGTCAGCAATGTCGTCTCAATGTGCACATAACAATGTCTGGCTCTCTCAGAAACCAATGCTAGAAAACCATAGAGAAGCACATAAGTCAGTCTTGGAATTTGCCACCATTCATGTGGAACAAATGTGTTGCTCTGCACCCTCTACAGCAACGTACTTTTCAAAATAGCCCATGGCAAAATTTTCAAGAAAAATTAAACCAGCTACCACACAAAGCTGCCTTTGGCAGGAGGCTTTTGATTTCACGTCTGAAAAAAAACATTATACTCCATGAAAGAGAAAGACGTAATACCTGCCAAAAGGAAGTATCCTTGTTCCTTCCTCACAAATCCCATACATTATGTGCAAATTCATCAAAGTATACATCTTAGTAACACAATTTCATCAGCTCTTAAGAGGCCATTTTTGAATAAATAAAAACAGATTTGATTTTTCTTTTTCTTCACAGAAGCAGGAGGGCCAAAGGATTTAAGCAGCAAAATATTAAACAACCTTCCAACCCAGGCCATTCTGTGATTCTTGCAGACATGTCTTGTAGACAGAATTTCTCCTGAACAGGAAGGTGGAACACCAATTTCCCAGGCTGTATAAATGACATGCATTTTTGTTGCAGAGAGGAAGTAAAGCAAAGATGAGCTTTAACTGGCACAAAAGAATGGTGTTTGCTCCCCTAACAAATACAGATTTCATCCAGTAGGAATGCAGGCTCTTAAGAGCAAGGATATAGGATGTATATTTCTGCATAAAACACCGATACTGCCACCTTCAAGTTTCTGAAATATATTAATTAGCATCATTTGAAACATAAAAATAACAATAGCACGGAAAAGATAAGAAATATTTCAAAGAAACTAACCTGACTTGGATCTTACTTTTCTGTACAAAGCCAACAGATTATCCTAAATGAAATGCTAACCTGGAAAATCATATAGTTCTTTAGTTTTATGACAGAACTGCATCCTTTATTTCAGTTATTGACTGGTAAATTCTATATAAAAATGAATTTAATGTAAGGCACGACATCTAATTTATTAGAGTGCTATGTAGTACTGCAAATAGTGACATAATGTTTTTCCCATCCATCTTTGCAGTGAGGGTCAAGCCCTGCTCTTCTTTGTACCACTAAAATCTACATTAATTCCAGTGGAAACAATAGATTATTCCAGATTCCTATCACTGAGTTTAAAAAGGAATGTGGCCCCTTCTGACTTGAGTATATATCAATCTAGTTTAGAAATTATTTTTTTAATGAAATACAATACTTTGTAGTGTCATGCGTTGTACAATATAGAACCTCAGAATGGGAAAGCAGTTTTAACAAGTGAAATTTAGAATTAATGTTGTAATTGGGGAATATAAATGAAGTGTCATTCAGTCACTAGAGAACTGTTATTTTGGTAGATATTGTATAACAATCTATATCTCTTTTTTTACCCAGCTACAAAGTACAAACTCTGAAGGACTCAAAGCCTTTTTAGAAATCCAATTTGTGTAAAGCAAGGTAGAAAAGCTTAAAAAAAAATCAACCCACAAACCTTGCTATTCAAAGCATGAATGCCCCCTTCAACCTAGTATTTCTATTGAATTTATAGACTCTTCTTATGAATACATGTCGGGCACTCTGGCATGCTGCTAGGTTAAGGGTTCTCCCATCTATTGATCTCAGTACAATAAGGAGTAATCAGAGCCACAGAAATTTGATTTCTGTGTGATGGAAATGTGCTGAATCATAGCTTATTGTTACACCCATGTGTTTCAGAAACATTATAAAACGAGTAAGAGGAAGGCTAAATCAAATCATATTCAATGCATGTAGGAAATGTCTTTAGAAGGCACTGAAGGGTCACCAAAAACAAACCCTGTATGGAGAAAGAAGCCCTAAAATAAAAATTAGAAACAGTGGGAGTAGCAGAAATATACAGAAAAAAAATCTCAGGAAAAAAAAGGCTAAACTCTAATTAAATAAAGTTTTTAAGATCACTCAGAGTTATAAATATATATGTGAACTATATCATCTCAGGAAGACACAATTATCTGTCTTAGAGTTGCAGTTAGTTACACTGATGAATTTGGTTTACTTCAAGTCCTATACCAGAAACGGGCTGTGAACTTAGTTCTCACTGCTGCAAATAAGAGCTGAAGGTGTTTGGCAATTTGCAAATTCAGTCCAAAGACAGAGAGCACAGCTGACAGCATCTTCTGATACAAAAAAAAAAACTTATTGGTGCAAGACTAGGATCGCAGCTAATGGAACAAATGCTGCTGCACAATGAGGAAGACAAATTCCAACCCAAACGAGCGTGATGAAGCTCCTGAACATTTCGTATCTGTTCCCACCATGATAAATACTACAGATATGCCAGCGAATTATGTACATATTAGATGAGTTATTAGATTAGAAAACAGCAAAGAGTTGTCATTGATATTGGGACTACACAAAATCTATCCAAAACCACCTGTAGAAAAGTTTCAGATGCTGAAAACATGTCAGTGAAGCACCAGAGGCCAGGTGACATCACCACAATGAGGAGGTGAGGACTTAGTAAGGTACACGATATATTTAGTGACACAGCTAGAGAAATTAACAAGTTACTAACCTGCTGTATGTGTATGTGTTTAAGAATACAAATATAGACATCTATAAGAAGTATGCACCTATACAGGAGAGGGATATAAGACAACTTGTCTCTTATATAGAGCTAGCTGCAGGTATAAATCTAGTACAAATTATTTCAAATCTCCAAAACCAGATCACTGTGAGAAAAGAGTTAACAAATGCAGCATCTCCCCCACGCTAAATGAATCTCATTTTAATGCAAAAACTAAGCTTTACTATTCATTTAAAAATTCAAGCAGGTTTAAAAACAGTCTGTTTTTAAAACGTAAAAGCACAAATAGTATCTCCATTACTTACCCATTACTTATGTTTCTTCCTCTGAGCTGGGTTAGGGTGTATAAATACTTCATGAGAATGTTATTTATAGAGTCTCAAATAAAGTGAAGCTTTGAAACCAAAAATATTAACTCCGGGCTCCTCTGGTATAATAACTGGTTGCCTGTAAGTATAAGAGTTAGTTGAAAACTATGTATTTGTATCATAAAACACAATTTAGGTTAAAATGAAAAATCCGGATTTAAAAGTTGAAGGCAATCATTTAAAAACAAACAAACAGTAAGCTCAGCTGCATCTAAGAATAACAAAAATAATGTTGTTTTTTTGTGTGCCAGACTGACAAATCTGATCAGCTACAGAATAATTTGAAAAACATTCTGGGTGACAAAGAGGATTAATATTTTTGTTAATAATGCTGTTGCAATTATGTATTAGTGGGGGTATCACAATGACACTGTAAATTAAATACTATTAATTAGTTGCTATGTTCCACCCTGGAGATGGCATTATTTCAGAAACCGCTGACAAGAAAACTAATGAACGTCAGCTTAGCTTAGTTGATAGCTTCTGTGGTCTAGATATCTGCCCAACAGGGGCTAGATTCAGATCAGCTGGGTCAGTTTGCAAAGGCCACTATTCACTTAGGTCTTAATATTCAAGGGGTATGGGGCAATGCATCAAGGCCTGTTTCTCACAGAGATCCCCTCCGCCCTTACATACCGTCAATTAACAAACAGCCCCAGACTCCTGGCACGATCAGCAGTGCCATGCATCTGCCTTGGCATGAGTGCTCCTCGTGGTCAGCCTGCTCCTTGGATCCAAGTACTCAGGGAAAGTGGGAAGGTGATTCACAGAAGCCACCAAAGTCAATGGCCAGCAAAATCCCTAGGCAGGGAAAGAAGGGAAAGAAATTCACAGGCCTGCCCAGGAAGGCACAACCCCAGCCTTCCAAGAGCATTCCCATTTTATCCTTGATAATTAGCATAACAACTCATTTCTCTAAGTCCATTATTAACGGTGAGGAGGACCAACAAAGCATGCTATCAGCACGCTGCCTTGCCTTTGGCTGCATTTCTAGCGAGTAGTAAAACCGCCAAGTGGCTGAGATAACCATAACAGACATCCCGAGCTCACCAGCAGGGATTCAAACCTGCAGCTTGGGCTGGAGGCACATCCAGATGCTCTCCTTGCTCCTCAACCCAAAGCACACTCAGGCAGGCCAGCTCCTCTGGCTCCTCTAGAAAAGGGTAGCCAAAGTCTGCGAGCCAGCCTGAGTAAGTCCTGTAATTAACTCTTCCATTAACAAGTACTCCTTGCTGTTTGTTGAGAGTATTTGCTATACATTTGAGAGATTACAAAACCACCACCAAAAAAAAACACATCAGTCTATTTCATTCTGTGGCATGAAATAACAAACACAGCTCTATTTAACTACAAAATAGCTTAAAATAAAAAGAGGTGGGTGTTGGCATTTTTGCCTCTTGCAAAATGATTATGAAATTAACCTTTTATTTGATAACATACAGAGAATAGATTGGAAAGTGAATGTGCATATGACTCAGAGTAAAGACGGATTCCAACCTGTCTGTGGATTCGAGTAAGAAAATACTAAAGGGCCCAGGGAGCGCTGGGAGCAAGCAGCCTGAGGGGAAGCCCACACCTTAGCCTGAGGGATGAATAAAGCCTGGAGAGTCGCATCCAAACCAAAACTATCACATTCTGTTAGCAAGAATGTCATCAGCACTGAACAAATCATCACATCTATGCTCTTTTACCTCCCAAAGAGAAATCCGTTGCCGCATTGAGCTCCTGGGGCCTGGCTGGTGAGCTCCAGGCCTGCTGTTGCCTGAGGCCTCCTCTTTCCAGTCAGCAGAGCCCAAGTGGAGCCTGGAACACCCAACTCTGAGGGGAAAAAATACAAAACAGTGCCATCTGTGGCCTATGGGGCATAGAATCTTAGAAACATAGGATCATGGAATGGCCTGGGTTGAAAAAGACCTTAAAGATCATCTAGTTTCAACCCCACTGCCCAGAGCCGCATCCAGCCTGGCCTTGAATGCTTCCGGGGGGCTCTGCTCATGTGTGGGCGGTGAGGCCTGGCAGGGCAGCCTCCAGCTTCCATCTCCGGTCCTTAACAGCGACAACATCATGTGCAATGCATATTGTGGTCTGTGTAACCACCCGCATGTTTAATGTTCTGCTCCCTTTGAAAGGCCACTGTTAGCTTTTAAAAACAGGCTGCCGTTTTTATAATCACTGCTGTATTTTCTCGCCATACTTTGTGCGAGGCATTAATGCGCTGCCCAGCGCTAGCCATGGCACTGCATGCTGCCTGTGCTTGGTCCTGTACTTTGTTTTCATGAGATTAGATAATTGATTGTGCTCTTCCTGGGAGTGAGTCAGAGCCCATCAAGACAATTGCTCAAGCTTCAAAGGGCTTTGTAGAAAGAAATCCCATGTATTGATTTGCTCAGCAAAACAGGGCTTTCAGCACTGAGAACTGCAGATTTCCCAAACAATTTTTCAAAGGGACAAGAGAACAGACCAACTTTGAAGGCATTTGTGGAAAGGCTGCTTTTCCAGAAGTCCAAGATTTTAGTCAGCTCTGCAACATTTTGTTTTCCGTTTATTCTTCTCGAGAAGCAAGAAACTCTCCTATTTTCATTTTGGAAGTAGCAGTTATTAGTTTATAAATGTATTTATAAATAGCTAAGGAAAATGAAAGCTCTACATGTCATTATTCTGTTGACTTCAGACAACAAAACCAAATGATTTGTGTTTCTGCAACATGGCAGAACTAGCACTGTAATGGGAGAGGGAAAAGTTGTACCACTCCTTTGCAGAGGTTAAGCAGGCAGACCAGGAAGACTTTGGTAAATATATCAGAATGTCCTTAAGCCTCGATTTTGCCACAGAAGTGGCAAAAAAACAACAGAAGTTTCTCAGAGACATGAGGGTTTGAAAGACAGACATTACATTAGATACCTTGTCCTTTTTTAGACACTAAGATACATATCTCTTCAGATGCAAGAGCACATCTCTTCACTTTTTTACTAAGGTGATGTGATCTTCATTTCTTGGATTGTTTTCAAACAATCTTCTGCATATTCTCTTTCTTGAGAGCGTACAAAGTGATCTCTTTAGCATACTGCATGCACCAGGAGAGAACATAGGTGTTCAGTGCTTCAACTGGAAACACTTTATTCAATTTTCTCTAGTACAACCGTTTTCCTTTAAAAATTAAGTTGGATGTATGCAGTAAGTAGATGCAAATTATTTAATTCCTATTTTATTCTGTTTTCTTAATTTTGTAGTGTTCTCTTCCCCCCAACACCTCCTTAAAAAAAAAGAAAAAAAAAAAGAAGCAACAACAAAATAACAAGTAGGTATCAGGACTGTTAATAATTGATGAAGCATTTGTAAACCCTTAGCAAATGAACAGTCAAGTGACACATGAATAAAACATTTGAAAAAAAGTCTCTGACGGCTAACAGCATTCTGAAGCTGCGCGTAAAATATACAGGTATTATTCTAAAGCAGCCTGCGTGTATTATGAAAAGTAAGGCTGGGGAAAGTGCTGGACCTCTGCTTTATTTGCACATGTTCAGTAGGGAAGGTTGCATGGAAGGGATCTTTAATAGTTACTTGGTTCAAAATAGCTTCCACGGGTTTCACAACAGCTGGTATCTCATTCTTTCTGTAATGGTTCCTCTGTATAGTTTCTGCATTGGTCTATTTCTTAATAGTTACTGTGAGATTAATACACTCCCTAGCATTGGTGTTATACTGATACAAAGGCTCTTTTATTGGCATTACTTCTTTCTTACAATGTATTGAAGTAATATTATAATGTTAGAACTATTTCACCATAATGCTTTTGCATTGTTCTACACACACAAATCTCTCTCTGCTGCTTCTTGACATATCACAGTAAGTGTAAAAGACACAATGGAAATAATGCATGCATGAAATACAGAATGCAGTGACTAAAAAAAAAGGTCTGAAATCGACATGACCTGGATTTCACTTGAGTGGTGGTAGCCGACAAAGTACCCACTGTTCTCCTTTGCAGAGAGCACCTTCCTCGTTCCTGCCATCAAATAAACAGGACATGTCACTGCATCAGATTTTGAACAAAGAGATAAGAGGATGCATCAGCTTTCAAACAATAGCATTAAGATTCCATCATACTGTCAATGAAAGAAGATTTAATTAATTTGCTTTACCTGTCTCGGCTTGCACTAGATAAACAGAAGAGGGCTTTTAGTGAAGAATATTAAATGTGAAGTTTTAAGAAGAAATTGCTGCGTATTGTCAAGCTTGTTAGTTGCTATGGATGGGAGTGAATCAAAAATCCAGCTTCTAAACTGCTCCATTCTTGACTTCAGAGAACTGATGGATATTGAAATTCATCTTTAAGGGAGAAAACCAGTGGATTTATACTGGGAAAAGCCATCACACAGGAATTCTGATGCTACGTTACTGTTTGGCTGAGGTGGTTCTTTGTTTGTTTGTTGTTTTGTTGTTTGTTTTTTCAAATGGACCATCATGATATTTAGATGTAGCCTGCAGAGTTTTTTTTTTAAAAAAAAGTGTTCTTTCTGAGATCCATACTCGCACATTTCTGTTGAGAAGCTTTGCAACCATACAGCACATAATTATCATTGCTGTTTCCTCCAAAAGGTCATCAGAAGCTCACAAGGTGGTGCTTCCATTCTGCACCAGTTACACTCCTTTCCTTTTGTGCTCCCATTTGCAAGTTATAGATTTCCTATACATTTCAATTACAGTCTTTCCCCACCTCATTTAAATACGTTGCTGGAGTAACAAAGGTTTAACAGCAGAAATAATTATGTGATAACTAGAGCCTTTCAGTGGGGGCATTAAATATGACTTTTACAGGGCAGGCATTGGCAAAGGAAAGGGAGATGGAGGAAGAACTGACTGAGCTCATGCAGCTTTGATTAGAAGTCAGAAACCATGTTTAGCTGTCAAAGGTACCATTAGGGAAAGTTACCACAAAGGAATAAAAGGATGGAAGAAGAAAAGAATCTCCCTCTCTCAGGAATGTTTGTACATTTTAAATGACAGTTTGAAATGCAGGAAACGCTTGACTGAATCTTGCATTATTATCATTTTACTTCAGCTCTAACACAAAAAGGGTGGTGAGGAGAATGTCCTGATGATCCTGTCATTAGAGTCACTAGATCACAAACTGGTAATTCTAATAAAAGCAGCTACAGAGAGGATAATAAATATATGACACCAAGTTCTGCTTTTTAAAGCACTTAAATAAAATTTTCATGTCAAATTTATTGTCTAATATCAAGTTAGGGGGGAGGGTTTACGCACCATTAAACAAGCGGATCCTCACTTTTTTTCTTTTTTTAATCAAGTCGACTGAAAACAGATTCCAGTTGTGATAAATTACCTGGTTTAAGTAGCCAGTTAATAGCAGGTCCACGTTAACATGAACTAACTGACAGTCCACAAAGCAATTGCAAGCTGTTTTTTACCACTTTTTTACTGTAGTTACAGGTCTTGCCAGCCTTTGTTATATTGCATAGCATCTCACAAAACATAAACAGAACAAGAGGCAATGCTAATATGTTGTTAGGGTATTTTTCTAGTTGTTTGATGGAAGCCCAAGGAAATGCTTTGCTATGATAAATGCCACACGCTACTATAATACAAATGAGTGCTCTAATAATGGCAAGGAACTTCTTTATGAAAGGAGTGTGTTACAGGTTAAATTAACTCATTACAATAACATAATTTCCTAAAGAATCTTTAAACCCTTATGGTTAGGATATCAAAGTGACTAGGAACTTCAGGATTTTAGCCAGCACACAGCCTCAAGCCCTTCAACGTACAGCTGCCATGGGACTTCTTCCAGGACCTTTGCAGGAAGGTGAATTTCCCTCTGTGTGTACTTCATGACCCAAATCACACAGTATATTCATTGCTCTTGATTTTATTTTTTTAGTTCTCCTTTCATGCATCTGGAATGCTAGTGGCTTTTCGGTTAGCATCTTAGTTCAGATGAGGAGTGTGCTTTAGAAGTAAATTGCCTGATCATCTTTATTTCCTATGCTTTGGTTTGCACATGGAGTGGTCTCAGACTGTATAAACCACAGAGGTTACAAAGCCTTCCTCTTGTATCTGGGGAGACGGGAGATAAGGCACAGTTCATAGATTTAGAAAGGCCGTAACAGCCATCACAATCCAGACAGCCTGACCTCTACGGAACAGGCCAGGGAACGCTGCGAGACGATTGCATTGTAAACCAGATGAAAATGCCTGAGAGACACACAGCATTTCTATTTAAAGAACACAGGTGCCAATTAACCACACCAGCTCTACATAAATTATTCAAGTCACTCATTATCCTCACTGTTAAAAAAAAAAAAAAAAAAAGAAAAAAAAGACAGTTGATACCCCAGATTATTATTTTTTCAGGATCAAAAGTAAGGGCAGTTCCATAATGCCTGCAGCTTGGCCCTACACACTCAGTCTGTTGCCATCTCCATCCTAACATGGTCCCAACGATGCTTCTCAAGTTCCTCTGCACACCCCTTGTGTAAGTGAGCAAACTACAGCCCCAAACAGGATTTTGTCTCCAGCACCACTGCAAGTGTTACCCTCTCCAGGCAGTTTCTCAATGAACATTTACTAACACAATATTTTACAATTAGCAGTTGTTCCATTACATATTCAGGAAAGACAGTAAGCAGGTATAAATCTTTGGTTTCATCTCCATCAATATTTCTGTCCCTGTCTCTTTAATTGCTATTGACTACAGAAGGTATTTTTTCATTGAGGCATGAGGTAAAGTGATATTGATTACAGTAAATGAACTTTTCTGTAGTTAGAGTCAATTGGGAAGGTATGGAGAAGAAACTGCAAGCATGTTTATGTTCTACATGAGTAAAATTCCTCTTTAGAAACTCTCTGACCTAGTTCCTCGTGCTTGACTAAAGGACTGTTCGACACAAACCCACATTTTTACTGTTTAATGCAAAAAAATGTAAGGCTGGAGTTTAGGCAGAATGAAAATCAGCTGCATTGACTTGATGTATTGAAATAGAAGAGAAGGAAATTAGAACCAAAGCAACTTTAACTTTTAATCTCTCACATAAGGAGCTTTTGCTATGTATTTTTTTTTTTATCACAACTGCATATTTCATTCTGGAGAAACAGCGGTGTGAAAACAAAGAAATCCCTATCAGCAATATACTTGATTTTATATATCTCCTGGTACCTAGTGCCACATTCAACTTGGTTTGTGATTGAAAAAGTGCAAGGATGTAGGCACCTGCCACAATTCATCGGTGCGTTTGAAATATTCAGGAGGTAGAGAACGTTGCTCCCCATTTCAGTGGGCTTAAAATGTGTGACCAAGTCACTTTCATCACAGCTCTGCGTAAGCCTTATTAATTTAAGCATTTTATGAACTAAAAAATACCATTCCTTGGATCAAAGGTAGCATAAAATACTAATTTACTTATTTAACAGCACCATCTAAACGTCCTAGCTGAGGGCTTACACCTAAACAGACAGAAAGACAACTGGTTGTGGAAAGAAAAGTGTCTTCTTTTTTTCACATTAGCTAAAGTGCATATGATAAACAACATAATTCAGCATCCGTGCTTATATTCTTTGTTTGGGTTGTGAGCCTACACCTGTGAATTTGGAAGAATTCCGTGGCTAAGCCAGAGGTTTCTGGGGGTGCACGATCCTCTTACCTTCCAAGGCTTAATCCAAGGCACTGCAGTTCACTCTTGTATTTAATTAAGCCTCATCGTTCTAGAACTGTGCCAATACACTCGATAAACACTCCTCACAGTTTTGCCTTAATGCCTTTGAAGCTGTTTGCTAAAACAGTGACTTAACTCATGTTTTTCTATTTTATTTTTCTCAGGGAGTGTTTTTAATAGCACCTGTTTGCTTACTGATTAAACATTGCCTTTCATTGCAGAGGCTATAGTACAGATGTAGGAATAGGGAAAATACATTATGACAAAACCTACTTGCTAAACTAATTTACAGTAAAACAATAATTCAGGCAATGAGATTTACCCCTTTTTATTATTTTATTAAGTCTGTCATTGTACTTCCTTCGCTAGTTTTATTATTTCATATTTATTGTCCTCATGGTTCTATTTACTTCAACAATATTCTCTCCATTACATCATTTATGCTGTATTTTCAAGATTTGATTATATTATATATTTTAATGTGTCATTTTACTTAACTGTTTTTCAACATTGACCTACTTATGGCAATTTTACTATGTTTCTTGCTTCCCTCCTCCTACATCTTCTCTTTATTACTTTACCATGTTTATGCACGTGTTTCTCTGCATTACAGCTTTATGGAGATCTTTTGGTCTTTTTTTTAATCATATGGCAAAGCATATTTTCCTCCTTTATTGTGATTAAGGTATCATTACTCACCCTTTACCTAACTCTAGCCTCAGCCAGCTACTGAATTACTACAGTTAAATGTTAGTGCTCCTGATTATCTTTCTACCCTTTGGCTTTCTTTTCAGTTCCATTTTAACTTACAGGCAGGACACCAGGAGTTGAACCAGGGACCCTAAGATGCCATTTAGTCCCATCTACCTGGTAATGTTTTTTTAAAAAAAGGAAAGCTAAGAACATACTGGCATTTCAGTACTTAAAATGTACATGTGGGTAATATACTTCTAAAAAAATCATCAGCAATTCCTAAATCTTTCCAGCTTCCCCTCCCACCTGTCATCCTGCCGACACTGGACCAGACATGTTGGTTTTCACGTCGATCACTGTGGAGGAGTGGAAGTCTTCAAACCTCTTAACTGCTCAATTCATAAAATTTGTAGGGAGCAAAAACAAGGAGAAAAAAAGGGGTAAAGCTCCCTTATTTTCTAAGTGATGACAGCTGGTGGGAATTGGTCTCCCCAGCTTTACTTTTAAATTAGCAGGAATCAAAAGCACTTCCTTTCCCTAATAGATTACAGTCCTCCTTGATCAGGTTCCTGTACTTACATTCAATAACATATTCTCCTTTCAGAGGCTCTGTGGAGATTTTTTTATGGAAACATCAATAGTTTCTACCTCTCCCCGGACTCATTTAGTCTGTTTACAAAACACTATCAAATGTCGGTATCTCATCTGTGATTCATTTCCTGACATTTAATTATTGTTCCGTAAATCACTTACCCAAAGAAAAGAAAAAGTGTAACGAGATTTTTAAAATATTGGTGATGTTATAATTATTTTCCACTTAATCTTATGAAACCCCTTGGTGCTGTTAAAGGAAACCTGAATGGAAAACACTACAAATATGTCTCTTAAATGTTAGCTACAGCCAGAGGAATGGAAGATTTATAACCAGGCTTAGAAGTGTATTTATATGGAATGCTGTAATGGTAACATTACATTTTATAATGTTTTTCATCCAAGTAGATCGTAATGCACCCTTTGCTCATAAGGAACAAAGGTACTTAAGGTACTTTTTATCCCGTTGCAGAATGAATAGCAATTGTGTGGCGAGACACTTTCACATAGATGGCAGGGAGTGAAATGACACCCAGGCTTGGACACGGGCACTTAAAGGGTTTCTAACAAGCAGCAGCTCTTACTATTGGTTTTACTAAGTCACTTCAAAATGGTGCTGGAATTTTCAATGATGGAAAAATAAGTCAGTTTGAAACTCAGTATTTCATAGCGGCTCAGAAATTCACACTGGGTTTGAATATTAATAAAGCTTAATAATTAGTACTTACAGACCCATTTTAAAATGTGTTGTTATTTTTCTCAGTTTTGTACATTCCCTTCTCAGTGCTTTTGCTTTCTTGTAAACACGTAGATTAGACAAACCATGCGAGGACGAAAGGGACATGGCAATTCAGCAGAAATGACTTTGGTCCTAAGAATCTGGAAGGATAAGGAAACTGCTACCCTATTTGGGTTTTTAATCTTGATAGGGGACATTTGAAGAGACAAGATAGCTTCTAAACATGCAAACCACACCATCACATCAGTATAACCACAAACATCTGCAGGGAATACATCTGTCCTCACCTAGCATTAAGTTGAATATTCCAGCTACAAGTGAACTTCAATCACTCCTCCAAGTTTTTTCTTCAAAATATTTCACTTAGCATGCTATTTGCTCTTCTATGATACCTTTCATCTAAAATCTTAAAGTGCTTTGCAGGCATTAATTAATTAAGCCTCAAACTGCACCTGGGAATCAGGAAAGCCTTTATAATCATTTCGTGGCGCAGCTAAATGGTTTGTACAAAGTCGCACAAAATCATTCCAGCCATGGCTCCATGGTCGTTAACTGAAGGAATTCTCTGTCAGATTAAGCCAATGCTGCTATTATTTGGATCAGTTGTGGCTGATTTTCAAAATACCGCAGTACATGATATGGAGCTTACGGCAGCTCTACACTTTTTAGGACAGCTTTATGCCATTTGCAGGATCACTGACTATGCTTGATCCAGCATGAAGCATTTGGGGAACAGAAGGAAAACCACATTCGCTCCCATAGCAGGAGGTTTCTTCAGTTCACAACCAGTGTGCAGTGCACATAAAGGGCATCGTTTCTTTTTTCCTGTGCTGAGCTTTGCAAGGATAGGAGACAGAAGGCTGCAATGAAACGACTGCCTGGATCCGTAGTCCCTGAAGTCCATGAAAACACAGTCGTTAAGTTGATTTTAAAAGATTCATTGCACAGACATCCCAGATTCACATGCGGGCACCTCACAGGACTTGTTATAAGAAAGGTTACTGGAGCTTACATCCTTATTCTTTTATCACACAACGTAAGGATGTGCGAGGAACACAGAGGAAAAGTACAGAACAGAGGCAGGCATCTTCCTTCCAATTTTCAACCTGAAATCGAATTGTTTTCAAGGGCTTTATGCTATTTCTAGAAAAGCATAACTTGGAAACAGGAATGACAGTTCGTTCTGACACAGCATAAAGCAAAGCATTTGGCTTCATCACCTCCATAAGTGATAGTTAAACAGAGGCGCCTAACTTGATATCCCCTGATCTAAGTTTAAGCACCTGTGACAGCGCTCAGACTGCAGGTGATGGGGAAAACTGTGAGAACTCAAATTATCAAGCTTGTCTCAGCTTAGGTATCCTGTTATTTGAGTGAATATACAGACAAGCTGCAAAACCAAGCCAGGATAGATTGGCTGCTAAAAATACACAAAATCTTTACAGGATCCATCGGCTTCTCCCTTCTTTCCTAGATGTTATATGCACATATCTGTCGATGTGGGTACTACCTTTTGCTAAAAACCTAAACTGCAAGAAAACATGCAACCAAATTAAGATAGAAAATGAGTCTAGCAAGTTTTACGCTACTAGACTTCCCAATATTCTAGCAGAGATCAGATTTTCCCCATAAAATTCACTGAGGTTTTTTTTTCCAAGCTCTGCAGTGTGACTCTAAATGTACTAACAATTTCCAAGTCATCTGCTGGAACCAGCGCAACATGTTGTACATGCAAATCTGGCTTTCAAAGGTTTACTTCTGCTTTAATCACCAGCACTAAAAGGACCTAGTGTTTCCCTTTCATCTGGCAGCAAATTAATTATAAAAGCTATATGGTAATATTAATATTGTCTTACTGTAGATCAATGGTTTTACTACCTTTGATTCTAGTATTATGCATTTGATGGCAAAAACAAAATATATAAATCTAAAAATTTCAAGGTGATAATTCAGGTAAAGATTTAAATAGAAACGTTTTATCTTTTAATCTGTTGACTCATTTTTAAGTTCAAAAAGGCAATCTCCTTCAGCTCACCATTATGAAACTAATTTAAACTAAAGGTATGTTTGTGGTTTTCTTCTCACTTTCAGCAGAGGACAAACCTCCCGTGGTTTAGGTATCTGCGCAGCAGGGGCTAGATTTGGATCCTCTAGGTCAGTCTGCAAAGGCCACATATCCACTTAGGTCTTGATATTCAAGGGGAATGGGGCAATGCGTCATTTCTCTAAGTCCGTTATTAACGGTGAGGAAGACCAAGAAGCAAGCTGTCAGCACGCTGCCTTGCCTTTGGCTGCGTTTCTAGCATTTCTAGCATTTTCTGCAGGGACAAAATGGGGGTGATCTTACTTCTAGAACGACTACGTCAAGTGAATTGCTTCTCGCAGGCAATAGTGAAGGAGCCACAGACACATACAGATATATACCCACACCTACCACGAGTCCCCCTATCCCGAGCCTTCTTTTTCACACCTTGACGTTAATTCTGCTGTATCCTGCTGTTCACACATTATCTCTGAATACACACTCATTTCTGAGAACATCTGTTGCTCTCGGTGCTTAATTCTAGTTGTTTTTGTTGTGTGTGGTTTTTTTTTCCTGTTGGGGGAGGGTCGGACTCAAAGAGGAATGATGAAATCTTTTATTGTTGCTTTCTTGTAATGCAACTTTAATGAGAGGGTTTTTGTACAACAGCGCAGTAACAAAGCCAGGCTGCGGACTGTGCAGCTCCTGATCTCGCTGTGGGAGCTTTTGCCTTTGATGTGATTGTTAGAAATACCTTGAGTTGAGAGCAACAGTTTTAATGCTAAAGCTCTGTAGTGCTGTTTGGATACACCTGATGAAGGTTAGTCATCTTGCAGCGATAAAGGGAAACCACTGCATTTAGGGCACCCTAATTACTCATCTGGATGCAGGATATGGCCTTGTGCACTAAGCCCCCTCCCCTTCTTCTTTAATTATGATTTTGTTCTTAACAAGGTGAAGATCAAATTGAATGCTCCAGATCAAGGACTGCTTGGGTGTACCTTGAGCCATGGCTTCAGTACAGCACGATGATGGGGGCGCTTCGTCTTCCACACCTAGGGAACTCAGCTAGGGAGTGAATTGTTTCCCTTGGCTTAAGGAAGCCTATGTCCATTTTGTGGCTTTCAGATCTCTTTCCTAACCACCACCTCTCTAACAGCAGCCAGAAGGGATGACAGCAGTATGAACAATAAAAATTACCTCCTCTCCTTTCAGTATTTTTGCTATCCAGCTCTCTGCATCCCTCCTGTCTGAGCGGGGATTTCCACGCGGTGCAGCCACCTCTCCACCCCATGCAGATTTCCACCCGATGACTGTGGCCTCCCACGAATACCTGTTAGGCACTGTATAAAAACACGAGGTGAAAAAATTATCCTTGAGCTGAAGAGCTGGCAGAATAAATAGAGGATAAAAGACCCTGGCTAGATGCTGCACGTAATTGAGGGGAACAAAAGATCAGAATCAGAGAGCTGTGTTTATAAGCAATAGTCTTAACATTCAGGTAATTTAAATTGCAATGAAAGTATTTTGAAGGTATTATAAGAGAGGGAGTTTTTATGTGGGATGTGATTTGAAAGTATAGTGGCTTTGCAGACTTTTAAAGAGAGCTCTCTTCACACACAAGTGTTATGGGGGAAAAAGGAAAGTATTCCTATGAAAATGCGGCCATACTATGGCATAAATTTGGACAATGAAGGATATGTATTAAAAGTATGTGCTGATGGCCCAGCAAGCCCTATCCATTCATTTGATTCCAGTCTAATTTCCAGTTTTCACTCATATTATTGATGTGACTCTTCCTTTATAGGCCTCTTGACATCCTCCTCCTTTTTCAGCTCATTTGAAAAATCTTTGTCTTCTTTGATTTCTTCTGTTGAAGAATTTGCAGTATCTCTGATAATTCACCTTGTCTGATATTCTCGGTGGCTTGACTGGTTTTACTTCCCCAGCAGTAATCTGGTACAAAGCCCTTCCTAAAAGCTAATCACGAATATTGGTAGGAAATCATTGTTCTTTAAATCTTTCGGTATGATGTCCCACGTCCCTCCCTTCATGCCTGACTCAGATCAGTTCAAGGAAAATACCACTACTTGAGAAACGAAAGGAGGATTATCTGCTTCTCAAATGCCACAGAAGTGTGCCTGGACGCCATGGTGATGAATGTAATAGAAATGAGAAATTATTGTTCTTATTATATTCCCTCAGCTATTAAGCGTGCTATTCTTTTCCAACATCTGCACCCCAGAATAAACAAAGTTAGGGATATCACAAGCATTGTGTGCTTCTGCCATTACACACAGCACAAGTCTTGACAATCTGTTTTCTGGACCATAATTTTACCCAGTATTTAAAACTTATTGAAAAGGTACCAGAAAAGCTTTAGAAATCAACTCAAAAGAATCCCTGAGAGCCTGAGCTATGCGTACGTGGCATGTGTCTGTTTGGACTGTCATGCATCAAAAATAGAAGCTAAAGATGAGCTGAAGTCTTTCTCTTTTTTACCCTGACTGAAGAGCCTTTTTCTTTTGCAAGAGATGACTGCATTAACGCTTGGAAGAAGACAGGAAGATGATTATTTATTTATTTATTTATTTAACTTTGGTTTAGATGAAAGTGGAGTCACCAGCTATAGTTGGAGAGCTGTAAATCACCCACAGACTCAACCTTCAGTTCAAAGGCTCGGATAATTTACTTAAATAATTACCTTCCCTGGGACGTGCGGATTCGGATTCTGTTATAAGCAGCATTTTAACATACTTCGTAAAGGCTCCAATTCTGTTACAATAGTCTATCCTGCACGTTTCTATTGCTTAGGCTGTCACATAAATGCTATGCAACATGGAGATTTTGACTGCCATTCCCCACGGGTCTTCTACACCGATCTTCCTTTTCCATATGTTATCCCCGTTACGGGTCTGTTCTGTACCACTGGTGGCTTTAGGATGGACAGAAATGGCTCCTAATGGCCATGCCCTTGATTTTAAAAAGAAAGAGAAAAGGGCAAGCAGGGAATGTGTCACGAGACCTCCGTAAAGGCAGCACCGAGGAAGGCATGTTGGGGTTCATTCCCATCCTGCTGCTCTTCAGAGCTCATTCCTGGCCAAATGGGAACCGGCCACTGTCCTGCAGGACCCTGCAGCCCAGCACATCATGTCCCCCTGCTAGCTCCCATTGCTCCTTCGCTTCTCCACTTAACTTAAAAAGCTTTTCTCTGAAACAGACGTGTACCTTCCCTGTTGTTTCCAGCCCACACAAACTTGTACCTGGGTTTACTCGTACCTCTTCAGTTGACAGTAATTTTTGCAGATGACATTTGGGACGTGTAAGCTGAATATAGTTCTGTGCGAAATCTCGTTATTTGTATATAATTTTTAAAAACTGCTGCAAAATGTGATTGTGTCCGAGCCTTCTGGGCCATGTGGCAAAGATTAATTTAAACGAGACAGATGTTGGCGATACATTAGAAGTGCACGACGTGTCGTGTCAGGGCTGCCTGGAATCTGCACGAGGATGCTGATGTAGACTCTCTGAAATATGAGGAGAGACTCCTGTTAACTCGGTAGCCTTTCGCTCAGGTCCTTTGAAAGTATTTGCTTAATGTAAGCTGTGGGCAGCACAGGAACTCGCCTCCCGACTTGGTGCAATGCCCATTTGCACCCTCAGGGCAGGCACGGCCTCAGGCCTGGAGGCAGTTGATCTGGGAATTTACTAAAACTTCAGAATCTCATCAATTTCTATCCCACCCACTTCTTATAGACTGAGAGAGAGGTTATTACCAGGTGAGATTTCAGCTGGGAGTTTGGAGACGGTTGTGCATTGTTTCGGTTCGGTTGGCTTGGTTTTAAACATAAGCTTGTTGTTATTTCTATGGATCCTGCAGGTTGCTATATTAATCCTAATGAAAATATTCAGAGGAAATCACCTCTGTCTTTCTCTTCTGGGAAATAGTGTATTTGTTTTTCCATCCCTTCATTTGTGTGTGCACTGGAGGCATGAATGAGACGCAGATTCGCTGTTTGACAATATTAGTCCAACCACACCGCGTCAGTTCCAAACGAAATACACCTGAGCTGAAGCAAGGGACACAAAATCCTGCAGCTGGCTCCTTCATTCTAACAAGCTTCTTTGTTCCTCAGGCTGGAAATCTCACTGCCTTACTGGAGCTGTCTCACATCCTCTTCAGAGACTGGCAGGCGAGTCTGGTACCGTCTGCGTTCCCTTTCGACCAGAGGATTTCTGTGTAAGCCCGCAGAGGGATTTGATGTAATATACTTTATTTCTGGGTGAGATCATTTATATAGGAAAATGTTGTGAGAGATGCAGTAAACAGCTCAGAGTGTGCGAGGCTTAGGTAACCCGAGCAATACCTGTGCACCCAGTAAGCCAAGGGAAATCAGAGGAGATCAAGGACACACGGCAGGGACGAGCTGAGAACCACGCTGCTCAACAACTGACACTTGGAAGCCGTAAATTTTAATTGATACATTTGAAGAGCTTTCCTTTCCCCCAGTTTCCTGTATTCTTTTCTTTCCCAACATTAACTGAAACCGGGTATGTTCTGTGGCTAACAGATAAAACTTTTTAAATACCTACACAACTTAGGACCGTAAAATCCCCGCAGATTCAGAGTTACTTCCAGCTGTCACCTGAACTGTTCTGTTACACCCTTAACGGAATACACAAAGAGCTGATGCAGCTGGCTCCATGCTTCCTTCCTTCCTTCTTTCTTTCATCATTTCAGCTTGTGGATACTTTAATAGTTTCTTTCCATCAACTTTAACTGCTGTTTTAATGGCTAAAGTACTATTTTGCTTTTTTACCTCAGGCTTTTCCTATTTCTGTCAATGATTTCCATTAATAGTCTTCTAAGTGAGTTTTGCTAGAAATGTTCCGTTTTCATTCTGAAGGGAAACAGCATTTCACATCCCTGTGGTGGCAGACAGGATCCTGAAAACCTGACCCAAGCATAACTTTCCAAGCTCTGAGGGGTAAGACCATACAAAAAATGAAAATGTTTTACTATCTTTTTTAAGAAAACCTTTAAAATACTTTGATACAGACATGGTACCTTGGGGACGCAAGTCAAGACCTTTAATTGTTGGTGGTTAGCAAAGCAAGCCGATAGAAGCTGGATGCTACAGCAAAGATTTCTGGCTGACTTATAGAAAAAAAAAAAAGTAGAAAAAAAAAAAGTCCTCACAACATACTATAAATCCTCAGCCAGACAAACAAAATCAAAACCGAACAATGAAACCACCAAACCTAACCCTACCAGGTTTTCCAATATTCCCACCTGCAGACGCTGGTGAATGCCAGCAGAACCAGCCACAGCTCCAGACGAGGGAAGTAACGAGATTTATCTTGTTTTATGTGTGCAGAGGCTCCCTGAATTGGTTCATCATCGTGTTTCCTTTCTGGATTCTGCTGCCCTGAAAATCTCAATGACAGGGAATATAACGTCACTGATCTGTGTCAAGGAGATGCAGGGACACAATTATCTTTTCTTCCTTCCCTGGGACGTGGTTCTATAACAACAATAATATTCATTCCTTTGTAGCATAATTAAAATAAACTGCAGCACTGTGGCATTTAGTCAATCGCAGCAGTCATTTATTGCCTCATATACAACAAACTCCTAGAGGTTACAACTTAAAGCACAAGCCATTTTTTGCTTTCCTTCTCTCACTTGGAAGGAAAATACAAAGGTGTAACAGAACTAAACTGCATACTCCAGACAAGCATTAAAAACACTGGCTCCAGTGGAATGGAAGTAACCTAATTAATTCAGTGGCGTTACACATGCTTAAAATTTATAGAGAGAAAGAAAGATGATGCTTGTAATCTTACAGTACCGGGGCAAATCAAATTTGCTGGTATCACGTGCGCTTCGTGTGCCAAACTCGGGGGTGGAACTTTCCATTTGCGTAGCTGTGCTCCAGGGAAATGCCTGACACAGAGCAGACGAGTGAAAAAACCACACAGCAACATTCATCTTCTTGATAAATGTACCATTAGAAAGCAGGCAGGCAGCCCCAATTAGAAGTTTAAATGGGATACCCCAGCAGCAAGAAGGGGATTTTGAGATTTCTTACCTTTGGCTGTTGAGCAGGGCTCTGCTTTAGGACTGGGTGAGAACCTCCTCGGTTCACCTGGGCCACATGTCAGGTTTTACAGAAGTGGAACCGCGATGATGCCACGCACAGAGACAGCCTTTGTGGCACTGCTGCTTGCCCAGCCGTGCCGGCAGCGCTCAGGTTTGGGTCTGGCCAGGCACGGGGACAAGAGCTGTGGCTGTGCGGAGCCCGCTGCCGGCATCGCTTCCCCGGAGGGGTCCCCCCGGCCCCTTCCTGATGCTCAGCAACAGTTTGCAGCAGTTTGTTCTTGACAGAGCACGGGACACCTCTGCACGTAGGGTATGAATAACTGGTCACTGCCAGTGGGGGGAGAAAAAAGAAAAAGGGCAATAAATTTGTAAATTTATAGTGTAATTTTGCCCTAGTTACAGCAGTGTACACCAATGACAGGCAAGGCTGCTTTCCGCAAACAAATTTATCACCGCTGCTTGTTCTTCTATTGCTTTCAATAAGGAATGCCAAAATAAGTATGATTTAAAAATGCTACCAGCTGACTGGAATACTCAACAGATTCGGTGCATTGCAATAAAATTGGTCTCTAAGTGTTGTTCCGAAATAAATAAATAAATAAAAAGGAAGGAATATGGACCTAAATCTGCCACTTAATGCTCCACAGTTATGCCTCAATATTTACTGTAAACCAGTAGATTGTCTCCGGCTCCCGATTTGCATATTCATAAGGTTGTCATACAGCTTGGAAGTATTTTCTTTCTACTTTGTTGTAGCACTTTAAATATTAGGGTTTTTTTAGTGCACAGTTTATGCAAATCCCACTCGGAGCAGCATGGCTTTCACTGATGCTGCCTCACCATTCCGCCGCAGTCCGGCCTGTTGATTTAGGGGAAGGCAGTGCCTTGGGTGAAATCTCTGTCCAAAAATTCAGCAGCCAGTGCACAGAGCCAGCTATGGAAGGCGCATGTAAACGAGGCAGGACTCGGTCCGTACAGAAGTTCTGGGCTCCTTCACCCAGCTTCTGTCTCCCAAAGAAACCGGGATACGCTGATGCTTCTTTGAGCCTTCTCCCAGCCCACCTAGTTTGTGGTGTTAGCACGTGGCAGGATTATTTCCAGCTACACTGGACTTCCAACCAAACACAGTACAAGTATTCCTTTTTTAATTGTTTTCCCTGGGAAGGTTTGCGTTATTGATGGAGATGTAACAATGTGAAGTAGGATGCTCTAACGCCATGGGCTTCTGCTTCCTGAGCTAAAGGACTGCTCCATGTCACAGCAGTAAATTTGTATTCTATTTATTTAATGACTGATGCACCCATGCGTACTGCAATATCCCATGTTATACCTTAATCACCTCTTTTCTTACAATCCCCGTATACGAAGTTACTCTCCCAGTCTACAAAGAGAAATTCATGCTGGTCTGTGCTTCCTCCTGAGCACCGTCCTGTCCCCAGACTGGGAGACAAGATACCTGTGGGGTAGAGGCACTGTCCAATTTCACATCTACCCACAGAAGAGAGCAGAAAACAGCAATTGACTTTTAGTTCCTGTAAATGCTTTGGGCCAACGTGACCTTACACAACTGCTGCGTTACTCCCTAATGATGCTGCAATCCAGCTGTCTGCTTCCTTCTTCTGTGGGATGAGAAGCAGACATCTGGAGCACGCACACACCACAGCTCCGTTTTCCAGGTCGCATTCAGGAGCACACAGCACACAATAGCTTTCCTCCAGCGCAGCGAGGAACCAGATGGCTTCAAAAAGACCCACTTTGCCTCCAAGGTGGCATACGGAATATTAATTAATAATAGATTAATAGACCTTATCCCATTTTAAAATTTAATCTGTTTGTTAGCTCATCTGCCGGTGCCAGGGAAGTGCTACAAAACGAGGGCTGCCTCGGACCAGCCATGCCAGCCCTTTGGGGACATCCTTCATGCTGCTCCTGGAGACCACATCCGAAGGCGCTGGCAGACAGAAGAACCACAACGGCGGCTTTCCTGCCTTTAAAAGCTGTACCCACGTGGAAACTTCAGAGAAGTGCAGTGCAAAGAGGATATCATAAAAGGGGAAAAGCCGTTAGCCTTCAGCTTAACCACAAGCAACAAGGGAAGCAATTTGTCGGGGAAAAGCCATGTGCAGAACGGGTCCGCGCTGTCCTACCTGGAGCGGTCCCCAGCGAGCAGTGGCCAACAAGTCAGCACCGAGCCACCGCTGCGACTTCTTGCACTGAAACTTCGGGTACTGAGGAAGAGCAAACGCACTGAAGTTGAATAGTTTGAGGTGAATTTTTCAAATCTTATTAAATGGCATTTTTTCCTCCGCCAGGGTTTCTAATCCTCTGGTTTTGTCGGCTGACGCGTGGTTGGGCGTGTGTTCCCGTCACCCTCTCCCTTCCCTGAGATCTCACCTCCTTGCTGCGAACCTGCATAAGCAGCTTTAATTCAGTGTCAGCCTCATCTACTGAATTAAAGTGGGGCCAGAAAAATCCTATTACTGTTGTGGGAAGGTGAACAAATGTGTATCTTGACTGATCGTGTATTAATCCTGGTATCCACTTAGGGCCAGAAAGGAAACGTCTGCTCTGTTGCCTAGCAATGCCATTGAATGGGAGTCGTAGCATGTTAAAAAAGGGTCAATCGCTAAGTAAGCCCCCCAGAACCTCGTTTTCATGCTTTTTTCTTCTGGATTCATATTTACTAATTATGATACAAATAAAAGATGAGATTATGAAATAAGACAGTGGTGAGAGCACATCTTTTATAGGCTGGTGTCTCAGCCAGCAGACGCAGAGCTCACGCCAAGGAAGATTTCACACAGAAGAAAAGAAAGAGGAAAGGTTGCTAATGGGTAATGGGTAGCAAAGAATACCATTTTGTTTCATGAAGTGACAGACACCGGTGTTCACTGGGTCACATCCATTTGCTGCAGCAGACCCCTGCCCACCTGCAGCCCGCCAAGGAGCTGCCCACTTAACCTGGACACCTGGATCCAAGCCCTGGCTCTCTGCTAAATTATCACGGTGACTTTGTGCAAATTGCTTAAAGGCAAGCAAGCCTTTTCCATGAAAAATTGAAGCTAAAGAGATAGCAATTAGAAGGTCTTTAGATATGTATTTATAATCATTTAAGATTGTTTGTTCAGAGAACTTCCCCATGAGAGATTTGACTTGGGCCTAGAGAGCGCATCTGGCAAGAGAACACCAAGTGAAAGGTGCCTCGTGGGCAGTTGCTAGGAAGAAGCAATAATTCCATTTTCTATCGAGAATCAAGTGCATTCTGCTAAATGTCAAGTGTTTTCTTTAACAGCTGGAGAGATGAAGCCATGGAAATTCTTGTTTATAACCCTGCAGACTCTTATCCTGTATTGGGATGTAATTTGGTTCAGCCATGTGGCTCAGCATATTAATCACATTTGTAGATTGGCTTAGACCATTTCGCTATACCCTCTTTGTGCAGCAAATACGGGAGAGAAAACCCTTGAGACCTATTCTTTGAGGTTTTTCCACTCTTGTGGTGTGTGTGTGTCACTCTTCCCTGAGAGCTCCTAAGGAGTTCATCCGAAATATGATAAACATCAGGATGCACGAGCCATTCGCAATCTCCTCGTGCCATGGCCTTTGGGAAAACAAAACCCCTCAGAGCAGATTTCTAAGGGAAGCGATGCCATGAAAACCTTCAGGATCCAGGCTATCACCAATCTAATTGCCACCAAAGCTGTTCATCAGGTTTGATTTTGGGTTGCGATAGAAAACGGACTGCCAGGGTGATGTGCCATCACCTGTCGGCTACAATCCCTTTCTCATCATGGTCATCTCTCCCTTCACCAGTACCTGGATGCAGTCTGAAAATCTGAGAAAAATTAACGGAAAAGCAAATAATAAAATGCGATTGCATATTGCATTCCTGCACTTCGGGGTTCAGGTTCCTAGCTCATCAGAGGCAAGTTATATTTCTAAGAAAATGCGATCTGTTACATCTGGCTGCGCCTGCCAGCAAGGAACGTCATCGTCCTTCTAACCCAGCCCAGCGTGCCATGGCCCCACCTCGGCTCTTCCCTCCCAGAGCACTGCTGATCCAGCTGGCTGGGTCTGCTTTTCTGGAACATCTACAGCATCTAGAAAATCTGGTGTCCAGAAGTGGGAGTGACTGTCAACACTTCCAAGTCATGGAAACACAATGACCGTAGAGATCAACAAGGCCATCTGAAAACAACTTTACATTTGGATAATCTCAAACCTTTATTTTGCTTACTAAAAAAAGAAGTGTTTAGAGGTTTAGGATGATGCTGTGAGCGCTTTTGGAGTGACATTAGGAAGGCTCTTCCCTCTCAGATAAAGGCACGACTACTCTTGACTAATACAGCTGAAAGATTCCAGCAGGAACTGAGGTGCCACTTCTTTATGGGTAATTTAACACTGAAAGAGTCGGTGCGTTCATCATCCCTAGGTATCTCACAGCTGAGCTCAGATGCCTTCTTAAATCACAAAACAAATCCAGAAATAACTGGGCGAAATTCTCTAGCATACAGAACACGATGTTCATAACAAGCTCTCATAAAACCCAAGAATTTAAGATGCACACATTCAAAATCCACAAATTCTTTCAGCCCCTCACACTTCCAGCAGGCGCTGCAGCCTGCCCTGCTGCTGTACCAGCGGAGTTCCAAGAAACTCAACCACTCATTCTCTTAAGATTACAAATTAGTCAAAAGAGAGGTTATGGATTTTTATAAAGCTTCACCAGTTTTTACAGAAGCAAATACCATCGCAGTCCTGCCAATATTTCTGACAGTTAAAGTAATTGCAATACTTTGTGGATCTCGATTTCTAATCTGCTTTTTATTGCAGTAAAGATCACATCTGATTATGTCTTTGTATACTCTACTCTCTGATATTCTAAACACTTTTTTCTTGATAAACTTTTTCCCAAAAAAACTACTATTGAATTAGAGTTGTATCTTATCCAAAATGGAAACCTCTCGTGCCAAGCGGTGTACCTACACCAAGTAAAATAATCTCCTCCTCATACAATTTATAGTCAAAAAAAGAAAGGAGATTCACTGAATAAGTAAGAATACAGGAATGCTATGAGATACACAAAGGCCAAAATGGGACCTGGAGGAACCTGGAAAATGAACTCCTGAACCCCAGACATCAATGCTTTAAGCACAAACCCAGCCTCTTTTTTTGTGCCTTGTGCTTGAAATAACGTAATTCTGATTCCTCTAAATCTCTCTTGGCACCTCTGCTACCAAGAACAACTTTGGATAAAGCATAGTGCTAATTCCAACCGTACACACACTGCCAGGTACTAGTGCTCCCAGACAGCGCAGAACACTACGTCCTATGTTTCATTACAAATAAATGTTTGTTTGCCTTATTTGCTCTTGATTTTGTGATACATGCACAAAAAGCAGCTTAACGTCAGCCGTTTAAGAACAGACTGTGCACCTATTCTGGATCCTAGCCAACACATTGCTGATTGATCTGTGCTGGGAAGGTTTTATTACTAAATAAAAATGAGGAACAAAATTGTTAAAACCTGACACTGAGATTACTTTCCTTTCTTTTACGCCCTGAGACAATCAGGCAAAAGGCCTGCCTGGAGGGAAAGGGGAGAATATGGCTCTATTTCATACTGAAACTTCATCACTGCCATCTTGCTTTTTCCTTTTTTTTCTTCATTCTTTCATGATCAGAAATTCATGAGAGAAACAATGACCAAGGTTTCAATATTTCTGTAAAATGTGAAGGCATTGTATAATCCTTCATCTCTATAGCACACTGAATAAACAGACCTTAATCTCTGTGCAAATTCAGTAATGTTCTCATGCCCTCTTTTGGGGGGAGGGAGTTATTTTCTATGTAGCCTTCAAACTGCAAGTGACAAGTCTC
Organism: Nettapus auritus; assembly: GCA_011076525.1. NCBI lineage: Eukaryota > Metazoa > Chordata > Aves > Anseriformes > Anatidae > Nettapus > Nettapus auritus. The sequence goes on along the minus strand of CM021786.1, from coordinate 3,967,303 downwards.
AGTGCTGTAATATCGCAATTTGCTAATGCGAAGTCTCATTGGAGAGATGAGCTAAGCCTCAATTTCTCCTCCACCCACACTTGCTTCCCCGTGGATACACCCAGCGTGCAACTTCCAAGTGATTGTAGGGAAGGACTGTCATCCGGATTCCCAGCGGAAGAATTTCTTCTGCACCTTACAGTCATCATTAGTTAGCGCTGCACTGCAACACCAAAGAGACAGGAGGTAGGCAGCACGATTTGTATTACAATAGCACTAAGAACTCTGGCTAAGATTGAGCAAACACTCCCCTTCCAAAGTAGCACTGGTAGCAGGTGTTATGCACATCAGGAGTTCAACAACAAAAAGCTTTACAAAACAAACAGTGGGAGAAAAAAGTACTATTGCCATTTTATAGATGTTGAATTCGTGCACATAACTCTTCCTTTTTGCAGCCCTTCAGGGCTCACGTAAGTGTTCCCTGCAGCTAGATTTCTCCAATGGCTAGGTACACTTAGAGTAAAATCCATCCATGTTCATATTGCTTTCACAAAGCATTGCAGTCCTGGGAGAGACGTGAGTGATATAAATAACAACGTCCTGGCTGGCTGCACAAGGGTAAAACTCACCTTTGAAGGACATACTCCCCACGTCCTGAGTCAATTGAATCTACTGGTGGAATTTTCTGAATGACTTCTTGGACATTAGCATTCCCAGCAGCGCTTCTAAAATTTTTAAAAGATGATAAATGAAATTCTCCAGCTCTTGGAAACGCAGCTAATATACGTGGTGCTTCAGGAATGTCTCGCTAACGCATTATGATTCCCCTAAATACGATATGAAAGGTGCACACGTAGTAGAATTCATCGTGCAATTTGCATATATCATGCCGTATTAACAAGTTTTTTTCAAATATGTTTCAGCCACCCAAATGCAACTCTCCTTTTTAATTAAAAAGTGTGACTAAACTTCATCCAGAAGATGGGGACTACTTCACTGCCAACAGCACAAAACAGCTCCATGAAACACGAGGTAGCTGGAGTCTAGGAGTGGAAGCTCCCTTGGGTGGGTAATACAAAGCCTCAGGAGGCAGAGCAGCCTTGATGGCCAAACTAAATGAGGAGGATAATGGTATTGACCCACCATCTGTCTTGACCTCATCACAGCCTATGGAAAGGCTCCCATCATCTTAAATAAGCATTTTGTTAACGCAAAGCTCTGCAAAGTTGCATTTGTTCGCCCTCCCCTGCCCACCCCAAAGTGATTTGAGATCCTTGGATGAATGTTTGTAAAGGGAAGATGCCTCGTGCGTGTGTATTCAGGAACCTCTTCATCAGCCCCGCTCACCTCCTTCTCCTCACTTATCCGTGGATCAATATTTAACTTCTCTTCCCTTCATTTTAAAATAGGTCCAGAAGAAGAGAAGAGGCAGTGAGGTTGTCCTCGCAGGAAATGCAATTAGCTAAAAATAGAACCTCAAACGTTGAAGCGGTGCAGGCAGCAGCCCTCCTCCAACTGTAATCAAACTGCGGCATTAGTAGGATTTTATGCAACCTTCTCCCTTCTAATGTGTTATTGTCCTAATTGTACAAACTTTAGAGAGAAAAAAATCTAAAATATAATGAGGGAATTTTCTTTTTGCTTCTTCTCCTTTGATTGCTATCGCTTGTAGTTACCTGGGCAGGAAACATCTGCTTTTGTCCCATTACAGAGCAAAGATTCCCCGTTTTTAGTCAAACCTGGCATTCTCTGGTTATTTACCAGGACTTGAGGAAAGAAAAAAAAAAAAAAGAAGTTGGAACCTAATTACATAGCAGATGCTGAGAGTGGTATTTATTCACCAAAACCACACAGGTCATTCATTAAAATCTCAGTTTTAATTAGCAAACACCTGTTTTGTGTTTGATTTTACACTGATACGTACTGTCTGCAATTTGCTTTCTTCAGTACAAGCAATTAGATAGCCCTGACAGTAACAGTTAATCTAATTAGAAGAGGGGTACCTTGGGAGCCCAGCTCTGACTTCAGAAATTACACACACACGATCACAGCTCCATCCCGTCATGGCTGCGGCGGTTGTTGTTGAAGGGACCGTGTTTTTCCCCTTCTGAATGACACAAAGGCATTTCCATTGTTTCTGCTATTTTCTGTTTTAAAGAAAAAATTCTTTGTAGAAAATAAAGGAGCCGAGCTACAGAAGGACACGTGATGCTATTGCTGCTTTCAGACATGACCTCTAGTCAAGAATTCACATTAGGAGTGATGCATTGCAACAGGCTCATTCAATACAGGCCGTTCACTCTCAGCACTTCTCCTCTTGTTGCCCTGAATCATTCTTCATTGGCTTCCTACAACCCTTTCAAGTCCTTAACGCAGAATTGAAAAGCAACTCTTCTTCTTTCTCTGTGGTCTTTGCTAGCAAAGAGGAAAGTCTGAAAGGTTTGCGGGAATTACTTCAAAAGGTCTCCTCCATACAGGAGTGAAGAGTACCTGCTGGCACCCCGCGCTGCCTCCCGCGCTTTCATCCCAAATTAGTTGCAGGTCAGAAACCGGATCCTCGTAATGAATATTCATTTTAGAAGCAGCGTTACTGTGTATGCTGTTACTGACATACAGTAACTAAACGATTTTGAGGTTGCAGTTGTGCTCTCTGACTGAGGTGTTTCCCTGAGTGCTGCGCCACTCTGAGTTTCCAGGAATCCCTACGTGTTTCTCTGTAACGTGCCTGCAGTCTAATTATAAAGAAGGCAAATAAAGGTAGCCAAGAGATCACAGGTTACACTGGAATACGAAGGGAAGAACACAGAACACCTGCTGGGACCTAACCAGCCTCATGTTTTTGGGTTTTACCCAAAAAATAGTACTTAAAAATTGCATTTAAACACTGAACAACGAAAATGCATTGATTACAATGCTGAATCGAACGGTATTTCTGTGCATGTAGACTTTATAATGAAGTCTTGTTTGAAACAGCTTGTTGTTTGAAGCTTGTGTTCTACATCACAATCAGATGTTGCACAATTCCCTCAAAGTGCCTTATTTTGAAGATCTTGGTTCCCATATAACCACGGTGCTGAACCTTCCTCCAAGTTCCTCAATCAATACTTGCCTCATCCTTTACATAAGGGTAAAATAATTCTCTAGTTCTAAGAGCTGATGTCACAATAAACCAGACAACTCCAGTAATGGAAGTGTTATTACGATTTATATTCTCTCCTGAAAACATTCCATGCCCTACACTTGTACCATTGCTTTTTCCCTTTTTTCCTTAAGCACAGTGGGTTGGCCTCCCCATCCATCACAGAAATCCACTGCAAAATGGGAAAAAAAAAAAAAGCTTGCTGGGGTGGGTGAAGAGATTTTGAAATAAAAGAAAAAGCTAATTAAATTTAACTGTGTCATCCTGAATACTATAATTAATTAATCCAGCCCTCTGCTTGTCCTGGAGGGGAATGCTGTTCCTAAATGCACAGGGTGAAATCTGTTTAAGGAGATACGGGGCAGACTCAGTCCCCTCTGATGAAGGGAGATGCGAGTCTCTCAGCAGGAGAGTTGTGTAGGAACACTGAGAACTCATTAATAACCGAAAGCAGGGCATGTTGCAGAAAAGCTGGGGAGAGATGGGGGGAGGCTACTGCACCAAACATGCAAATATGCCAGCGCTGAGTGCGACTGGTGAGATTGGAAAGCATATTTCTGCACAGTGTGAAAGCACAAACCTGGGAAATAATGAAAAAGTTACGTTTCAGAGCAATTTCCTGCTGTAGTTTATCCCAGTGAAGCATATCTGCCTGTTAAACTGTTGTAAAGTTACATCATGGAAAACAGCACATAATCTGATGATGGATGTGCTGTGCAAATCACAGCACTGGGAACAACATCAGGGGCTTGCGTGGAATTCTTCCTGCCTAATTTTTAGTATCATCACAGTGGAGCAGAGACCGAGCCAGCCTTTCTTTTTGCCTTCTTGGTTCTGTTCTGTGACCTGGACACATCCTGGGGTAAAACACCACGCCTGTGGCGTTCATACCCTGGGTGTAACTCACACCACGCCTGAAGTTACCCCGCCATTACACCATCACCTCTCCATTAGCCCACAGCCTTGGCATGTGATGCTGCGCAAGGGTGCTCTCCACCTAGCTGTGCCTGATTCCTTGCATTTCACTTAGCGTCTAACCAGCACAGTTGTGAGCTGCGACCACCGTCCTGATTTTAACCCCTTGGTCCTGTTGTCTTAGGTGACGTTCCCGTCCCTCCACTCACCAGATCTATTCACACGTGCTTTTGGATGACCTTTAAAATACAGGTGAAACCGAAATGATGGTGGAGGCACAGTGAGACAGGCGCAGTGCCCCGAGCGGTGGCGCAGCACGGAGCAAGCCGAGGCAATGTGACCCCACTGCTCCGCACCCTGGTCCCAAGGCTGGGGGGCTCCCATCTGCTGAAGGACTGCTAGGAGTGGCATGTCTTAAACAGCCTGATTTTAAGGCTCTGCTCTCCAACTATTGACCTTCTAGAACCAGACTCTTAGATTTAACATCCTTTCAATGGGGGCTTTTAAGTTGCCGTATCAGTATAAACAAGCGTTGGCATTGCAACGTAGAGCTCTGGTCATATTTTAGACTGAATTCCTGCTGTTGTATAAATCTCCCGGGGTAATAACGCACACCGAAGCGATGATGTCTCGCTGTGCAGTGACACCCTCAGAGAAACGATGGCATAAATCCCCCAAGCCAACATAGCTGCAGTGCTCCATACCAGCTGCGGAGCGGTGTTTTAGATGGAAGTCACACAGAGAGAAATAAAGTTTGTAAGAGCTTAAGGAACAGCTTTCCACCTGCAGCAAAACAGCTTTGCATCTTAAAATCTTTTGCATCAGTCAATGAGCCAACTTCTAATTAGCGGGGACAGGATCTAACGAAGTTACTGGCTGCAAGATCCTACACTGAGACACGCCATCCAAGACTGCGAAGTTCCAGCTCTCGAGGGATTCACTTTTGGGTCAGAAAAAAGAAATAGCTCTAGGTTACGCGGAGTAATTGGAACTGAGCAACCCAAAAGCATCTCTCCAGAGAATCACAGGATCTGGGCTGCTTTCAGTAAATCCTTTCCAGAGCTGGTTCAGAAATTTTTTGAGAAGGTCAAAACAAACACATAAACGACAGGCCCCTTCCTAGCTTTTTATTCTCACATTCTTCTACCTCTTCTGAGGAGGATGAAGGGAAATAAAGAACCGCACAAAGATCTTCACAGGTGAGTTATTTCGGCAATGCTCTCCTTCGGGTCAGAACTCAACACTTCTGTCAGCTCAACGCTTGCTTTGGGTCCCTGCAATTCCTTCCCCCAAGAATAACTCAGGTTCTTAAGACGGTGGGAACTACTGAAAGAGAAGTCTTCTATAAATCAGCTTTAATAGCAGGGTATCAGCAGCGAGCCCTATGCTTAGGCCACAAATGACAGGTTTATTATCGCTCCTTTTGAAACTGATAAATTGGCTCAGACTTCAGGATGGCTTTTTAGCTGCCACCAAAAAAATGGAACGGGAGGAGGAAAAAAAAAGGGGGAAGGAAAGAATAAAGGAAGTGGAAGTGGCCGTCCTGGGAGGTATCTGATGCTTTGTACACAATTCAGATGGACAGAGACAAGTCATGTAGCTGCTACCTTGGCTCTACCAAACTTGGGAACATTTCAAAAGCCAGTGGTTTTATGAACTCTACACCTCTCTGCTGCTCCGGTAGATTTGTCCAGCCAGGTTTGGTTTTGAGTATTAAATGAGGGGCTCTTCTTAAGTATTTAATGAACAAAGAGGTGAAACCAGCAGGGAGAAGGAAAAGAAGAAGAAAAGCAGTAGTGGCCATGAGTATGAATAAGAAAGGTGAAACTTAAATGATTGCAATAAAGAAAGTTCCTGTTTGTATCAAAACGGGACAAGCCAAAGCCCCCTGCAATAAATCCAGAGATTCCTTCCCAGTGCTGAAAACGTGCAGAAAACACAGAACATAAACTGCAACACAGAAAGCCTTTGATTAATTGTATAAGTCTTAGGGCCAAATTCTTATTTGTGGATGATTTGTACCAACTGGGAAGGGTTTCAGGAGCTGGTGCTGATGCCTGCCAGGCTAAGAGCAGCTTCTGGTCATCTGTTACGAATCCAAGAAACGAGGCTGCCTTCAGACAGACAGGGCAATTAAAAGGGCCCGGCATGAAAAGATATTTAAAAGCAGTGACAAATTGCTTTTCTGAAATAACTTTAAGCCTCACATTAGTCCCACTAAAGGCAGCAGGATTATTCAAATGCTGATTTTTTCTGCTGATGAACTGTTTAATTAGATTGAGATCTATTGGATAAATACCTACGTGGACATCTCTGAGAGAATACAAAGGAAAATAAATCAGCAATGGAAGCAGTTTCTTTTCAGAAGGCTTCACCACAGATGTTTATGAATTACACCTCCCTCGGTTTAAATGATGGGGGAACATGGTTAATCAAAGCAATAACGATTAATAAGCTGGCACCGTTAGGGTGTCATGAAGGAATATTATTGCACACTATGCTTGTAGAGAGCAATGCACCCTTCTGAGTCCACAGCACCATTTCCTTATGACCCTTTAGGGTCCATTTTCCAAGGAATGACCCAACCCAGCCCTGCAGAGACAAGGTGGGGTGGGCTCTGTTATCAAAGGCACACCACTGAGCGGCAGAAAGCCACATTCGCTCATTCACTACCTTTTATGGACAATACAAACCCATTCTGTTTTGTGTTGTTTTCCCAGAAATAACCTCAGCCTTGTAACATTGGTTTGTATGGGGTAACTCTCATGGGATCAGTCTCTATAGAGGGGCAAGACTGGAGAGGAGGTGGCATCTTCAGGCAAAAAACCATGTTTTTGCCTAGTGGGGCACCGTAATCACCTGGTGGTCTTTAACACTGCAAATGAGAAATCAAGAACTGCAGCACTGTTTAATCAACACATTTGAGTGCAAGCAGGGAACACAATTCTACACAAGCCTGACAGAACTAAATAAAGTTTATGGACATAACTCTAATTAATTTAGTGTATTTGGATTCCTGTCCTCCAGCCTCTGTTGTGTAAACTGCAGCAGCTGCAGCTGTCTTGCAATGAGGATCAAGTCATGCCAAACATTATGTGGATTTCAGTTTGCAAATATTTGAGGCTTCTGCGTGGGACAGTTGACATAGCATTGCAATCAATTAAACAAACAAGCTACAAGGGTACTATTGACTGGGAGCATAACGCTCCAACAAATCTGGCCATTGATGTGAATGTGTACAAAAATATGTAATGTTTTTTTAAATCCTTTTGCCATCAAGGAATCCACCATCATATTCCACTTCGGCATACAAAGATTTAAGGTCTTGATTTATTCATGGCAAAATCTAACAGGCACGGCAAATGGTAAAGAAATAAAAGGACATGCTGATTTAGAAATTACTCAAGCAGTGCTGAGGGCTGGTAGGGCCAGCTGGAGATAAGCTGTGGTGAGGACATGCCAAAATTTCCTTGTGTTCCAGAATCAATATCTGGATGACTAAATGCCAAATAAGTTTCAGTCAAATTATCCAAATAGCATTCAGGTTGTGCTGGCCCTGTGTACTGGGCTGAATTTCATCTCTGCTCATTAATGAAAAAACAGGGCTTGTTATTTTATTTTTTTTAAAATGCAATGTATGGTTTGTGCATGTTACTTAGAGAAAACACCTAGTATCTAGCCACAGCCATGAAGACTTATTTTATATATAAGACAATTCTGCATATAAGACAAAACATAGTGACCTCCAGTGTGGCCATGACACCCTGCCCAAGGACATCCAAGGAAAGCAACGAAGAAGGGAAAGACATCATTTCTTTTTGACTAGCATCAGAGGTAGGGCAGTTCTGTCCTCAGGTGGACTACCCTGAAGAACAGGAACGGTACCCTAAGTCAGAAGAAAACCTGAGAACCGTCCAGACCTGAGGCTGCTACCAGCACCCAGAAGCTGAGGCTGCCCGAGGAACGGACCTTGCCAGGCCCGACTGTCCTCATGACGTGCCTCTCCTGGTTTCCACATTTCCAAGCAGCAGCAACAAACAGCCCCTTAAACATATTTAAATACACAGTGATTAACTTTTCCTCCCTCCTCTCCCTGGCCCTGTCACAAGCAGAACACACTCCTGACAAACTGTGCGGGGACAGGCCCCGGGCCGCGCTGTCCGGTCGCGTTAGGCCCGGCCCTCCTCAGCTGCCTGGGCTGAAAGCAGGCGCACACTTCATCGCCTTGCTCGTGGGTTTGCAGACAGCCACGGGCCCACAGAATAGTTAAGGCCTGTAAACAGTCCCTGTTGACACGTGAATATGCTGCTTGCTTGAAATGCTCGTGGGGACAGCTCCCAGAGAGAGAGTGGAGAGAGGCAAAGAGGAGATGAAGTGACAAACACCTGACACAGTGCTGGTGATGGTGAAACTGCTGCTCGAGCTGCCACCATGGTGCCCAAGGACACCTGCAGCTTCTGTGGGCTGAGGCAACCACTGGGAATGAAAACTGTACAGGAAATGAGGACTGCACAGAAACAGCGGTGGCAGACACGGACATGGCGAGGGAAGCTACTGCTGCATCCTCAGCAAAAGCTGTGGCAGTCCTAAGGGCCAAGAGCCAAACCCTCACGTCAGGAAGAGCAGCTGTAGCTCCTCCACTGGCGAGCTGACTGTGCCGGGATGCATGCTTCCAAACACCAACAGGGCTGATCCTTTGACACCAGATCAGTAACTCGCTGAACCCGTCCTTTCACACGTATATCACATCTGACACGCCGTGGCTTTGCTACCACAAAATTAATAACACTGGTGATTTCAGTGGCTCCTAATGAACACAAAAAAAATGTTATCGTATCCAATTATGGGAAATAATGTTTTAGAACAAGAAGTTTGAGCCTCATTACCCACAATCTCTCTCGCTTTAACCTGTGCTTTTTTATTATTATTATTCTTGCTGACGTTTGTAACGTGCCTTTAAGCTAACACAAGTGAAAAGAGGTGGTAATATAAAACATCTTAAGAATCATTTTCTGATAAGCAGTCCGTACAAATTCCCTATAGGTATATATCACCATCAGTAAAGTGTTCTTATCATTTGTGATATCTTTGGAATTATCCAAGAAAGATGAAGATTTTCTTTAACCATTCTTTTAGAGTGGTTTTATCAAGTTTTGTCATAGCAAGTGTCTCCTGCACTCCAAACCTTCTTCCTGGGTCTGAACAGCAGATTCCAGCACCTACCCAGAAGAGAGGCTGTTTACTGTGCTTAAAGCCCTGCTGAAGGTAAGAATTCTGGGCACTGAAAACTTGGTTATGATTGCTCATAGGAGCTTGATAAACCTGCTGCTTAGGTTTCAAAGCTTTTGCTCAGCATCAGCGTGGTTTAAGAACACTTACTGAGTCAAGCCAGAATACTACCTACACTCTGCACCAGAAGCAGAGGCAGAACATAAGAAATATTCTGCATTTTCCATACTTTTTTTTTTGTCATTGTTTTGTGCTGTGTATCTGCATTTATGTGATTTGTGCAACAAAGTATGTTTGTATTTGTATTTACATTAATCTGATTAGAGAAATACCTGCCAGTTTGACAATGCGTTTACCTTACGAGCACTCTCAGAACTTTCTTATTCTGTTTTTCTTTTTTTTTTTCCATTTTCTTTTCATCCTGACTGAGAATGTGTCCTACTTCCTTGTTTAGAAGATGAGATTCTTGCATTATACATTCTAAATATAGATTTTTTTTTTTAAAGCAGGTTGACATGGTCGTCAAAAGAAATGTATTCAGTTAGTTTCCCACCCTGAGGGAGTTGCGCTTAAGGAATTTGATTTCAGGGTAGGATTAAAACATGATGCAGTTTATGTGTAGAATGACCATGTACTGTACATTTCATTTTCCAGCTGAAGCTACAAGACATGTTTTTGTTCCCACTCAGGACTGTCAGAGCCTTTTTTGGGAGAGAGAGAGACAGCAGCAGAAGCTATTGACAGAGTCTCTCGATGGAGGAAGACACCTTCAAAAAGCTCACAAGGAATTTGAGCACGCAGCATGTAGTAAGTGGCCTTTTAAAATCTCCTTTCCAAGACAACCATGTTCATCACAACAGCCTCTTTAGATCAGAGTCATACAGAAACAGGCATGGTCGTAAAACATCATCTCATCCGACCCTGTGCCTGAAGGCAGGATCAATGCTTCCTATGTAATTGCCAATAGAGCATTGCCCTGTTCTTGAAGAACTGCAGTGATGAAAATTATACAACCTCTGCAGCCTACTCCAGCGCTTTATCAGTCTTAACTACACAAAAGTGCATCCTAATGCCCAACTGTGCCACTTCCTTGCTGCAATTTTAATGAAGTTTCATAATAATTCCGCCACCAATGCAGCTGAGAAGAAAAAGGAAGACGTTACTGGCCCTGGGTCCACAGGTATTTTGTAGCACAGCTTGAAGAAGAATCCAGATATCCTGAGTTACAGTCCTGCCTTTGAAACAAAATTATCTTTTGCTTTTAAACAAATATAGTACACAAATACGAAATAATGGAGCGCTTACACCAGAAAGCTTCATAAAACATGAAACACCCCTTTTAAAAGAATAACACTCAATTTGCCAACCCTGGAAGGAAGTAACAGTATGGGTACTCATTGCCTTCAAAATCTTGACAGATATTCTTCAGTTCAGTCTTATGGAAAATTCTAATTTCATATGAGAGGCCTGCGTACTTTCCATTCAAAGGATTTGCTTTTCTGTCTGTTTCTGCGTAAAATTCTACAGCCAGCTGTATCTGTAGTATAACACCATTGATTTCAATGGACTTACAGCAAGGATAAAGATGCTAACGCTCACTTATATCCCCCCCTGTAATTTTTCCTCCAGCAGGTGAAGCTCTGCTTAGCGGACTCAATACAGAGAATTGTTCCAGCTAGTGTCCTTGTGACATTCCATTAAGCTGGTCTTTTAAAGCTTATCATTAGAGGTACTGAAGCCTTGTTGGAAGAACTTAATTGCATCTTATTTTTCCTCACTGAAGATGCATTTTAAAAGTCAACTTGCATTTTTGATTTTTCTTCAGCTTTCCAAGGTTTTTTTCTTTATGCTGCATAGAATTTTAAGTCCCCCCATCTGCTTTACTCATTCTTCACCTGTGTTTTCCATACTCCTGCTATTTGTAACTGTTAACGTTCCCACCCCTTCCCAGTGTCTCCAAGTCAGACTCTAAAGGGAAAGCAGCATCTGCTTTCTGGAGCTTACCTGGAAAAGACCAAATATATGCCTCTATATAGGTACACAGATAACAGAAAGGTCATAACATAGAAAACTGAGAATGATTCTCTTTGCTGCAAGCAAAAACTGCTGCCCCTTCCTTTAAAAAATAAAAAAAATACAAGGAACATAGAAACCTCCGAACACTTCTTTCTAAATCACGTAGTGCTCCTTCCTCCACATTATTCCAAATGAGGGTAAAATACAGAAAGATCCAAGTACTTCTGTTTACGTATAGATGTGTATAGGAAGCTAACAGGACGTCTGTGAATAATCACCCATCTGGAAATTTGATTTTAAAGGCTATAAAGCAAGTTTTGTTTTGAGCTTCACCACACCAGGGCATTAAAGTTTAAGTGAACTTTCTGATCTTAGAGTCACCAAAAACTCTAGAGTCACCTAATATAAATAACATCTTTGCTCTTTTTTTTTGAAGGGTATTTCATCTTTGCCAGCAGAATCTAAATAAGATTGCTAAGCTGGGGTAATTAAATTTGTCTTTCTTGGGAACTAATAGTCCCGAGGGCCTTTTCTCACATGCTGAAGTGGGGCAGCTCTGAGGAGGTCAATGGAGTTTCAAGCAAGAGCTCGTAACAGGAGAATCAGGCCCCTTGTTTGTTTTGTTGTTGTTATTTTTTGTTTGTTTTATATATATAACCTCTGCTCTCTGGACTCCAGCTCCCTGATCCTGTCTGTGAACAACAAAGGTGTTTTTTAAGGCCTGGCCTCCTAGCTGAGCTCTGCACTCCGACACAAACACTGCCTATTTATTCACAGACGTTTGCCAGCACATGCAATAGGAAGTGTCTGCGCAATCCATGCTGGAACGGCAAAGTCAATATTTCAACAGAAATCTTTACTTTCAAGCTTATTATGGCTGTCTTTTAGCAAACAGTACTTCAGCTCTCAGAGTTTCCAATCAGGAACGATCATTAGCACGCTGCTGATTTTGCAGAGCATGGTCCTTAGTGACAATTTAGCATTCAAAGAAAGTAGAAGTGGGTTCGGGCTGGTTTTTCTTTTGTTTGTTATTCTGCTTTTAAGTTACTTAGCTAACCGTGTCTGAAAATCAGATATGCTGGTGCTAATTTAGCCAGCCTTGTGCTGCTGTTCAGCACTGCACACGGTGTGAGCATTCAGGAGATGAATCTTGCCGTTACCTGCCTCCAGCAGCCCCTGCTCTTCCCGTCCCATTGGACCACTGCAAATTCAGCAAGTCACCAAACAATCCTTGAAATCCATTCATCAGTTCCACCGGTACCCAGTGCATCCATAAGAAGCCAGCGTACACACCACTGCATTAAAAAAGGGCCACAGTTTCGAGTGGCAAGACAGACCCACCTGTCTTCCCCCGCAGCAGGGGTACCATCCAACTTGGCCAAAATATCTGTCTTGCCCTGGAGGAGCCCCTGCATCACTTTCTCTTTCATTGTGCTGTAGTGTAAGGATCTATCTATGTATCTGTGTACTTCTAAAGGTTTCTGTAAGCTATTCCTCCAGAAGGTGAACTGGTGCCTGAGGCTATTTTGGAATTAGAAAAGCAAAGGGCAAATCTAGTTATTTTGTACAGAAAAGCTGCTAGCACTCACACACAGCACACCGAGTACAACTTATCAGGACTATAAATCCTGGACTCTTACGGCTGGATTCTGCTTCTAGCACAAGAGATGTAGGCCCAGACAAATCCCATAGAGGTCATTTGATCTGCACGTGGTGAGAACAGCAATCAGCCCCTTATTCATCTGTCTTTTTCTGACTATATTAATGGTCCACAATTAGCTCTAGCTTGTGCATATTCTTGACAGAACAGATTGCGTTATGGCAGACTCAGATAAAAATTAACTTGTCCAACTACGGAGTTACACAAATAACCCCAGAATACCAAAAACCCAAGGGGTCTGAACAGATATAGCCAGTACTGAAGTTTGTTCTGTTTAAAAATTCTGCACGGAGTAAATGGAAATGCTGGCCGAGCCCTGCAGGAGGAGTTTTGCTCAGAAACAGCTCCTGCGTGCATCCCCTCGGCACACTTGCATTTTGTAGGTGCCTGAGCAGCGTCGATTTTGATTGAATGGCTGTGCCGCCGCTAATAACAGAAATAATTATTGCACCTTCTTTACCCCAGCCTGTGTATGGTCATAAAGCGCTTCAGCTATTGCAGGGAGACAGTCGGGCAGGCCATCAATAAGTGTGGAGGCACTGCTGCTAGAGAGAGTCAGTGCAGAAGAAACTGGGTAGAGGGAAGGGCACAGACACAAACACGAGCCCCGTGACTCAGGCTACCTCAGCTCTAAAGCAGCCGGGTGTACCTGGAGGGTGGGAAGCTTGCTGCAGCTTTCCCTTCCATGCACCTGCAGTGAATCTAATTATTCCCACAGCACAAAGGCCTGCCACATCACACCTTCCACCCCAATATCTAATTTAGAGCGCCAATGACATTTAAAAGATACCTTGGTACCTGACGTGCTCAAGCTGCAAGACAAGCTCCGCATGTAGGTGTTGTGCAGGAAAAAAAAATCATTCTGAAAGGTGCAAATGAGTCAGGAAGAAAGAAAAGCTGACGTTTAAGAGTACACGTGTGTGCACGTGTGCCTGTGGTCTTGTCTCGGGGACTGAACAGCTTTGCTGAGACAATGGAGACTCCAAGTAAAATTCTGAAACTGATTAAAAATAACAAACGAAATGTTCTTATGCCTTCGATGCTGCTAGCTTGTACATTCAATTCAAAGTGCAGTACGAAGATGCTTCCAGCCCTGAGCCATAGAAAACAGCACTCTGAATGCTTCTCGGTGCAATTTCATGTAGTTTGATGTTTACCTTGGGCACACTTTCAGCTTTACACAATTTTAATTAATCCTTTATGATCTGCAGCAAGAGATAAGCCAAAGAGTAGAATTCCTACTAGCTGTTTCCAGCCGTGACTGTGTGCAGAGAACAATCTGTCTACCCCAACAGGAAACGGACCTGGGTAAGTAAATGGGACCGAAGCAGATGCTAACTTGATCACTCTGAGAGGTAAAAGCCAAGTGCAGGACTGCTCTGTGGAACTTACATTTAACGCCCTGAAGAGTGAGAGTCTCAATGAGTGGCATTTTCTTCCTCATTACAGAGGGGAAGTATCCATGGCTGAGGATCACTGGGGATTTCTTGGCTCTAACTAAGCCACAGAAAGCCATTGGTTGCTACTACCAGCAATAAATAAAGGTCTTTATGGGAAAGCAAAGTGAACGGGGAACCTGAGAGAATTCTCTATGTGTAAGACTGATAATCAGACAGACGGCTCGCACGAATTGCTTCTACAATCTCACTTGAGTAGCTTTCTAAGAAAAATTAGAAGATAAGAACTCCAAGAGAATTGAGAGAACAGAGAACATGAAGGAAGAGAGCTGTTGCTTCTGTTTTTGTTTCTCCTGTTGATGAAGTACAACCTTGAGGGGACTGTTACTGAGATTCGCTTGCTCTGTTCATAAGTGAATCTGGTAAAAATTATCATAATGTAACTCATTTAGCTCATATTGCTTCAATAATTTGTGCAGCGTACTCTGAAATGCTCAGATGAAATCTGTGAGGTGCCAATTATTATTTGTAGAAATGCCACAAAACAGGAGAGGAGCTAGCTGCTAGGGCCGTCACTAGCACAGAAGTTCTAGCTGTAATAATTTAACGGGATGGACTACGGCTGGGTTGTGGATCAGCTAGGCAAATTCAGATGCCAGCTGAGGATCTGCTCTTTTTAATGTTTTTTTTTCTTTTTTTTTAAATATTTGAACTTCAGAGCACAGTTTGCACCAGCAGTCAAGATGGGTTGAACAATAGTTCACCGGCAGAAAGACAAGAGGACTAATAGAGCAAAAAATAACAGCATTCATTGTTATGTGAAGGTCAAGAAGAAATAAATTGCGTTCACCTGGGTAAAAGGACAAGCACTTTAAAATAAAAAGGCAAATCCTTAAAATAAGAACAAAGTTTAAGCATGGCTAATTTCTCTAATAATGAAAGGTTCGTAATTGTGTCGGCTTATTATGGTCTATTACAATCAAACTGGAAAACTACTTCACATTTTCCATGTTAAATTAAGCACTTGTTCCTTCTCTTTCCCTCCGCTTATGAACTACAAACTGCCGTGTTCGCAGTGCCAGCTGGGATTCACTGGGCAGCGGGTGACAAACAGAACATACTTCACAAATGACTGGGATTTGATGAGGGGCATTTTTATTTCATTTGCACTCTCCCAGGAAGAAACTGGATTAGCACAGCTACGTGCATACTTTTCAAACAACCCAGCAGCGGTTCTGCATGGAGACTGGCTGAAAGTCACCCAAATAAATTAACTAAAATGATAAGATTGACCAGACATTCTTCCTTCCTTGACAGATACATGTCCCAATTCTCGCTTGCTTTCTAACAGCACTCCGGATTTGATTTTTCCATACTTTTGTCACTCAGACCATAGCTTAGCTACTTCTGGGAGCTGACAGCACCCGGGCATAGCAAGCAAACAAGCGCCAAGCTCCACAGCAGTCACAACCAAGTTTACCTGGGCTGTGCAGGTTCGGCAGCTCCCGCTGGTGGCGTACATTTCCTACACATTTCCTCTTTGCAGGAATCGTACGGTGAGATTTGCCAGGCTGAATCAGACGGCTGATCCATCCAGTTCCCTAGCTGGCCTCTGGCAGT
This sequence comes from Nettapus auritus, assembly GCA_011076525.1. NCBI lineage: Eukaryota > Metazoa > Chordata > Aves > Anseriformes > Anatidae > Nettapus > Nettapus auritus. The sequence continues at coordinate 3,951,348 of CM021786.1, read as the reverse complement.
GGTCCGCACCTGCTGGACATCTTCCAACATGCCTAATTTCACTCTTCCAGTTAGGATATCTTTCCCTTGCAGTCTTAGCCAGATTATTATTCACCTATCGTTCACTTCATGACCCACGCTATTATCTGTATCGCTTGCTTATCTACAGGTAAGAGATTCACAGATAGGAGAGAAATATGCTTCTTAGGAGTCTAGGTGATGTTTTAACATTCAGGTAAGATAACTATCGTAATTTTTAAAACACTCCATTTTGTTATCTCCTAAAACCAGATTTCGTCTTGGACTTTTCTACAGTTATGATGCGTAGCAATTATTTTTTGCATAAAACAGAGCATGGCTTCAGAATTAAAGTACCCCCTGCAAACCATAAACAGATGCTACAGCTGATGATGCAGAGAAAACAGAAGGGAATTCCTGATTAATTACAAATTGAGCTGCTTTGGTCAGCTACGAGTATTCAGTGAAAATCACAGGCTGCTTAAATAACCCGCAGCACGTCTCTCAAAATGCTGGGGCTGCAGGTTCTAAGCCACTCCGAGCTCAGGTTTCTTGAAAGCAGTCTCCAGCTGCAAACACAGCTACAATAGACAGAAAATCTTCTATCACCCGTTCGTGTGAGAGTTATCTAGCCTACACAAAGCAAACAAATCAACGGAGTCCTCTACAAGTTCACCTTCGCACAAGGCACTTGAGCTGCTCCTGACACTTGGGGGCTAGGCGCGCCCGCCAACGAAGGAAAGGTTACTGAGAAGGCAGAAAGGGTGCTGCTATTCAGGTTCCTGAGAACACGGGAACTGGGGGGCTCAAGGATACTGAAAGGCCAGAACATTTTTAAGAGGGGAAAGGGAATACTTTTTGCACAAACCTTACAGCTCCTTTCTGGAACTGCTACAAGATTCATGGCAGCCACCCCCTCAACACTTCCTCTGTAGCCCCCCAAACAGATCTGCCACTTGAACTTTTATTTTGATGACCAGAACTAAGAGTTACAGCAGGAAAAAATAACAATCAAACTGAGAAGTGTGGTAACAGCTATATATTGGTCTCTTGCACAGCACAAATGACTCACTGCTTAGAGGAAGCTTTCTCTTGGGCTCAGTGTTCTGCTGCTCCTTATAGACTTCCATACTTGCCTCTGAAGTAACCGGTACTAGTAAGTAGCACAGACTGGGCGTTGGTTTAGCTGAAGCCCAGGTCTGGCTTGGAATGACTGACCCCTTACGTCCCATCCTTTCATTTTCTTCTTGGTTTTTGGCAAGAGGCACTCAGATAAGATAGCTGTGATCTGGCAGTTTCTGAGCAACACAAGCCAATAATAATAGTCTTATTTTTTCACAAATGGATTAAGGGCCCTGTTTTCCTGTACAGAATATTCCCATTTGAGGGGACACCGAGCACCCTGCCTCCTCTCGCCCACGCTGACGAGTGCCGAAAGCCCGGAGCTGTAGCCCTGGGGAGGCAGAGGGAGGCTGCGTACATCTTCTGTGACATTTGAGATCCGCAAGCACTTCAGACCATCTGCTACTGTTAATCCTGACTCAGAGGAGACCCCTGAGGCCTGTACACGGAGCCGGGGCCCAGCAGAGGGATCAGCAAAAGGCCCTGGGCCACCCCCACTCACACCCCGGGGCTTCGAGCGGAGCGGGTGGGGGGGGACAGGGGCCAGACCCAATATTTCTGAAGTTGCAGGGGGCCTTGAAAAACCTTTCGATCTGCTGTTCTGCTTCATAATCCCATCCTTTGAAAAGAAATATCGGCGGGGAAGGGGTTGTTTGGAGAGGCGATAGCTCAGCAGCAGCAGCCCGACACCCTGCCGACAACAACAAAGGCTGCGCTACCGACCTCTAAGATGTGTGACAAAGATGCTGGGAGGGGGCATTATTCATAATTCCTTGAGTGGGTTTTTTCCTGCGGTTTGGAAGTTTGGAAATAAAATCTGTTTCTTTTCACAGGGCATAACCACTTGCTGAAGAAGTCAACTCAAGTTTTGCCCCTGCTTTTGGTGTGAGGAAGACCAGCCCCTCGGCTCATCCCGCAGCCTTCGATCCTCGGGTGGCTTTGTCACCAGGGTGGATGCCACAATGCACAGAAAGAGTGACGGTAAAGCTTTGTACCAAGGAAAATGGAAACAGCAAAGACGGAAATTCAATGCTTCTTTTCGGAATCACTAACGTGAGTGAAATTAAAGATGGGATTACAATAGAGTGGAGCAATCAGATCTAAGAGTTCCACTTTATTTTCATGTTCAAAGCCTCCCTATTTGCATTGTTTAGATTCTTTTCATGCACTCGTAATTACATGGTCCCCACTGCACAAACAGCATCAAATAAACAAAGATACAAACTCCCAGGCCTGCTCAGTTCATTCTCCTCAGCACAAAGAAAAACAAAGTTCCCCTACTCTGACATTGCTCGGCACAACACAGATCTGAGGGGCACTTATTTTTCTTCCAGTTCCACCAGAGAACGTCCCTTCTTGACATGCAAGTCATGGAGCCACGCATGAACAAGAGCAGCCCCTTCCCACAAATACAGAAGGAAAATTACACACCCCCTGCGGTCCTCCATCCATCACTGGGATTTCCTCTATAGAAAAGGAATAAATAACCATGCTGCTCAGTCCGCCTGCTGACCTGTGAACTGGTTCTGCACCTGGCAGAAGCGCCGGTCCTGCAAAACTGGCTCCCACCTCAGATAACGGAGCGTCTGTGGACACAAAGAGCTCAGGTTCCGTGAGGAATTATCACAGAGATGGAGAGTGACTGGGCGGTACGCTGGAGCCTGCGATACGTGCAGAGCCACTTAATGAAACGACAGCCCTTGTTTTGCACAGGAGCTAATGGCCTTGACAAGAAGCATGGTTTCTATTCAAGAGGCCCAAGTAACGAGTCTGTAATTCACTCGCCAGGACTGTCATATTCACAAAATGCATTTGTTAGAAGCTGCATTGGGCCAAATGTTTAATAAATTCAATAATCTCCCCACTAAATGCATTAGCATTGCCAAGCTATGATCTTGATAGATCGTGGTAGTTGCCCTTAAGCAATTAGTACTAGGACAATTGCTCAGATTGAGCTGGAACAAAGCGCTGGCACTTGGTAATTGGTTTACTCTAATGAGAGAAAGTATTTCTGAAGAGGATACGGGCAATAAAAGCTGAGAACTACAATTTATGGTGCAGTGACAAAACGCAAACAGACCTTGCAAAATCAGAGTTCTCCAGCACACGAGCACAGGTCCCATTTGCTGTGGTTTCGAGGCCTTGTGACAGAAAACCACACTTAGACATGTGCAAGAGATGTGTCACTACAGCGCTATTAAAAATAGAATTATTATCCTGCCTTTCCATGAATAATTGAAATGAGTGCTCTGATTTCCATTTTTAGCTTCATTAAATAATGAGTCATGATGAAAATGGATGTTTAAAAGCAAACTGAGCTCCGTGGCTAAAGACCTACCAAGCAAATGAGATGCCACGAGCAAGTGGAAGCTGTGCGACGACCGACCGAGAGCATACCCAAGAAGGGACCCCGGTGGCCAAGGAGGCGGTTAGTCAAGTTAAGATTCCATCTTTCCAAATGCAGAGGCGAGAAAACAAATATTGCCTCCCGTCCAGGTCATAATTTCCTTTGTCTCTGCTAAGCAGCTGTAGAACACCACCTGCTCACAGTTCTCGCCGACGGCGGTTCCTTAGACCTGTGTTCCCAGCCAGAAACAAACCCCAGACTGGGTCGTTGCTGGCTATTAATGAAGCAGAGGAGACGGCAGCAAGGGGAAGGTTATTCCTACACGCACAAATGCTTGCTTTTGCCCAACACGTGTAATTGAATTATACATCTGATTAAATCAGAAAATAGAAAAATCTTTGGAAGTGCAACACTCCACGCTCGGTACCTGAACTCCAGTTCAGCACTCACCTCACCGCCAGTTATAATACAGCAATTAGATCCGGCAAAACTATATTTGCTTATAGAACTAATTAGAGATCAAGAAAGTGGCTCACTTTTGATAATTACATGGTTGTGTCCCATCTATCAGCCGCTGTTAAACTGTTATATTAATGTAAAGCTTATAATCACGGCTGTTCCAAATTGAATAAATGTTCTTGCCAATTCTCCAATGCTGTTAATTTACATAAAAGCCTCTGGAACAAAAATTAAAATGATATACATCTTTCCAAGGGTTTCATTTAAAACAAAGCTAAATAATAAGGAAATTATATCCTTTTTTCTTTTCCTTTCACATTCTTATAGTTACTAAAGTTAATGGCCAAACAATCACTGAAATGTGCCTGAGACAGACTTATTGAGAACTGTTGCACCAACAGCTCATTTACATGTGCAGTGATTCATTACTCAAGACATTAATAATTTAAACAGCCTGTTCGCAAACCGGGGGAGATTCCAGATGATGCTGCAGGAGGTCAGAGGGATTTCTATTCCCTCAGTCATCTGCACGTAGATCGCGCTCCTTGTTTTATTTTAGGCATTTGCATTTTCGTACAAAGCACTGATGCTGCCGATACAGACAAATCTGACCAAGACTTCCCTGCTAAAGAAAGAAATCTACATCCCACCAACCCATAAACCTGCCACAGATCAAATTTAACCTGGTCACACTATGGTGTTGTTTTTTTGTTGTTTGTTTTTTTTTTTTCAAAAAATAATACCATGAATCACAGAAACTACGGACAGAAACAGGCTAAAAATACACGTGCCTACAAAACCATGATGGTTATTAATGAGGAACTCCCTTAAGGCTGAGACAAGCACTCCCCTGACTGCTTGGCTGCCTGGGAAAAGGCAGACGCAGCCCAAGCGTAGCTGCTCAGCTAACTGTGTGGCTCAGGGCCTGGGCTGCACCAGCTGTGCTGTGTCCCCCCTTCAAATAATCAGGCCCACACACCTTTCTGGATGGGAAGACAGCGAGTTCACGTGGTGTCCGAGCACCAGAGGTCTGTCCTTCCATTTCCAGGCTGTGTGACTGAGAAGGCAGAGGAGCTGCTTCACATCCTGCTGCTGTTAAAGGCGACAGAGGAACGGGGCCATCTCCTTCGCTGACGTTTACACGAGGGTATAAATAAATCCGCTTTAATGCTTTAGCGCTTCTCAGTGCCTCCACAGGGCCAAAGTTAAGAACAGGGTCCAAAAGTGAGGTACCTCATAGTGCATCCGAGCAAAAGAATTAGAGTGGGACCGGTAGGCAATTACTGACCCAGTCCCCTCTCATGCTGAAGTCTACTTAATACACAGCCCATTTTACTCTACAATTCCTTCTACTTCTCTGCTCTGATATTTGTGACTTCATCTTATTCCAGCTGAGCTTAAATACTCACTGGAGTGGAAGCTGTTTTCACTCGATTGTCTTGGAGCAAAGCTCCCCCAGCGCACCTGCCTCATCGCGGGGAACCAAGGGCGCGAGGGGAGGGAGCAGTGACCTCAGCTAATGATTCGGAGGACCTCCTAAGCTCACTCATTTCCTTCCGCTGTCTCTAAATTATTATTCCCTGCAACCTTTGGAATTTCTGCTCTTTCTCCTGTAATAGCCTTACCCAAGGAGACGGCAGCCGTGCACACACAGAGCGCAGGGGTGGCGGTTCAATACCGCGGCTCAGCTTGCATCAGGCTCCCGTCTGTGCCAGCCCCACGCACAGGAACGAACAAGCCTGCAGCTCGCTCCACTTCCCCTTGGGAAACATTCACACCTGACCTTCTGGGTTTTTGCCACAGATGGACACTTATTGAAGTTCTAATGAAAAAAGAAATACCAATGCATGCATTACCATGCTTAGTCATTAACCATTTACATCAGTGTTTTGGTCAGCGAAACAAACAACTTCTTTTGTGGGAGGAACAGCTCTGGACAGGCAGAACTTTTATTATTCCATCCATTATTCCTACAGCTTTTCTCTCTCGTGTGTTTAAGTGAGTACAACCCCACTGAACAAAAAGCACAGGACTGAAAGCTTGCTGGCAAGTCACAGGTGCCACCTCTTGCGTTCTTAGGCAGTACAGACGGACTCAAGGCAAAAAAAAGAAGAGAAGCTCAGAGAGGAGAGGGCACGGAGCCACTGCGACCTCCTCCCGCTGCAGTTCAGAGCTCCAGCACCAGCAGGGTCAGACCCACGTAGCACAATGCTAACAAATGATAAAAAACCACCTGTGGCTTTTTTTTTCCCCCCCAGGAAGTATTTGTGTACTTTAAGAAAACTCACGACAAAGTTCCACACAAGAAACTCGGTGTTAGCAAACACAGAGCAGCCCCTGCGCTGCAGAGATAATTCAGTTTCTGTGAACGAGCTGTCATTTGGACAAATGCTGGGATATGGGAGTCCGTAATACATGTATTTACACAGGAGAAATAGGATCTTAGCGCAGACAGGAGTATTCACTTTTCATTATTGCAGTTTGTAATCTGTTATTCATTAAAATTTCAGCCAGCCAAGCACACGGTGGAAATGCAAAAGCACGTGACTCAGGTGAGCAATCACACACTCTGAACAGCCTGAGTAAACAGCCCAAAGCCTGCCGAGTTCTCAGCACCAACTCCTCCACAAGGGTAGGAGAATTAAGTGCCCAGCGTGGATTCACGGGTCACCCGCAGGAAGGGATCGCAGCATGTATCACTTCTTTCACAACGGGAGTTCCTGCAGGCTGTCTGATCACAGCCCCGCGTGCTCCACCCGAGGTTCGGTAGATTGCTTAAACACAACCCAGAAGTTTAAATTTCAGAGGAGGTCCCGGGTTCGCCCCCAGGGAGGCCCTTGGTGTTAACCACCAGCGGTTATTTTATGACTGGCCTGAGACTTGATTGAATGTTATCACGTGGGATTGAGCGCCTGGTGAGCTCTGGGAGTAACTCCATTACAGAGTTAATCACCGCTGATACTGCCTAAATCTGGGATTGGCAAAGACCACTGTTCAAGAACACTTCCTTCACCTTCCTCGTTCTTGTGTCCTCCAATCTCCTTCACGCTCCGATACTTCCCCACTATATGCGACACGCATTTCTGCTATTATTTATAGTTAAACATGCATGTTTGCACTCAGTATACTTTCTACTGGATGTATCGTACTATGAGCCTTCTCTCTCTGCTATTCACATTCATGTTTTTGACATGACCCACCATCTACCATTCTCCTTTAAATTAATCAATGCCGAGAGAAGCAGGAGACATTGCAGGGACCGAGTTTCTTCCAGTGTTGCTGTAAATCAGGGTGAAATCTACAGAGCTACACTGGTGTAACACTGACCAGAGAGAGTCCAGACATTTGTATTTAAATCGCCTTTCCTCATGCCCTCCCAAACTATCCTTGTACCTTACCTCTGTGTGCAGCTCCCTGGCAGCCCCGCTTTGCACCGCTCCAAGATGCTAGCACAGGGGTGGCCGTAGCTTGGATCTAGCGCGTATTCCACACACATGTAATGAAGAAAACAGACCCTTTGGTGTAATTCCTGACCTCCAACTCTTCAGACACACACACAAACTAATTTATCTTAATGGCAGAGTGCATGACAGAAAGTATACTAAATTGATGACTGTGACCCTCAACGTCATACAGAGAAAAAAATGTGTTCTGCGAGACCATGCATCGTGTTTACAGCCCACGTAGTCCCATCAGACCCTTTCTCAGTTCCCCAGACCTAAGAGAGTACAAGCAGAGCATGACCAGTAGTAACTGGGCATCCATTATTTCTTAAACATTCATCCCCCAGGGACGATGCCAGACAACACACATACAGCAGATATCACGCAAGCTGCTTGACTAACTCAGAAGAGTCTCCTAGCGCGTGTTTTCTGTCCGGAATTACAGAGGGTTTCTTTGTCTTGCTCATTTTTCTAGTGGTGAGAATTTTACCCAGCCTGCGCTGCCAGCAACCTTCCCCACGAGAAGGGAACCAGTGTCTTCAGCCAGCAGGACTGGTTTGTGTCTGCGGGGAACCAAATGAAGTCAGTGCCAACCTTGCAAGCTGTCTGCCCCAAGGTGGTGCTTTAAAATAACGCCCTCTCTGCTGCTGCAGCTCCACAGCCTTCCCTTCCTGAGCATCGCCCCGACCTGCTAGCAGGCATTAAGATGCTGGGTGACATTTCTATCTTTTTCACGGTCTAGCACAGTCATTCAAGGAGAGGAGTTGACTCAGGAGACAGAGGGCAAATAGATCTGAGTTTAACTTCTTTGAATTTCCTTGTATTTATTACCTTCCCATTCAATACGGGAACGGTCAGCGGATAATTTATGGTTTCATACTCAGAAATAAGTTCATACTAATGCAATAAAAGGCTTGGAGCACCAGCAGCTCTAATAAAGTGAGAATTAACAGTGGAACAGAATAAAGAGGGGAAGGAGAAGAAGAGAGTCATTAAATCAATAACTCCAAGGCCTGGCTGAGATGTGCTCAAGTCAATAACATCATAAAGTTTTATACTGACTGTAAGGTGGGAAAATGTTATCGTCTGGGGAACGTGATGACAGAACCATTTAGACCTAATACATTCACCAGTAATGGGAGCAGGAAAAATTGTTCTGGGATCTAGAACTCGGCTGGGAGAGTTGACACGGTGGCAGCTACTGTCTGCTGGAAGAGGATCCTCTGCCGGTACAAGGAAGAGGGTCATCTCACAGAAAAGCTCAAAAAACACTGGTTTAGGGCAATGTCTTGGCTTTCCCTGATGTGTTTCTGTGACTGGAAAGAACTGGAAGTGGGAAGGATACAGAGAAAGTTAGCTGTAATGTGTGCACACAAGAATGCAGAGGCTGTAACGACTCCCATGCTACAGAAGTGTGATGCATATTGAAAAAAATATTAATTTTTAAAGGAGAATATTAAACCTGCTCTTACGTACAATCAGAGAGAACAGCTACATGTTAGTCAGAAAGCAGTAGGTATTGACACCACCAAAAAATCTTACTAAAAGCCCAAATAACTGAAAGTGAGACAAATCCCCTGAAGCCAGTCCACGTACCTGGCTACCCATCACTGCTCGTTTCGATGACAAGGTGCCTGTGCCAGCTCAGCCACACTCCCTGCCCACCCAGGAGCACAGTACCTTGCCTCCTGTAGACAAAGGGGAGCTGTACCCAGAGCTCCTGGGCACATAAAGGCCTTAAATGGAGCTCAAAGACAGCCTGGTTTAATTGTTGTAGATAGGGAACAGCTTTCTGCAGTTACAAATTAACCTATTGGTTTCAATTCCCCTCAACTTCAGGTGCCCAGGTGCCCGAGCAAATCAGGCAGGACGCATTTTCCAAACAGGCTTGGAGTCACTTACAGATACCTGACTTTCTGTGTTTCAGAAGTTGGTCGTAAAGCACCCAGAAAAATTCAACTCCCTAAATTCCTTTTGTTTTGCACACCCATGCAACTGATATAATTGCAGCCCTTTAGCCCGCCCTGTGAGCTTGAACCAAAAGGGCCTCGTGCACGTACCAAAGCAGCCACCGCGTTATTCCAGTCGTGGCAAAGGTGTCTGCGCACCTCTCGAACAGCAATGATGCTGATAGTAACAGCTACTGCACCACAAAGCACTGCAAGGAAGGAGCATTGTACCTGCTGCTGTATTCCATCTCAGTCACTGAGGTGTTGAAAGTAGAAGTGGTAATTGTTTTAACCGCCTATTAGAGCTACTGCTTCCTGCAAACAGCACACACAAATGTGGAAGAGGAAGAGCCTACTGTGTCTTATTTTTATATACCTCGGAAAATTATTGCACAGCTAATAAAATGAGGGTGTCCTACACAGGCTCCAATATTGTATAAATCATGAATAATACATCAGGCAAAAATGAGAAACTGCAACGGAATCAAACCTATACGGAAATAAATAAAACATAGCAGCAGAGCCGCAATCATGTTAGCTCTGTTGATAAAATGTGTGTTTGTTTTTGCGAGGGGAGGCAGGAGCAGATTTCTCTCGTAAACTACTGTAAAAGCATTAATAACAACAACGAGACCTACGTGACAAGCCAAGGGAAGGGGTAATTAACAAATAAGCGCCCATTTGGTGGGGAAAGCAGAAGGATGGAAAAGGCAATGAAACGGTACCTCTAAAGAGGTGTCACAAATGAATCTTTGGGATGGATCGGAACAAACACCCTGCCTCGCAGAGCACATCCAAATTGCGTCGCACTGTCTGCCCCATTTTAATTTTGTGAGTGCAATTGTTCTGTCTGAGGAGATCGGAGGGAATTTGGAGACGGAAATTGGGTGCAATCTCAGCTCTTATTCTGGGTAAGCACAAGGTTAAATATCTTGCTTCCCCCAGAGGGATTCTCCCATGGCCCTGCCAGGACTGCTGCAGGAGAAGGCGCCTGCCTGGGGACAAACCTTTTCTTCCCTTGAAGGTAAAGAGGAGAAATCCAAAGGGATGGAGCTGGATGCACGCGTATGGCACTGTACTGGGATCTGCCACAGGCTCCATGCGAGGTCCCTGGGACACGGCTCAGTCTCCCTGCTCCTCATTTTCCAGCTCACTGAGGTTGGAGCGATGACAACGCCGCACTCCTGTTGTTTGTCTGTGGTGTCCGCTTCAGTTCCCAAGGCTTTGGGGCAGAAGCTGTCTGATGCCATATGCACTGCGTCGTGCGCGCTTCCGCCTGGGCAGAGCTCCAGGCACTGTGTAAAACGGGGACAACTGCCTTCGGAGCACCCGCCGCCCCAGGATCCGAGGAAGAGGCTGAACTCCGTGCTGGAAAAAGCCTTCATTTTCATTTTATTTACGAGGCTGATTGCCAGGGAGGAGATTCAGGGCAGTCTGTTCAGCGGTCATAACCGATGGGTTGCAGCATGGCTGAAGCAACGAAGGGCACACGTACCCAGGTGGGAATTATAAAAAGAAAATAAAAAACCACGTTCTGAGTTTGAAGTCACGCTTTGCAGACAGATGGAAACCTAACGCACAGATTTGACTATAAGCCAATTTATAAAGCTTGCAGATAGCCATCTATTATTTAAAAGACCATGTGAAATCTTGATGGACGCTAATGACTACTGATGGCCCTGTATGCCTTTACTGATGAGATCCACAATCAGAAGTAAACTAAAAGCTATGAAAGTGATCCGCGTCCTGCATGCCAAGCAGGTTGGAGTTGTGGAATAACTCCTCAACCAAGACCAGCTGGAACAAACACTGCCAGAGACTTTTCATTATAGGTATTGTTTTAGAGGTTTAGCAAATCACACTATTTATAATTATTCTCTTCTACATATTTCTCCACACCTCCCTCTATCCCTGCACATTTTGTCCTACCTTAATGAAATAGAGTTCCACCCAAGAAGGTAGTTTGGATGGGTTTTGGTAACATTCACATAAGCTAAGCTCGGCAGAACCAAAGCACAGAGGTGTCACCATGCACGTTTAATGGGGCTCCAAAGAAAACACCCAGGGACAGCCTCCACTTCAACAATTCCCCGTAACAATCCCTGCGTTTCGAAGTAAAGCTCTTACCCCTAAAATTACTAATAACATTTTATGCAAATTGGATGCATCCCTCTTTAAGGTTCAAAGTAATCTATGCATATCTTTATATTACTTCTCAGAGCCATTAGCCAGGATGAGTTCCTATTTTTATTCCCTTTGCATGCTGAATGTACTTTATTTCTTTGGGGTGGCAGCTTTTATTATTGAAGTCAGCAAAACTTGATGAATCCTATTACCTAGCGTTCTCTGGCTTCTCTGTTCCAACTGCACATGATTTATGAGCTAAAATCAAAGTTTGGATTTCTAAGTGGCATGTTTTTCTCTCATCTTCTTTGCATTCTCCTCTGAATGGGAACAGAATTCAAAATAACTGATCAAAATAACTGATTATTAAAACAACAACAAATAAGTTACAGTGATTTTCGGGATCTTTTGACCAAAATACGCTCTTATATTTTCTTTAAAGTTTGAGCTCATCAAAGAGAAGGTTTAGCTTCTTACAAAGCAGTTAAGGGGTGACTCGATAGCAATCGTGAAGCACCAACAGGGAGCACAGAAATACGATAGCAGCTGACAAAGACACAAGAAGCCATAAAAGCTGAATGCTGAGGTTACATAAATTCAGATGAAAAAGATGCTTCCACTCCTCCTTTTTTTTTTAAATGCAGATATCTAATCTGTGGCACACTAAACCAGTACTACTTGCACATTTTGAGCACAGATCTGTATGTAAAGCAGGAACTGATTTGGGGAAGTCCTGGGGGTTCTTCGTTAGGAGGTACTTTCTGGCTTTACAAATAAAAGGACCTGTTTTATCAAAAGATCTTAAATCTGCATGTCCAGTCTCCCACTCCATCTCGCAGATATGATACAAATTCACTGACAGCGTGGGATGGGGTTTGTCCCCAAACCAACACATGGCAATGAAGGGCAGTTATGTGCCTGTTTCCCTCCTGATAGAAAGCCGGCCTTTCTCTCAACCATTCTGCAATGATTTAGTGATCAGGACGTGCTCACTGAACGCACATGCTGCAGCCACCAGGGTTCTGGTCCTGTCGCACATGTGCAGGTACCACCAGGGCAGAAATAACCACAGCATCAATGACTGCAAAGACTGGGTAGGGTTTCTGTGCTTATGGCCACTGCAATGGCCAGTAAAGAACCTGATTCTTCACCTGTGTACAAAGGGCTGCAAACTTCACCAGAGCCGGATGTGAAACCATACAGTGGTAATCAAGCTGAAGGAAAAGATGCCAAGGTGGGACTCTGGGCTCAGAGCCACACCACAGCGCTGTCAGCTGCGTACCTGCAGGTGCATTTATGCTGTGGCTGCCCTTCAGTGGAGGCCTCTGGAAGTCTTACAGAATCCCCTATAAATATTCACAAGTTGAATGCTGCAGCAGGCAAGAGCCTTTAATTTAATTTTGAAGGCTGCAACAGACTGAGCTTTCCGAATATGATGGAAGGGAATGGCTCTCCTGCCAAAGCGGCATTGCTGCCGGGTTCTAAATCCCAGCTGCAAGCCCACAGTTCAGGGAGCATCATCGAAGCTGAATCCTCAAGCAGCACAGGCCATGCACCTCCCCTCTGCTGGGCCCTCGCTAATCTCAGGATAATGGGTACCCGAGAGGTTTGGCACCTTGAGATTTAAACACTTGCTATTTATATTCTGGCAGCACACGGGATCCTGAACTTCGCTGAGGTTTCTATCCTGGGAAGAGCCGTACGAACACATCATAGGAGTTCTTCCCTACCCCAAAAGCCGCAAATGCAAATAGACAATAGATAAAAGGCGAAGACAAAAGCATTAGGAAGTGAGGGCATTTGCCTGTGGCCAAAAGGAGATCTGGGGGCATGTGTAGGAAGTGAACTCCTGTGCCTCTCAGCAGCCAGGCAGGCTGCCTCCCCAGCTGCCGCTCACACGCGCCCGCTTCAAAGACTTCAGCTTCGTTCTGCTGCTGCTAGCACTGGTGAGAAGCTGCGTTCAGCAAGTCAGGCTAATACAAGATCAGTGTGAAATGCAGAGCAAGAGGAAGAAAAATACACTAGCAACAATAAAATGGGGGTATTAACCTGGAGTATTTAAAATAAATTAAAAATCATCTTATTTACCTTCTTCTATACAATGAAGTTTAATGGTCAGCCCTCTAACTATCCAGGGCAGAAGTGGATCGAAGAGAAACTGCTGGTAGTATTTTTCCCTTTATAGGAAACACAGAATGCATTTGGGTTAGAAGAAGAAATACCAGATGGGATAAGATCAAGAAGCATCCCATATCCAGCCACAGCCAGAAGATAATGCCTGTAGACAGGACATGAAAAGGAACTAGGTCTGAGCGAAGCTTTTAAAGAGGATCAGGCCTGCGAAAAATCCTGTACAGCCTTAGGACAGTGAACCCTGGCAATGGCCTAATAGATCTTCAGCTAATATTTATGGGCTGTCGCTCTCAGTGGGGAGAGCTGTGGCACAGTATGGGCTTACAGGTCTGAGCAGTAGTCCTGGGCCAGCACGTACAGAAAGCTGAAGTGCAGATCAAGGTGATGGATGGCAGAGCACAGTGGCCACGTGGAGACACGCAGAATGTAAAACAGATCCAAAATAGAAGTTGGTGGGTGGTTTACTAGCAAAGGAGTGTGCACTTTGAGTTATAGTCACCTACAGAACAATTTCTTAGAACAAAGACAACACAGATGGAAACCATAAGCTCGTAAGACTCCTGCAGCTAGAGCAGGAAGCAAAACAATTTAAGCAATGCCACATCCCTTTTGGTCCCTAGATTCACGTGGTCAGCGCAGGCTTGCTGAGCCTTTGCAGGCAGCAGAGCCCTGCACCCTGTCACGAAGATTTCTTTGGCCGCTTCCTTCCAGCGTGTTATCCGGCTGGGCAAAGTATGCCTGGATTTGCTATGGCCAGGCAGAGATGTGTACCCAGCTTGTGTAAATTCAGGCTGTAACTCTGAAATCCTCATACAAGTCAGGGGAAAACATGCTGATAGAAAATAAGAGGTTAAGAAGAAAGGAGAAACATCTCCATGTGGTGCAATTTCTTATGTTCTCTATTTAATGATTCAGATGCCGTGGCGTGATTTAGTATGAGTTGTGACTTCTCACATTTAATGAAGTGAAACCCTTTTGGCCCACTGTGAGATGTATGCAAGGATGAGAACCCAGTAATTTACAGCATTTGTGACCTTATTACAATGTACTTTTTGCTTGACTGCTCCTCAGGCCTAACAGGAGCTGTTATCAAGGGCTCTATGGAATATTGGTTGTTATTTATAATTGGATATAAAAAAGCTTTATCCTTAAAAAATGTATTTTAAAGCGTAATTTTCAATAATTCTATGTTAACTTAAAATAAAGAACAGCGAGATGCTCTTTAAGACTCTAATGTTCATTTCAATGATGCTGATGAATGCTGCTCTTCACAGTGATAAACAAATGGTACAAGCTTTGGTAGACTGCCTTCTAAAGAGAAGCTAATTGTTCAGGCAGCCAGCATAACAATAAACACCCTCCAGGGGACTGTTGACTCGTTCCTCTCTTGAAATTCGTAGCCTGAAATGCCGCTTCCAAGTTACTAATATTGCAATCCATACCTTGGTACCAATCAGGTGGATGTATCCCACAGTAAATATCAGCTTCTGAAACCTCATTAGAAAATACGTTAATTCTGCCAATTCATTTATGGCATAATCTTATGAACATATTACCAGTTATTATGCTTCCTACCTGCATTTGGTTTTCCCCTGGGGTCCACTTTAGGCTATTAGTCCTTTGAAACACGGACTATCCCTCCGCTGTACGTATGTACAGATCCCAACACTGGGGGGCTCTAAGCCCTACAGTGCTGGAAGCCCTAACAGGTCCAGAAGCAGTGAAATACATTTATAGAAACCTGAAACATTTCATGCGTTTGTTTCAGCTAAAATTTTGCTGAAAGCTTTTTTAGCTTTATCGTCACATTAAGAGGCAGGAAGTCGAAAGGAAAAAAGGACAGATGATTTTGCTATAGGCAGGACGACATGTGAACATGCATTAGTGTTTGGAGTTCTTCCTCTCAGAATCACTTGGCATGACATTTATCTGAACTGACTCTGAATCATCTCTAAATCAGTCAGAACACGAAATTCTGAACGGAATCACTGGTCTCCATCAGGACAGAGACCCTGAGAGGGCACGTATGCCTTCATGAATTTCTAAGCCCAGTGAAGGGATTTATTTTGAATTGAATTAGAAACCTATCACCACTAAACAATGTTAGACAGCCTTAGCTGAAAACTTCTACCAAATCCAGCATTCACACCGGTGCTAACTGCTTTCCTGGCGGTGTCAGATGGCGCTTATGCAGCCTAATACACAGTTTTACTTCTGAAGTCCTGCTACCTGGATCTCAACCTTGCAGTTAGGAAAATAAATTTACATTGCTCTAACTTAAAACACTTGAAGTAAAGGCAGATACATTTAAGTTTAAGAGACACTATGCCAGAATCAGGTGACACAAGCTACTGAAACAGAAAAAAAAATACATGCATTAAGCTTCGCAGTGCTTAAATGGAATGAGTTTAGTGCATTCCTGAAATGGGTTCATCATCTTTGTGGATTGAAGCAAGAAATAAGTACAGAAGTAATGCAAGAATAATGACCACAATCAATGAAATAAGATAAATTCTATACTGATTAGCAGGAAGAATTGACCAAGGTTTTTATCTGACACTTCCCCAGTTTATTACAGAAGTTGGCATCTTTGGACCGGACTAATGTCACTTCACAAGAGATACTAACAGCTGCACTTGATCTTAAGAGGTGAAAAAAGATGGTATCAGGCAGTTTCAGGATCTGTTCCTGAGCTTTGCCATCATCACTACACAGATAACAATACTTCTCATGCATTGTAAAACACTTATAAAGTTTCATAGGGGTGTATGAAACATTGTTAAGCATAATATTTCTTTGCAGAGTAGACTGCAGTGAAGCAGCAAAAGGCTCTTTTAACAAGCACTGTTTTTCATATTTAGTCACAGATTACACCATCTGCATCACAAAGGAGTCTGTATCTGCTGTTTCATTTTAGTCTTCGTAGCTTATCATGACAAAACAACAAAAGAGTGCAATTTAAAAAACGTATTCTTTGAACTTTTCTAATCCTTGCAACAACAATTTAACAAACGCTTTCATGTTTGCATCTATTGAGTTGTTGAAAGTTGGTTTTTTTTTTTTCAATTTTTTAATATCAGGTCACTCAGAGCTTTCACTTGATTGCTCTAGGAAACCAAACTGTTGCTACTCAATCTCTTTGCGGTGTTCCCTATAGTGCAGCCACTCAGAGAGCTATCAAAGCTCCAGTGGAGGGCTGATAAAATCAATCTGTTAAAATCACCTATACAATTTATTCTTCCTCTTTTTTTTTCTCTCTCTCTCTTTTTTAAATAAGAATGCCTGTTTTTTATGCAGCCACCCAAACAAAACAAAACAAAATCCCCACCTGTACTGTATTACCACTTTGATAATGCAAGCCCTATTGCTATATAGAACGTTTGCTTTTAGAGATTGAAAATTCATCTGTTGTGCTTGAAGTGTTCAAGCTGTGGAGCATATTGCAAAGGCAACTCACAAATAGCTGCAACTTTTTTTTTTTTTTCTTCAGAAAAGCTTTCAGGGAGAAAGACTACTCAGATCATGTAAATCCAGCTCCTGGTTATGGCAGCTAACTGGAACAGGAGAAAACGAATAAGAAAGGTCTCTCAGTACCCCGCTGGCCAGCCTTGCTTTAATAATCACAACAACACACTCAAGAGATCTGCCCCCATTCCTTTCCCGGACACCCCCAGATCCCTTGCAGGGTTTGGAGGCAGCCGAGTGCCTCCAGGCCCAGCCTCCCCACCACTCCCAGCTCCAGGCCCTCGCCTACCAGGCCGCAGGGCCTGCAGGCCAGCAGCCGGGCCTTTCGCTTCCCTTACTCACCCTGTTCCACCAGATCTCGTCTAGCTGCTCAATTAAACATGCCTTTTGTCTCAGAGTCTCTGCAACTGGAGCCTGAAAACTTCACTTTTTGAGCCACCAGTCAACACGAGGCTAGGTTCTGCACAAGGTGTGTGGTGTGCCCACACTCTGTTACACGCGTGAGGTGATTGCAGGAGCTACACCCACAAATACCCATGAAGCAACAGCCTTCCAAAAGGAGAACTTAGGGCCATGAACCTACCTGTGATCAGCTTATATTCACTGTCACCTGCAGAACATTTAATTCTCTACTTAGTTCTTGCCTCAATTCACAACTTTCTAAAGAATTTGACAGCAGACAAAAGTGTAAACAAAACTAAACAAATAAACAAACAAATAACAACGAAAAAACCTGAAGTCATTACAATTAAAATAAAACCAAAATTCAACATTAAGTAATGAATGGAACAGATAAGTGGTAAATTATGTGATTTTGAGATCTTAAAATCAAGTTTACGTTTCTAAGGCATCCATTACAATCTTACCACAAGCTGCTGAATAATAGACAGGGACCTGAGATGATAGTTACTGCTTTATATTTTACACAAAAATAGTGTAAGTGATAAGCTTCTAGGCTTAGGATCTTTAAACTTATTCAGAATGAGAAATCTGCAGGACCATCTAGACAAAGGCTGACTGTTGTTCATTTTATCTCTAATGCTTGCGATTCCATAGGTCCCTCGTATAAAAGCATATTTATCAGGGGAAAAGAAGTTAAATTTTCTACTCTGCTTTTCATTCTTGAAATAAAAAATTGTAACAGATTTAAAATATACCAAACTGTGAAATGTCCTTCAAAATTCCAGAGAGCTGAGAACGATACCATGCTCCAGACCAGAAGTGCCACCACCCCGGCACATGCCGAAGCATCTGATACCACTGAATTTTGGCCTGAAAGCCAGAGTCCAAGTGCAACACGCCAGCCTTCTGCTTCTGCTGGACAAGCAGCTGGTGAGCATAAGATTTAACCCGTAATAATTCATGAAGAAAGGGAAATAAATCAGATGATATATTGGAAAACACTCTTCTGTACCTGGCTTGTGAGGTACCTTACCTCATTTTTGTATCCCAGAAATGTATTATTTCTAAGCAGTATGGAAATGGGGACATAATAGCTCATCTCCTGATATTATACGAGGCAGGTTGGCTCTATGAGAATATTGAAGCAAGATATCCCTTGTGTAAAGTAATCATTGAACTTTCATGGAACTACAGTTGCTTCCAGCAGCCCTGAATACAAGATCAGTGAAAGACAGGCCTCCAAAGACTGAAGTTGTGTGCATGAATACAACACTACCACAAAAGTCCACACTGAAATGCCACAGTTTATGAGTAATCTTTTCCCCCTAATAGTCAGACTTAAATTGGTTTAATTGTATGAGATATAGCCTTAGCAATTTCCTTTTGTGATTTATAGGATTAAAACTTGTTTTCCCACTGGTAGCCAACGCTGCCTCTCATCCCCAGCTCCCATTTTGTTTAGGCAGAGTGATCTAGAATTATTAAAATTGGATTGTTCCCTTATTCCCATTAAACAAAAGGTGATTTGATACCATGTGTTAAAATATTATTGCTTTATGATTCTCTCTGTCCATCAAAACTCCAGCCTGCACTGTAGCACAGCAGCAGCTAATCATATGTTAAGATTCAG
Source organism: Nettapus auritus (assembly GCA_011076525.1). NCBI lineage: Eukaryota > Metazoa > Chordata > Aves > Anseriformes > Anatidae > Nettapus > Nettapus auritus. The sequence goes on along the minus strand of CM021786.1, from coordinate 3,932,277 downwards.
TGCTGATATAAACAAAAAGGACATTCAGCCTTGCACTGGTTTGTCTTTAAATACTAAGATTTTTCTTAGTATTTAAACATGTTCTTCCTAAACAATACAGGACAGCAGAGAGGTTGACTGAATGTCCTGTCCCGAGACTCCTACCTGCAAGGAAAGTGTGATAACTGAACCACTCTCTATTCTCGCCAACACAGAACAAATAGGTCAGACAGACAGCACCGGGGACATGACAGAGCCTTGTTTGTGTGATATTAAAAGAAGACAAGTCATAATCAAAAGACATGCATGCAAGGCATGGTGAGGCAAGGAAGCAAACTCCACAACAGCCTTACGGCCAGCACAGAGAGAAGTGGCATGGCAGTCCAGGAGGAAAGGAAAAATCAATCTTCTGGTGTGACATGATATTCCTTTGATCAAACTAATCTTTTCATACTTCTCTTTCCTTTTGTTGTTGCTGTGAACATCTTTTGCCTTTGGGGGAAAAATGAACAGAGTCAAATAGATAAAAATACTGGCATTTAAAATCAACCAAAGCACGAACTGGCTTAGGTGGAAATGGAAATAAGCAAGCCTGAGCTTAACTCTGTATTAATTTGACACTCAGTCCTGAAGCCTGTACTTCTGAAGCCATTTTGTGGAGCTACGAGAAGAGGAACTTCCTATTTTAGGAGGGACGAAGGAAGCTGTGGATAGTAGACTCTTTGGACTCATCCTCATATCCTTTCCTCACATCATATGAGTAATTTCCAGGGAGGCCAAATCTGATTCAGAATCTGCTGATGAACACAGACAACTGCTTTTTTTTTTTTTTCTTTTTTTTTTTTCCCGGAGAGAACAATAGGCTAGTTTGGGGTGAAACAAATTACATTTCTAAGGGTCTGACAAGATATGTCCGCTTGTCTACCTTTGCTAAATCAGGTGATGACTCCTCAAAGTCCTTAGAAGTTATGCAACACAAATTCCCAAACTCCTAAAATCTCATCTTCAAAGATTAAGTACGTATAAGCCTAAATCTAACTGTACCCATACTTAGTTGATAGCATATGCTCAAATCCTACTGAATGTATTCACAAATAAGGAACAATTATTAAGATTTGTATGAATATAACATACAAGCTATAACAGTAAGAAGACATCTCTAGATGGGAAGATCTCCAGAGGGTGAGTTCATTATGTTAGTGGAATACTCTCCCGTGGGAAGGTGCTCAGGTTCCTTCACTTGATGTGCTCAAGAGAAAATTTGATTTAAAGGTGAACTACAAAGGTTTTGCTGAAAATTAAAAACTCACTCATAAGATCCCAAGAGGCGAAAACCAGACTGCAGATGATACTTAACTATGTCATTATGGATGGATTTTATTGTCTAAAAGACAGCTATCCATTTAAGATTTCAAATAATACAGTCCAGTTTTCTTTCTTCCACAACTGAACGGCATCAGATGTTAACAAGAGGGATGCTACTTATTTTTACCCTCTCAGAAGCATCAGACCCCTGAAAAAACACGTGGAGAACAGCTTTATCATTTCTCATCTGTGACATTGTGCTTAACTATACCGTGACACAGAACAATACAGGTGCTATTTCTCCTTTTTTGTCGAAGTCTTATCACAAAAATGCACTAATACTTCAAGTGTTGTATATTCCATGAGCTATAGCATGGGAGACAGGGCTACTACGACCTTTTCAGTATTCTGTATTGTGACTTGCTATAGTCCTTCTACTCATTTCACCGTTTTACAGCTCCAGTGAGACACATAGCCAGGTGGAATGGCCACCCCAATCAAAATATGAAATGATGAAAGGTCAGAATAGTAAAGCACCTGAGAGCATTTCAGGGAATTCATCTGGGCATTAAAATTCAGATGCATTCCTTGTGTCAAAGTCTAATGAGAAAAGAAAATGGTAGCCTATAGATTCGCCCTTTGTAGGAGCCAGAAGTGAAGTTTTGTGCATGGACATACACATCTAAACAAATGCACAGACATGACACAAACCTGTATATGTGCCTGCAGAAAACACGTAAGTGTGTCTTCTCAAGTAAGTCACAAAACAATTAAGTCTATGAAGCTAAAAACAACATGATTTTTTCTTTTCAATGCTCTGCCAGCAGCAATGAAGATAATTCCCCCAGCTCGTCACTGTAAGCACTGCCAACACAAATTCAATGAAGGTACACTGATTTGTGCTAACTGAAGATTTGGCTTCCAGTAACTGCATAAATTTACTTCAGCCTTATTTGACATAAACCTCAAACCTGTCCTAAACCCTCAAAATCCCTGCAGACCTCTTCCCCTAACCATTACAGCACACATTGCCTGCACAGGAATCAGCAAAGAAACTCACAGCAGTATAATGCTGTTGACTTAAACAGCAATACTCCTGATTTACGTCAATATCATTGAAAATGAAGTTCAAAGGCTCCATGGTTTTTTGGTTGATTGCTTTCTTGCTGCAGTTTGTATAAGCTACAGTAGCAGAGTCAACTGGTCAGTAGTGCAACAAAGAATAATGACAAAAACTGTTAGGAAATGAGGGAGGATGGAGACTGGCTTCCCATTTAGGGCACGGCACCTGTAGCTCTAGGTGCCTGTATCTATGGTGCCAATAACCATGCCGTTTTCCTGCCACCACGTTTTTTGCCATTGTTATTTAAACTGCTGGTTCTTCAGGCTAGGAGAGCTGCATGTCACCTTTATGTATGGTGCCACGACTCAGTTTGGGCTTCCAGGTTTTTCAAATTAATAATAAAAGAACTGGTATTTACAAGAAATGTTCTTCAAAAATGAAAGGAAGCTAATATCAGAGCTCAAGATGAGCTCGTGAACTGATGCATAAAAATAATCTAATCTTGGCAAATTAAGACAATAAAGAGCAATGTTAACTACGCTTTAGATATTCTGTTTGATAATCTGCATTAAGGATAACATTTTTATTCTGATATATCTGCAATTCTTCTTACAAACTTCCCTGTTAAAACAATCACAAGTGAGAGTAAATAAGAAGGTAACTAACAGAATTTTCTTGATTTACTTTTCATTTCTCTGAAGCTGTTGTTTATTCAAGTACTTATATGTAAGGCTAATTTTTGAAAGCTTTTTGCTGAGCAGTTTTAAAGCAGTTCTAAATTTCTTATAATTCCTGCAAATTTAATTTCAGAATTGGGGATGTTGTTAATACCAGAATATCTTATTAGCAATAAAAGTATATTACCTATAATTGAATAGCTCCTCAATTAACAAGTTGGAGAGCCAGCAGAAACAACCGATTCTGTCTGATGCATCCACAGCAGGAGGCATTTGAATTACCAGCAAGTCAATTAGCATACTTCTATCCAAATGATAAATAACCATATAAAATGTGCAAGAATGAAATAAGCAAATATTAGCTCCATGCAAAATGAAGGCAGGAAAGTAACAAAATGGAGAAAAGTCCTTTTCAATATATAATCTCTATTGGAAGGTAGATTGTAGACAGAAATGGAAAAGGCACAGGTATTAGTGGGCAATGCTTCGAAGCCTAATTGTGTTAGGAGCATACAAAGGATGCAGAGTGCAGCAGTCAGCAGCAAAGGATCAGATCTTCTCGTCCTGAGTTAACCAACCACCTTGTCTTTATCTTTCCACAGACCTTCACCCAAGGAAATGCTACCCCGGAGAATTTGCACTGAAATTAATAACGTTACAGAGTTACTTAAGTACAGGGAGTGAGAATCAATCCTGGAATACTTGTGATTTTTTTGGTACAGAATGCTTTCACAATATTAACTCCTAACTGTTTATTATTTGAAGAAATATATCTCTGGCATTTAAAAAGTCAGCTTTCATCTGTTGGAACTAAATATGCATGGTGTTTTCATGAGTGGTGTGTAATTGGGTAATTCTAATTGCAAATAAGAATCTTTTCCGTCTTGGAAAACAGGTTTAAGTTTGTGTAAGGTAATGAAGCAGGGGTCTGAAGATCAGTCATGGAACAAATTGCATTAAGTGAAATCAAGCAGTTGTCTGTTCTGATTTCTTTCCTTGAAAAAGCTTTATAACACCCAGTCCCCATCGCTGATGGACTGTTATTATCCTTCTTGTTCTATGAAGAGACAAAAATTAAGCGATTAAGAAAAAATATTACAATCAACTTCCATTCATTCATCTAAAAAACCGATGATACTTCATCCCAATTTTTAAGTCCCTTTCAATAAATAACATGGAAACAGAAACGGGAAGGTTGTTGCTATGTAACTTGCAGTATTTAAATGTATGAGGCACAGTGACCTTAGCCTCTGGAGATGATGTGCAAACCATTTATATGCACAGCTGTACAAATTGCCAGAGTTTAATGTTAAATTCCATGGAAAATCATCTCTGCTGTTCTGCTTTTGAGGAAAGGACAGGGTTTAAATATTTAATAGGCTTTCTTACCATGCAAGCATATTTGGCATTATATAAGCAAGCAGCACTGAGAGCTCTTTCAAGGCTTTGGCTTCTAGCATTTGACAAGCTCACCTATAACAAGAGTGACAATGACAGAGGTTCGTCACATCAGAAGCAAAGGTAACAAAAAACATTTGGGAGGTCCAGAAAAATCCCCTTCTGCCATGTGCTTGTTGCAGGACAGCTTGCAGCAGCGTGCTCTCCTCCTGCTACCTGCTTCAAATAGCTGCTGAATCCCCGGTAGAGTTTATCCTCCCCTCTATCATGTACAATTAAGTAGTAATTAGATTTTTCGTTTTACAGAAAAGCTTCCAGAACTTTCTTGTGATATTCGGGAATGCTGACAGGCTGAAGTTCTGTTCTCACTGCGGTGTGACAAGTATCAGTGCAGGCCTGCTCACAGCCTGCCAGCACAAACGCACGGCAAACGTGGTGCTCGTTGGTACCGTCTCAGAACAACAAGAGATTTTGACTTTGTGCTGCAGCTGAGTTAAAGTCTTCGCAACTCAACGTAAGGGCAAAATAATGGAAGTTGGAACACACAGTCCTTTAGAGCTCAAGGTGTTTTAGGGCAGAGTTAAATGCCTTTTTAAGCTATCTGACAGGCAGAGCGGAGGAATGCAGAGGCAAAGCAAGCTGCATGACACACCAGTGACAGAGTTAGGAATTGGATACAGAATGTAGGCTTTTTCCATTGATTTCATGTCTCTCCCATCATAACACTCTCTACCAAGCAGAATACAGAGGCAGGATTCAGCAACAGTCAAGTTTTTACTCCTAGGAAAGGCACTCTGACTGCAAGACCAAAGACGTACAAGAAGGTCTCCCTGTCTGCAGGAATCCAGTCCTGCCTGAGCCAACAAAATCAAACACCCTGGCACTTCACCTCTTGATTTCTCGACTCTATGGAAACTTCCACAACAATTGGGACTATCAGAACCTCTAAGTGTTCGTTGCAGCAAGCATACTGGAGTTACGCGTAAACACACATTTAATTCCTGTCCTTTGGGGCCTTTTGATGTATATCACAAATATTAATATGTAGACCATACTACTTCATCCTTGTCCACGGTGCCAGCAGAACACAAGCTGAGCCAGTAGTCAGTAAACAAAGATAATGGATTTTGCTCAAGACTTAAGACACGAACATGGAAAAAATGAGAAAACTAGCCACGGGGTTAATGAGCATGCTTCCTGCAGGCGGTACAGCTCCAGTGTTTCTGTACTAAGCAGGGTATGTATGAGTGCAATAAAAACTGGCAGATGGATAATAAGTTCTGTGCCTTTTTGTTCTGTCTTCAAAGACAGTGTTATAGAGGTTAGAAAATGTTAGAGTTGTGTACGCGTTGTGTGTGGAAATAGGCACTGCATCTCAGTGCCCAAGCCAAAGGTATATGAAAGTCTGGGGAAGAATGGTGGGGTTTTTTTTGGAGGATGCACATCTTTTGTTTCTTTTGTTGCTGTTGTTTTTCTTTTAAATTGTAGAAGCATTTCTGACTATTCAGAAATAAAGCCACGTTTAAATCAGGTTTTAAAATATTGCAGGTTTTCATGGCTGGAGAATTCTATTCCCCTTTGTTTCGGGATGAAAGAAATAGCTTATTGCAGCAGTGCAAGCAGGCAGCGGTCAGGCTGAATTATCGCTGTTTGGTTGCGGACTCAGAGCCCCCAGGAGTACTGAGTGAGGCTGAAATCTTTGAGGTACAGCTTTTCCTTTCTCTGTGAAGCAAAACAGTGAATTCTTTGGGGGTACCTTCAGGACTGGAGATGAAAACACAATATGCCTTTTTTCACTCTCGCATCTTGCAATCCAAGAGAAACTGTATGAGACCAGCACCGCTTCCCAGAAAGCCCAAGGCTGTAGGAAGCAGCATGGGTGAACCTGTTGGTGGCAATTCTACTTCTGAGTCGGTGCTATATCAATTACCAGTGTGATTTTATGGTTTGATGAACCATAAAGCTTCAGGCAACATCATCTGGTGTACGATCTTGATCACATGAGGTCATTAAAGATCTCAGGGCTCTACTCATCTGCACCAGTCTATTCATCTTGTTGTCTTGGATTAATTTTGTTTCAGCTCTCTCAAGGTAAAATCCTCTCTGGCATAGTATTTGTTGTGCCAGAGCACTGTATGTTGCTAAACCAGTGCAACATCACCCCGAAGTTATCTTTTCTCCAGTTATTTAATCTCCATGATAAAGGGATATTTACCTAGAAAACTAGTTATTTGTTTTTATGTTGTGAGAGAAACGAATTAAGTTGTACTTTGGGAAACTTTGATGGAAAAAAAATGAATTTAATTTTAAAGAGGTCCTTTCCTGCATGAGTTTTCATGTAAGTGACAAAGCCACTTCCTGCAAAGCTCTGAATAAAAGCTTCCAGCAGCTAAAATTAAATGCACAAAACCACTAAAGCCTTCTATAAGATTTGAAAATAGGACACAAGTTATACATAATGCTTTGTGTTTGTCCTTGGAATTTAACATTTATTCATACCAGCAGAAAATCTGACTTATGATGATGTTCTTGAATAACTTTTTAATGCTCAAGTCAGCAAGAATACCACAAAACCTAAAATAGTTGCTTCTTTTGAGGCTCATCTACATAACAACCAAACACACCTTCAAGAGAAACAGGGAAAGGCAGCACTCAAAAACTTGCTTTTAATCTGCATATCCAGACAGGCTCCATGCATTAGACAACTAATTCAGAGCTACAGGCACTGAGCAGAGTCCTTCATAAAAAAGGACATATTTTACCAGATTTCTATATCTTGCTTATTTATTCTCATAGCCTGGAAAGATGAATCATTCTTGTGGAAAAATTTAAATGACTCAATATTAGTGGTTCAGATAACATAGTGAAAAGGAGTTGGGGGATTCCACCCAGCATCGTTAGAAACGGATGGGAACACAATGAGTAGCAAAGTGTTTACATTTTTTTGGTAATCATATATATTTGCTGGCTGTTATACCTCAGGTTTTGATAAACTATTTTTTTTGAAAATACTGGTTGCCTTATGAGCAATAAGTTAACTTTTCCAAAGCTGACAGACATTTAAGACCATGTGTCCTGCTGATTTTTAGTAGGGCTTAAACTTTCAAATCATGTAAGCACTTTTGAAATTCCCATGCTTAAACTCTTGAGCAAGTAAATTACAGCTTAGGCATTCATGAGCCGGTTGTGTTTTTTTTAACTGTATTTAGACACCTAGAGAGACAGACTGTCACTAGTGGAATTTTCAAAATTTTTAAAGTACTTTGTTATGCCTTGAATCAACGGAAACTAAATTTGAGAATGCACTGACAATACTGTAGATGCTCGGATGCCTGTTTTATTTTAACATAGAGGTGACTTTCATCGTACCTTATTTTAGCAAACTGTGGCAACCTCAAATTTAAGCAAGTAGTGCAGGGGAGCCACCTCGGATGACGTGATATTTGTGGCCTTTTTAAAAAAGTAGTATCTGAATTTGCATACGCTGTGTGTTTTCTGCATCTGATAGCTTACAAAAATAGGCGAAGTTTAGTTCTATCATTATTATTGCCTTATCTGAAGCATTTGATCTCAGGTATTAATGTATCAGTGGACTTTGGTCAGATAAACCAAGAGGTGGTGGTGTGGAGAAGTGAAGGTATCAACAAATTAATACAACATGACAAAATCTAGTCAACGGCCCATTATGGATCCTATTTTGACCAAACCAAAGGAAGTTTCAGTGTGGAGAATTTCACCGTGAGCTCCCCACCCACTTAATCACATTTCTTCTCATAACCCACTTACAACGGCAACTCACCTTATACCGAACATAACTTAATGCTATTACATTCTGCGGATCAAGTGCAGCCCAAGCACTAACTTTATTAGCCCTGTGACTGTCGGGAACACTGGCTGCAGCCTGACATAAGGCAGCCACGTGTGAAGAAACAAGGTTAAAAACAAAGCACAGCATGGAGGCAAGTTGCAGAAGCCAGAAATAATTCCGTATACATAAAGATAAAAACAGGCACTGCTAGTCTGCGTGTCAGGTTTTGTATCAGCTTTTCCACTTTAGACAGATATAAAAACACTACCAAAAAAAATAAAAATGACAGTGTATGTTGTGATGCCGGGGTGGAAATTGCATTCCTAGCACGAAAACAAGAGCAGAAGGGAGCAGACCTTCCTGACCCTGACAACAAAGATCCAGAGCTAATAACATTTTTGCAACGTTTTGACAAGTTGATCAGAAATCTTGTGTTTACAAAAAGGTTATAAAGAGGTCTGCTGGGCCCAAAGCAATCACATAATGCCAGGCCCTAATCAGATTAATCTTGCTATAAGGCATCAACCATGTGGGTCTGCTCCTCCTCTCATCTCTGGTTTGCACGAACGCCTCGCAGCGCAGTTACTCCTGGTTTTATGGAATATTAGACTTAAACCTGACCTATTCAAAGAACTCTGTCCAGATTAAACCTCTTCATGACTGCTAGATCCCTTGCTGATCACGGCTACACGTTATTGTTCTGAATACAGCAGAACTCTTTACCTGCTGGTTGAAAGAGGTGAACAAGGTCTAAGATGGCAATGTGCTTCTGCCCGGTCTGCTGGAGGCATGGCTCAGCTGCAATTCCTGCATGCCATAAGGAAGATTTTCTGCTTCCTTTCACAGTTTCAAAAGTAGATGAGGTTGGAGGTTTGCATGAAAGCAGTACAACTTCTGAGGAAGTCCCGTATCTCAAACTCTAACCGTGGAGAATGGAATTAAGTAGAAATATTCTGATAATCAGTTAAATAAACCAATACTTTCCTTGGAGTAGCTTCACTGTTTTCACCAGTTTGTAATAATTTAAAGAACCAAAGAACATCATTGCTCAGAGAATGTTAGATGAGAGCTACCAGCTGACTGGAAGACTTTATACTGAGATGTTCCATTTTCAGCCCTTCTCCTTTATGCTTCCCACTAGCCAGCACTCCTTAATCCACACTGAATATTACTAGTCTTACTGGTGGGGAAAAAAAAAGAAAAAGAAATAGAAAAAAAAAAAAAAAAAGGAAAGAAACAATCTAATTTGAGTCAATTCACGGTCATATTTTATCTCAGCTACATTCCTGGAACGTAACAGCCCCATCTGTGAAAAATACAGGCAGTGCAAATGATTACAAGCTGTGAGCCTACGGTACTTTGGGTTCTGTCTCTACAAAACTACTGCAGCACAGGGAAATGAGATCTACAATAAATCTGTATATGCAAATAAGAGCTTAAAAATGGACATCAAGGTCCCAAAACAGAAAAAAATCCTTAAGTACGTGAGTGCTCTCAATTTAAGTGACACATGTACGTTATGTAAGCAAACCACAAGATTCGCAGCATTGTTTTTGGTGCGTGTGGTTTTTTTTTTTTATGACAGCATCATTTAGATTTTTTCCTTTCCAGCTTCCAAGTATTGGGCAAAGTTAGTCTCATTATACAAATCTTCTTACTTTTTCCATCAGAACTTGTTTGATTCTTCTTGGCTCCAGTCCAGCAAACATGCCAGATGTTATAATTTGCACCTGTTTGGTTAGTGTTTGAAAAGCCCAGTCATTTTCAGGTTAACAGAAGGAAACATGTCTTTAGCGCCTTTGATGAATTTCATGAACTTTTCCCACCTATTAACTCTTCCAAGCTGGTTGCTACCAAGAAACCGAAATCCATCACTGACATGGAGTAGGTCAAGGCGAAAGCAGTAATTTTTGCAATAAAATGCTGTTTAGTCCGTTTCTACCAGCTGAGTATTTGTATAGTTGAGTTCATCATCTTCGTGTTTATAAGAGCCTTAACATATGCTGCCACCCATCTGAACTGGACTAGAAAACACAAAATTACACATGGCCTTCATTAAACGTTTTTGGGGGTTTTTTTGGGCCTCTCTCCTCAATGCACAAATGAAGTCCCTTCCTCAAGCAACAGAGGAAGAGCAGCCAGAGGTGAGAAACCAGGTCTTTTTCTTTTGACTACAGCACCAGAAAGACAGAAATAACCCTTTTATTGAGAGAGGAGCTTCTCACAATTGCTTCCCTGTTTCGGGAGGTGGAATGGTACAGATAAACTGATATAATTATTCCCTTTCCTCAAAGCATGGAAGATGCTTTGAGCAGGTGATTTAGAAGATTTATCACACCTCCGGCCAGGTTAGCAGCTAACAATCTGGCCTCCTTTGCTCTGCTGCCTTGCTGAACTAATGAAAAAATCCTTTGAGGTATTTTCAAAAGTCACAAAGTAGAAATAGAAATGTAAAAGCTGTTTATTGGAAACAAATAGCTAACGGACCTCAGACTCAAGTGCTGACAGGTGTAACACTCTATGACATTACTGCTTTTCTCCTGGGGCACAACTCCCTGAGCTTGTACATTCTGCCACACACATGCATGCTTTCAAGTTGTCTTTTCCTCTTTTTGTACCAGCGAGAACGAACTGGAGCAAGTTATCAAATGGCCATGGTGAAATCAACCAAATGCTAGCAAGTTCTTAGAAGATGAGAATTCAGGAGCTATCTCATAAGGAGAAAGCAAAGTAAGAGGCCGTGTCTGGCTTACAGAAATGCTGATCGAAGCCTTCCTTCAAATCTACCCAGGTTTCTAATGATCTGCACTGTTGATTCATCCTACAGGGCTCCCATCCGTATTCGGCTGCCTGCAGTTGTTTGTTCTCAGGGATGTCCTTGCCCTTTCTGGGACTCAGCGCTGGCTTTTTAAATGCACAAAGATGGTTGCTTTCGGGAGGTGGGAGTGTTGCTCCGGTGGCATTTGCCTACATAGTAAAGCGATTAACAGGAGAAATAGAAAAACAAATTTGCTGCTGGGTTCTGAATAGGAAATGATCTGTGAGTAAATTGAACAAGCTCGGATGCAGTAAATAGGCAATTAACATTCATTTTGGCAAATCTGCACCTGTCTGAGCTGAAATGCTAAAAAAGGAAACAAAGGGGAAACATTTCTTAAATGAGGTCAGAGACAAAGAGGACCCACTGCATGCTCCTCTCACCAGCTCCGTCAGCCTCCTGGCTGCCTCCCACCAGCGAGAATCACTTATTATTTATGGGGGCCTGCAGAGCTACCTGCTATTCAGAACCTGCGGAAAAGATTGGCAGAGGAAACAAACCTGCTGTCCATATACTGCGACCCAGCTCTTGTGAGTTCTTCCCAAGACTGTACCAGCTGCCACCTGACCAAAGCAGCAGCACACGGAGACTCTGGTAGCTCTGCTTCCCGACTTATTCCAAGGGCTGACTGACAGAACATCTGAACTTGTGCAAATCCGCCTGACCTCTCTCACAGCAGAGATGAACATGAAAGCTTTCCTCGCAGCCTGTACACATTAGAAATGCAAAACCTAATTATGACTGAAAGACTGCTGCCACCAGTTCCTATACACTTTGTATCAGGTCTAACTGTCAACAAGGAAAGTACTAACATAAATGCCTTGTAGGGAGAACTACTTGACAGGGATTCTCTAAGCTCCTCATCAGTTTAAAAAAAAATCCTTAATATTTATTTTTTTCCTGCCCAGCTTCCTTAATAATGAATACATCTCAAGACGGAGCAAAAAAGGGGGCAAGGGTGGTAGAACTATGAATGGTTTTATCAATTTTCCAGCTTTTCCTTCAAAATGAAAAAAAATAATAATAATCTTTAGAGCAGCATCTGCTCTATTTTAAGACGCATTCCTACAGTGTACACATTTAATAACATATCAAGGGCCTGTCTGAGTCAGGCTTTTACCTTTCTTCTGTAGAATGTAAGAGTAAGAGGAAAAACTGTAAGTCGCATGAAACGCACAGCTTCTTGGATGCGAGCAGTGGCGTGAGTTTGATTCTGTGTCTACACAGCAAAAAAAATCTAAGTAGGAAAGAAAAAGGATTTGGTTTGTCTTGAAATTTCTGGAAAAGCAAAGAATTTGAGAGCAGGCTTGTTTACTTGCTTGGCTTATCTTTTTTTGAGGCATACGGCTGACAGTACAGCACGTGGCGATACGGATACGCTGTCAGAGCCTTCATCGCTCCCAAGGCTGTGTCGTTTGTTCAGCTAACCAGCGCGGTCAGAGCCCAACGTGTTCTGTGCATCTCCTGGGCTGGGCTGAGGGAAGAGATGAGCAATGAGACCGCTAAGTGGCAACAAGGTGGAGAGGGAAAAAAGTGCCAGGGAGTCTAGTGGGAATGAAACAAGGATGCACCGATCACGACCTCTTTTCATTCAGTGTTTTCACATTAAAGCAATTTTTCTTAGAGAGCCTTTGTGGAAAACATTTGCTTCTTCACAGCGTTCTGTGAAGGAAAATCAAAACCCTGCACGGTAAAGTTTTACCTCATGGTAAAGCTACAACCAAGTCTTTCACACAGTAACAAAAAAAGCTGCTCACAGGTTTTCAGGTTGATATTCCTTTCACTTTTACTGAGATAAGTGGCAAATTCTCATGATCTGAGAACCACCCCCCATACACACACGGGATTTTTCCTTACAAGCTCTCCTCTGAACACTCATAACATCCCTGCTTTGCAGGAGTGAGAATCAAACCCTTTATGCAAGTGTCCATGAGCTATCAGATGCAACAAATGAACTCCTTTAGAGCTCAAATCCCACTTTAAGGCCGCACTCCACGCAGCTCATCCAGGCTCCCCTGCAGGAGGGCGAAGTTTCTCCTTGCCGCGTAGGAACGCAATCTCAAGATCAGCAATTCCACAAGCACAAAGGAACGAGTTAAAGCAGGGAGAAGACCGGTGCCTTTACAGGACAGCACCTTGCCCTGTCACAGCTAGTTACCTCCTCTTCCCCCGTGCTCGGGCACTCAGGCTGTTACAGTAAGATTTTTTTTCTTGAATTAGCGTGAATCCATCTGTCAGAGACTGGTATAACTACCCGTAATTTTCAGATCAATTTACACGACATTCCACTTTATTTTATGCAGTGCCATGTTGCTGTTCCACTTGACTGCATTCATTACACGTGTCCTTAAAACTGGAAGTTTTCATCTCTGAGGCTCGTATCTCCTGTGGCTACATACTGCGCTATCTCCGCATCAGCCGCTTTCACTGGTCATGCACATCCACTCCTCAGCTACCCAAGGCTTTTCTAAAAGAAAGATCTCATAGCTCTAGAAGGCAGTCTTAGTTTGTCAGTAGCAGTTTGTAGATGTCTTTCCAGGCATTATCAGGGCTTTTACAATCATAAATATGTTCATTTTCCAGTCACAATTACGATAATTAAGGTCAGAAAGAAAAGACAGAAAAATTAAATCCCAATTTCTTGCATTCTGGCCCATTTTCTTAGCCAGAAGCACACCTTTGCCAATCCTGCTGCTGCACCATGCTCCCACCCCTTGCAAATAAATTAAAGTCTTCAAGGTAGAGAGCAAGTCAAAGACTGAAATGGAACTAGAGCCTGTGACCACTGGTTTGGACTTGGAAGTCTTAGTTTCTAGACCATGCAAATGGTTTGCGACTGGAGACTTAATGCCATGTATAAACTTAATTAACTGACAGGATCCATTTATTGGCCAGACATTCTAGTGGCAGTATTTCTGCTGGTAAATCACTGGAGGTGTAAAAATCCAGCTGGTAAGCTTTAAAGGGAGAGATTAAAGCTGCAAAAAGCCTCTGCCATGAAAACGTTTGTCAACTTACACTTCACTCTGACTGCATTCAGGGATGTCAGTCCAGTTAATCAATGCGCTCAATTAAATAGCCTTTCCACCCCACACAATTAATGGGTGCCGGCAAACGTAACTGCCTTGGGAACTCCAGTTTAACTTAAGTCTTGCTTCTCTTCCTGACCTGGCTTTAGCGCAGCAGTGAACACTCCAGCTTATAAGCCTGTATTTAATATTAATGGGGACTACGAGTAATCAGAAACTAGCAGTACAAACTCTTTTCAGGGTCACGCCTGAGGCTAACTGCTGCACACTAAGTTGAAAATGCAGCCACCAGCAGCTGCCAGCTTGCATGGGCCCAGCCTCTCCTCGCTGTGAAGTTCATCTACTTGAAACCACTTTCAATTTTGAATTGAATTTCATTATATTATGGCAAAAAGATGACCCAAGAGCATGCAGATGTAGACCAGCTAGTCCATAAACCAAATTTGACCTAATGGACTTGTTTGTGTTCAAACCTACATGCAGTCTCAATGGTGTTTCTGAGAATATCAGCTAGATCTCCTGATCCTGATTCTCAGATTCTGATTCTGAGAATATCAGCTAGATCTCCAGCATCGCAAGGTATAGACGAGCGCAGGAAGAACATTTACTCTTCTATCACGCTTTTGAGCAGTATAAACTTTGCTGAGCGAAATGGAGTTCCTCTCGGTTTCAGTTACTATAAGAGGGAAAAGATTAAAGCTTGATTCATACACGTTGAAGCATAAATAAATTAGTTTTCTATTAAAAATTGAAATAAACTATTAAGGGCAGTGGAGAATTCTCCATCTCTTGATGTTTTTAGTCTAGAGCGAATACCTTCCTGGGAGCCATTAAGTCAACCACAAGCTGGTGTGACTTGGTAGCTGCGTAAGTGTGTGAAGCATTCTTGAAATTGACCTCAAGACCAAGGACTGAATATATGCCCTTCTCGCAGTGCTATTAAGGAGCACAGAAGGAAGAAATTATCCTCGCTCATTGTTCCCAAGTGACTCATTCATCCAGAAAACCTAAATGCATTCTGCCAAATCTGAAGGCTTTTTCCTGGTAGGAAGCGTGATGCACAAGTCACCCTGCATCTCCCACTCCCCACGCCTGCAGACAAGGTACAAGGCACACCGAGGATGTCAGCAAGAGAACAAAATTAGCACACAAAAAAAACATACAGGAGCTACTCATTATGAATTGTTAATGGCCTGTTTACTGCTGAACCTGTCACAGAAAACAAGAGTGAGTCTGTTAAGTCAATAATTTATTTCAGGTCATAGAATTAATTAGAAAGATAGTTAAATAATAGCAGGGAAATGAAAATGTTTGAATATGATGCCAGTGGCAGTTCGTACTGGGATCTCTACAACAAAGGGCAAGAAACAAAAACAATCTACACAATCTCGGAGCAGCAAGTAGACAGACTATGGGCAAGTTGTTCTCTAGTAGGGGGTGAGAGAACAGTTATCTAGCACGCACACGTAACAGACCAGGGCTTGGCTTGTTTTGTCAAAGGAGCTCCAAGCTGGCAGCCTGTCAGGGCAGGTGTCTGGGGGAGATGGATCACTGCCATCGACCACAACAGCTGGGGTGTCAAAACCTTATGTGAAGCTCATTCTGGCTCCCCTTCGAGTCCCATTAGGACTTCCATCACCACTCCTAACCCTGACGATCTGTACGGGCCCTCCAGCTCCAGTTCTGTCCCGTGCTGACAGAGCTGGGGACCGCATACAGAGCCGTGCGCATCCACCCCTATGCTGCAGGGAACCACCACTGGATCGCCCGTGCTTTCAAATCCTTAGGTTAGGAGGTGGCAGCTGAAATCCTGTTCTGCTTTATCAGTAAGTCAAGAAAAATGAGACCACAGATGAGATTTCTGCTCGACGGCAACCAGAGCTCTTAAACCCTCCCTGCCCAGCCACCCGCGTGCTGTCACCGGTCTCAGAGCAGAGGCGACGTCTTGTTGGGAAGAGCCAGAGCAAGATCTGCAGCACAGGGTCAGCCTGAGTGAAGGCTTTTAACCTTCCAGACATTTATCATAATTGCAGGGTTATTTGTTACCCTGCGATGCTGTTACTTTTTCAGATAGAAATTCTGTCTTGATCCCAGGATCCAGTCTGACAAAATTGCAACGTTTTCCTGAGAAGTATTTCTCTCCATACACAGAGCATTTTCCAGGGAAAAAAAATGTGCTGCCAAAAAAGTCCTGGCTAAAGCTATGTCATTCAATCAAGTCAAACAAATAAGCTTCTAAGTATCACTTAGGACCTAAGTTACAGACTTCATAACTCAGTTTATTTTTAGTAACTTATTTTCAGAGGTACAAATAAACCCCCAGTGTTTGGGTAGTTGAAGAGGGAATTTATCTTAGAAACTGTCAAAATCTATCCCTTCACCTTTACCTCAACTTAGAAAGCAAATATTTGCTTGGAAGCGATCAGCCTCAGAGAGGCGAGAGGTGCTTTCCACCTTGTTTCCTGTCAGCGAATTTCCAGGAGAGGAAGGAGCAGGGCCGAAGGGTTACACGGAGCCAGCCAAGCGGCAGGCTGAGAGAGGAGCCCTGCGAAAGGGACTGACGACTCCAGCAGACGCCAGAAACCTCAGTTTCACCTGTAATCGGATCCCTGTCAAACTTAAACTTCATACTGACAACGTTCGTATGCAGCTGGGTTTCGTTCTCCGTATGAGGCCTGAGCCATCTGTGCCTTCTCCTTGTGAAAGCTCAGCGAGAGCAGGGCTGTGTCCCACGGGGAGCCCGCGCTCGGCCGGGCTGCCCTTCTGACGGCTTTCTGAAGGCAAATCTCAGCCAAGCGCTTGGTTTGAGCTTGGACCTTTGGATATAATCTCGCCTTGCATCACCCCTTCAGCACACACTTCAAGTGATGTCAGAAAATACTTTAAGCATTGCAAGTGCGGGCATTCATGCAAAGCTTTCGGTATATCACTGTTTTTCTACCTGTCACTCATGTGAGTGTATTTACATACTGCTCTTTGAGCTAGCTGCGTGCATGTATTATACTTGATCAAGAGATTAGCCTGTCCATATACTTAGCGCACGGTATTTTATGTCAGATAGATATTTCCCTTTTACGCGAAGCTTTCAGCTGCTTGCAACATGTGGCATTCAAAGCTTCAGCCCCTGAATGTCAGGATGATTAACAACAGGTATTTGAAAAGAAAACAGTAGGTAGTTAAGATCCATTCTCGGAATATGATTTATGGAGGGTTTTTTTCTTATGACAACCATGAATTTGAGAGAAACCAGCACACATTCAGAAACCTTAAACAAGTGGGTGTTCCACCAAGCAGATTGATTTTTACTACAAGCTTCTGTCCTTTTTATTTTGCAAAGTTGGTTACAATCAATAAAGGAGGATAAAGAATGCTGTCCTCCTAAACACAAGGAACATTACAGGAGATTCCCCCCAAAGGCAGCCTATTTCTCCTGAAGCACAGTAAACGACGATTTGCGGCACTGGGTG
The DNA here is from genome assembly GCA_011076525.1 of Nettapus auritus. NCBI lineage: Eukaryota > Metazoa > Chordata > Aves > Anseriformes > Anatidae > Nettapus > Nettapus auritus. The sequence goes on along the minus strand of CM021786.1, from coordinate 3,914,733 downwards.
GTGATCTGTAGCCAGGCGTACTAGGACGTTCACACTGAAGAGGAATTAAGGAATCACTTTTGGAAACGACGTTCAACCCCACCTCCTCTATCCCATTTCTGAGCTGCTACAAGTCATGCAAGACACGGTAAACATCTGCGAGCCTGGAGTCTTCCAGATTCCGGGTCTCTAAAATCTCCTCTACAGGTGACATACAGGTCAAAAATGTTTATAACATCTTTGATACGCTTATTAGCGAGAGAAGCCAATCAAGGTATGGTTGGTGTACTTGTCAGAAGAGTTCTGTTATTTACTGTTCAGAAAGCAGGGGAGCGTGGTTTTCGGGGAGAGCCCTAGAGAGGAGTCCGACACTGCCAGGGCTGTGATACAAACATACCCCACGCGTGGGCTATTTTAAGAGAAGCCAAGTACAGAAGGGGATGTGCTTTTACTTGTCAGCTCTGTGAGGTTTCTATTTCTCGGCTACTTTTTTCTTAAGTAGCAGCAAAGCTTTCACTCTTACTCTTAGCCAAGCAAAAGTTTTTTTTTTTTTAAAATGACCAATAAGAGACCAAAACTGACGATTTCATCCTCACATTAAGTTCAGTTAGTCTCATTGGGCTAATATTACAGAGCTATGGTGGAACTACCAAATTAAGACATTTTCCTTCTGAGAACGTCTCTTCAAGTCACAGCCAAATTAAGTGTTTTATTCCTTCTGCATCCGTGCAGGAAAAATCCCAAAATTTGAGCCATCAGACATTACAGAAAAGTTGGGTCTGACTCCACAGGTAAGGCTAACCTCACACTGCACGCAGGTTTTATGTGTCCATGCGAAGTCCTCCTGGACATAAAGCCTTCACCGAAGAAACATCACCGCCCATGAAGTGATGTTCAGCACCCGTCTCCTTTACACAGCACCTAGAGGCTCCAGCAGGACAGGCCCCGTACCCGCCTTGGTCCTTCTAAAGGTGCAATTTCTATTGATCGCCACAGAACAGCTAAGACATCCCACTGATGCAGAGAACATTGCAAGATGTTTCCGGATCTAGCTTTACTTCTAAACCATTATCTTTTTTATTACGCACTTCCACTCTTGCTTCTACTTGTCAAAGCACTGGGATATCTGGCGTGTCATTTGCACCCTCATGTGAGGCGCAAGGGAAGCAACAACAAAGGACTGCAGCGCTTGCAAATGCTGTTGCCCAACTGAGAATACAACAACAAAGGACCGCAGCGCTTGCAAATGCTGTTGCCCAACTGAGAATAACTCCTCTGCGGCAGTCAGTGGCCACATATGTTGAACGGAACACAACAGTTGTTTGTGAACTTCTAGTTTTTATTTAGCTCAACATTTAAAAAGAAATGAATGAAAAGAAGAAACCCCTGTGCTTAAAACCCCAGGAGATTTAAGGAAATGGCCTGATGCAATTGTTTAAAACAGCTGTGAAAACATTACCCGTCTTCACACTTACGGTCTCTTAATTCCTTGTTCCTTGTGGATTTTTTCCCAACATATCTTTGTGAAGGTTTCTGTGGTTGTGATCTAGCAAGTGAGCCCAATTTACTCATCTTAAATTGCTCTTTAAACGCAACGTTTGTGAGCAGGTTTCTAAACAGTTCGAGTATCTGTTCCTTCTAAAAAAGAAATCTGTTACATTTAGTGGACAAATATTATCGGTGTACAACAACAGGTGGCAAATGACTATACTGGGGTGTGAAACAACTTGCTCAAAGTCACAAAGTGGCTGAAGAGGGAACGGCAACCGCCTTTCCTATTGCCTAAACATTTTCACTTCTTGTCAATGTGCGAATATCTCTTGGGGCACATCTACGTTTGGTAAAGCACGGCAGAGGTACTTCAAACAGCATTTCAGCCAGAAGCATTCTGGATCTACCTAACCAGCACTGTGCCTAACCCAACATTCACGGCATCCCAACTATCGTCTCTGCACAGCACCCTCATGGAAAGCAGGGGTTTTTGTGCAACACATTTGGTTGACTCGTAGAGATGTTACTTTGGCCTCATTTGGGAGGTGTTCGGTTTGCCGAACATTTTTGCTTTTGTAGGCAGAGACCAAAGCACATCACGTTTCAGTGATTTGCTCCAGCTCCCACAAGACGTCACTGAGGATTCCTTTCTCGTTCCATTCTCCTCCATACTTTTTGCTTAATGTGCTAGATGCCGCTACCACCTTTTAGCCTAGGTGGTTTTGACCCTAGTTCTTTGCTCTGCAGCTCTCTATTTCATACCTCTCTCCATCCTTTATTGCTTAATGCTGAAATATACTACACATCATATGGTGTGCTTTCTCTTTTTCCCTCTCCTGCTTTCCATTCTCCTGCCCTCTCCCCACCATCCTTTTCTTCCCGAATCTGTCATGTCTGCATCAAGAGTGCAATTGGAAAGGGGATCTCGGAGGAGCTACCTGTCAGATCTGTCTACTCGGAGATCAGCTCTGCTGCTTAAATGTGGAGAGGAATGATTCCTGGGAGGAAATGTTGCTATATTGCTGTTAAGCATAGGAACTTTATCCAGCTGGTGAATATGACAGAGATCTATCAAAATAAATAGGAAATAAATATTAAGCCATCAAACCTTACCAGACCACTTGGGTAGCAAGGAAAAAATAAGGCTCAGAATATAAAGGAGATTTATTTTGGAATGGGCAGAGCAGCTATGGGCAAAAAAAGCTCAGAGGAATTTTCACCGATTGGTCCTGAAATACCTACATGATCTTAAAGCTTCTCCAGGTAAAATGCACGCAGGAATTAATACACATTTTAGCTACACCCCAAATACAAATACAGTTTTAGATCATTAACTGATAGAGATGGGTATCAATATTACACCTTGGAGCATTCAGAAAAATAATCTGCACTTGCTGTCATTTAAATGCACCATCTTGATGAGTGATTGTTTACTGCCTTGTTTATACACGCTAGCCTAGCCATATCTCTGCAATTACTATATGCTTTAATTCCCATTAGAGAGATCAGCTTTCCTGTGGGCTCATTTTTATCCACAACTCTGGAAAGATACCGCCTGGTAGCTCTAGAGAATCAGAAAATCCATTAGCTAGCGCAGCATTTTACAAAGGAATCTTAAAAGTGAACTTACAAACGAACACCAGCAACTCTTCAACAACTTTCCTATAGTACCACAGAAAATTTAGTTGCTGATATCTTGGCTTTCTCTCTGTGTTACAAAATATGGTCTAGCCCACGTGCCTTTGTCTTCTGTAGACCTACGCAAGAGACCATTTTTGCAGAGGTAAGTAGTGATGCAGTAGAGGTTCACCTGCAGCGTATCTGACTTGAGAAGCTAGCCAAGCACCCAGCCAGATGCACACGGGATGCAAAAGAAACAAGCGTTTGATCCTTCAAGTGACTAAAGTGTCACTTCCTGCACCAAGAATGTAAAAAAAAAAAGGAACTACCAATAAGACAAAAACATGCTGTAGGGTAGGGAGAACAGGAAAAAAAAAATCTTTCTTTGGTCAGTAAACAAACCTAGAGAGAATAGGTTTTCAGTGTGTTGACAATGTTCTGGCAGTTCATTAATCCCAGCAAAATCTCTCCAAAGTTACTGATGCATGGATTCCATTTTCAAATTTCTCATTAGTTCCTCTTTATGGATTAAATGCTGATGTTCACGAATGAATGCACACAGCTTCAGCTGATAGATGTAATTGGGTTGTAATGGATTTTAGCTGCTGTTCCTTCTGATCTAGCCAATTTGAAATGCAGTATCAATGTATTCTCCCCATCTCTCTGTAGGGAATGAGAAATTGAAACCTACAAGATGAAATTTATCAACTTCCATAAAGTCCGCTTCAACCATCATAAAACTGTTAAACTTCTCATTATCATTCTACCACAGTTATTTCCCAAACTCTGGTCAGGCAGTCAAAATACTAAAGTGCATTTGAAATAAGTAGAGTTGATCCTGCAATATTCTGTGTGTCCTCAGCACTGATTTAGGTGCTGTAAATATTACCAACCCAGGATGACATTAACATAGCAAAAGCTTAACAGCAGGACCATGAAGTGACATGAAAGGATTTAAAGGTTGCAGAACCTCCTTCCAGTTTTTAATATATCTGTATCTCAATAGATAAATACATGATTTGCTCTCGCTACAGGGCCAATTGCCACACAGCTTTACACACACACACACAGCCTCTGCCTCGCTCTCAGTGTGATTTAACCCAGGCTGGGGTAACCAGGGGAACAGGGAACACTAAGACTAAACGTGTACTCTGTAAGGGAAAGAGAAACGCTAAGGTCAGAGAAAAATACCCACAGGGCTATGTGAAAACATAGATTTTTACAAAAACTCAAAGGAATTGACATTTTAAGGTGGAAGGGGACAAAAGTGTCATGGTTTGATGTTTTGTTGTTGAGGTGCTGTTTTTGTTTTTTTGTTGTTTTTTTTTTTTTTTTTGTTAAGACCTAATGTAAAAATTGGCTACAGTGATGCTCTGAGAAGTCTCCTTCCAACTCACCAGGACACTCATACAGATAAAATACAAATCCTGAGTCAGATTCCTACAGTCATGTAGTTACTATAGGCCAAAGAACTGGCAACAAACCCTGTTCTAAGATGACAGTAATTAAAATTCTTCTATTGCTTTTTAACCATTGGCAGTTTAATAAAAGGGCTGAAGAGAAAACATGCCACAGGGAAACGGTTCTTTCCTCCTGAAGGCAGTCTCTGCAATACCTGACACAAAGCACGCTGGCAGACTGGAAGGTAATTCCTCCGATATTCTGAGGATTTTAAAAGATTCTGAACTCGCTGGCATGAATTTTCAGGAATCTGAAAGCCACAACACCAGGCATGGAGAAGCGCTGTAAAACTGGAAACTGGGATGTCGATCCTCAGTGCAACAAATCATTCAACAAAATGCATAATTTGGTAATTATTTGCTTGGCAGAAGGGAACAGGGAGAAAGAATTATTATTTTTTTTTTTTTAGTTTGGCACTGGTCAGTGAATACCACTGAGTATCAGCCAACTGACTCGGGATTTTTAAATCTCACTTCTCAAAGTGTTTTTTCTTACTAGTTCTGTTACACCTTCATCTACCCAGGGCGACAAAGCTTGAATAGTGTCAGCCACTGCCATTTGCCCTATCCTTTACCATTTATCCTATGTGACAGGGGACTGCAAGGGAACCAAAGCCAAAGCTGCTAAGAGGTTTTAGCAAGTTGTCCCTCCCAGAAAAGTCTTCTTCCTAATAAGCCCCACAGCGCTGACAAATATTTTGTTGTAAAAAAACTTCTCTAAAAACTGAAGGTGTATGCTTGTTTAAAATCAGATTCAGATTTTGGCTTCCAGAAACCCCACAGCTATGGGCATCCAGCTTCAAAGACACCACGCTAGTAGTGCACACAAGTACACAGTCCCACGCCGGGAACACTTCCAGGTTTGGCCAGCAGCATGGTCTGAGCTGTCTTGAACATCTGATCCCTGTACCAAGTCGTAAACCTCCGAACACACAGCCAGGTCGGCACAACACCTGCATGCTCTTTAAATTTGACATTAGTAACAGAACGTGTAAGATCAAGCCTGACATCATCCCCCACAAAGCACCAAAGCTGCCTCTTTTTTATTGACTTCAATTGCCTTTGGCTCAGGCCCTATCAGCCGAACTCACGACAGCTTCCCGACTCGCCAGCCACCTTCCCCGTCAGCTGCCGCTAAGGCTGAATCCATCCTGTCTGCATCATTCGCTCCCTTTCAGATTCCAGGCCAAATTCAATAATGGTTGTAAGTGAAAACATAATTATTGACTTCAGTGGAGTTGCCCATGCTTAGAGCAGGGATGAATTTAACCTGCTTCATCTATTACGACCCACTGAATCCCAACCTAATTATAAAAGCCCAGCACAACAGACTCTACATTTCTTAGTTTTACTATTATTAGACTAGCCATTTCCATTTTACAAGGTATTTAAAGACTGGCATCTCTGACATCTAGGGCAGGTTAGAATAAACTCTCCTGACACTGCCAGCTAATATTCATCTGTCCCTTTTCGTGTGTAGAGGTAGCACACCTGCTGTGTGCTCAGCGCAAGTGAACATCTTAATGGATTCAAATATATTATGCGACCATTTATTTAAAAAGCTCAGAAATAATATTTCTACAAAATTTCAGAATTTCTGTGCACTTGCACCTGCTAGACAACCATCCCTCCCAGAAGATGATATAAATTAACTCCGTCCCTAAGCAGTGGGATTTATCTAAAGCAATCAAATCTCACCGCCAGTGCAAGGTCCTGCACTACTAAAACTGAAGTTGCAGAAGAAACCATCTGCTTCCCTGACTGCTATTCGAACACAAAGGCCTTTTTTCATTTATCACTACTAATACTTACTCTCTTTCAAAGACTGCTATATATACTCTTAATTAAATGATTGCAGTCCTTTTGTAGATTATGCATAAATCTTCATTTGTTTTCTTTATTAGCATTCGATCTGGTTTTGTTAATTGCGTAAGTGTTCCCCTCAGGCAGAAAAGCAATATACTTCAAATGAAGCAGGGCTTTTTGTTAAGGATAGTCAATTTGATTAACATCACTGTCAATATGATGAATGAAAATTCTCTCAAATGAGTTGCCCAATACCTTGAAATTGTCACTGGAATATTCATGTCATTAGGACACAAATGATAAATTCAATTTGGAATCATGTCAGCCTGCCCAAGATTTCCCTTAATTCAGGGAAATATAGATGCTTTGTCTTTCGTACTTTTTAATCAAGATCTTAGACTTTCCTATTTCCCTGTCTGATACACAGGTCTTAATTTTCTTCTTTCAGATTTGCCAAATTACCTTGCCTCAGTTTCTAATTGCTGTCATGACTAAAGAGCTCAGAAGCACTGAATCTTCAGGCGTCCATGCTGCTGCTCCTGCTCAAACCAGTACCGTGTGATATGGGCAGGAATAAAACCATTCTGCTATCCAAGATGCACGCCTAAACCATTAACCTGCAGTCAATCCTTACCCCTCCCTTTTGACTCCTCCACTTTGGATCTATTTCAGTACCTTTCTCCCCATTAAACGCTGTTTTTTCTTCCGCATGAAGCATTCGAAATGAGGCCTTCCTGCAGTTTGGTAAAGAAGCATCAAAAAGAAGGTAGAACGGGCCAAGTTCAGAACTGAAAACGGCTCCCAGAAGCTTTAGAAAGTTCATCTAAGTGTACAACTATTGCCACTTCGTAAGAGCTCGGACAGAAGGATTGAGACAAAAGAAAGTAGGTGTGGGCAAAAGGTGGCGATTCTTGCACTTTCCCAGAGTAATGGCGCATTACTTTCAATGAGGCTACATATAATTAACAATCCAGTAAAGAGATCTTCCTCCCTTTTTTCTCCTCTTCTGTCTTTTTAATTATCCCCCAGCCGGTGATACTGCCATTATTTTACACAATGTGTGTTCATTAGAAATGCATTTACACTTATATCTTGATTTATCAGCTCTGCCCCTCATTTCCATCCCCAGGACTAACATCCCTTCTTCTTGAGTGCATGGGACAAGTTCAGAAGAGCCTGAGAGAGGGGACAACATTAATAACATCAAACAGAGGCTCTCAAAAAGTATGCGTGCATGTGTACGTGTATCAAAATCAGGTGTATGGACCCCGAGGCCTTTTTTGTTTCTTTCCACCAGGCCCCACACTGCCACCTCCTGCTGCAGTCGTTTTGCACGGACTTCGCCCTTGGTCAGAGAACTTTGCCAGCTCAGGGAATCAGTAGCCAGTCACACAAGAGCACACCAGGTAGAAATGTGATATTGCTAAAAACGTAATTACATTTAAGTTGCACAACCTCTTTTGTACAACTTACACACCTCATTTACTACAGCTAAGAATTCAATAGTTGTTGGGCTAGTTTGACGAAGCTGCAGTCTGACATCACATTGCAGTGTAGACAGTCAATCGGTTCCTACCATAAATTAGATGTATTTATTCCCCAAATCCATGCAAATTTAAGTAGAATTTCAATTGGATTGGGTAGGGTGGGATTTTCCTTTCCATAGGAAAATCTGCAAGACTTTTTTCCATTCTAAAATGAAAAACGCCTGTCATACTATAACCACAAGTGAATCTTCTACCACAAATGTTTCCAACCCCCAGAGGCAGATTCAGACAACTGAAAATCTCACCCCACTTCTGGAGGAGTTTAATGTGTATCTAATGCTTTTTGCCTATAAACTTAGCTTTGGTGCAGGTGAATTCCATTTTAGACATGTGCATCCATCAGATTCAGCCATCTCATCCTGTACCAAGACCTCTGCATGCAGGGTGCTCTGCAGACAGCCTCACGTGGGCTCGACTCTCCAAACATAGCAATGGTTCAGTGGAGAATGGACACGAGACTTCAACTGCCTTCCAGCCTGTCCGTAAACAGAGGGGATGACAAACCTTTAAGAAATAAATACCAGGGCAACGGAGTGGGGAAGATGAACAACAGTTGAGAAATGAGTGTTATGTGGAACTGCCAGGATCTCTAGAAAACCTCCGCGCAGGCTGGCTCCCTGCACCTTGCACTATGCATTCAGTCTGACAGGGGTATGCAGCCTTGAAATCAATTGACAGAGCAGGGAAGAACATTATTAGGCATCTGCAACCTCCAGACGCTCTGCAGCGACAAGATTTGTTGGAGGGCAGAAATGACAGCTATGTAACAACAGTATCTTATTGATATGGGCTTCCTGAGCAGTGATGGAAGAAAGGGTGAATGCTTCTGACAGCAAGTGACTGCAGCCTATGTTAGAGGCTTGACGGAGCAAGCAAGGCTACAAATGAAGTAGTACAGGAAGAGAAATGGACAAGGCACATTGCAGATAGAGATGTAAGTAGGTCAAGCATCGCTATCTCAGAATGGTAGTGACATTTTGGCCCTCACAAAGCATGAGTCATTTGTTAATATTTTGTTTAAGCCCATTAAGCACACTGGCTGGCTACTAGCAAAGCCATTTGTATTAAAATCATGCAGCATTCAGCAATGGAATCATCAGTATTTGCTGGATGTGGGAATTAATTGTCTTCATCAGGTTGGTTGCATAATAAACACTCACCTGGCTGGAAGGGTGTCAGAAGACTGTACCAAGCTCCAGCTGCTTATGTTAGAAAGATAAAGAACGCTGGCTGTTTGTTTTAAACAGATGAACAGTAGGCATATAAAACCCAAACACAATAGTGAATAGCACTGAAAAAAAGGTAGTACACTTCTAGGCACCTTCCCACAAAATACAAAAACAAAGGATGTTAATAAGCCAATTAAGAAATGCAATTAATGTGTCAAATCATTATTACGGCATCTTAAGACATACAGGCATTAAGTCAAGGTGACTATGTTCATGCAGCCAGTGAAAACTTACAGCAATAACTGCAGTGCGTTAGATAAAACCAGAATGTTTAGAGTGTAAGTATGTTCAAAACCATACCTGCCCAACAAGCTCAGTTCTGATTTTCAATCTGCTTGAGGTCAGAACATTAGTGATAAATACAAATCTGTCTCCTTGCAGTCACTGAGAAAGAATGCCTTAAAGGAAACATGGCTGTAACAGACTGGAAAAAACTATTTGCTTTTAAAAAGAAGCCCCGCATTTCAACTCTTCTATTGCTATTAGCATCACTAAAGCTGTTGATAAATGAAGCGCAATTCAAAAATACATCAACAAACGTTGTTATTTCATTGCTTCTACACCAAGAGCCTCTTTTCAGTAGTGCTAAATTCTTTTGGAGACAAAAGTTTGTACAACTTGAGGTACTGACATAATTCTGAAGAGATCCAAGACCTTTCTAGGCAGCAATGCTGAGAAAAGTAGAATGAATCAACTGAGAATATTTTTTTTCTGCACATCACAGAATGGTTTTGGATTCCACAGAGTCCTAGATTGTTTTTTTTTTTTTTTTCAAAAGCATTATTTTACCCATTGCAGCCTTCTACAGCCAAACCAGCTGATGATGCTTCCCAAGCAAAATACTTAAAATAACAAATGATAGAAGTGTTAATTCAGAGCCTATTGTCTACACTGATTAGTAAATTAAAGGGAATCAGCTGGAAGATAATCAATGTAAGAACAAGGAAAGTTACCTGTTACTTGGTATTAAATATTTCAGGTGTGAAGTTTGCAGAAGCCTGAATGACCTGAAAACATTTGCTTTCATAGCATCATAGCACAGAATGGCTCAGGTTGGAAGGGACTTTAAAGATGATCCTCTTCCAACGCCCCTGCCATGGGCGGGGATGCCACCCACTAGATCAGGTTGCCTGGGGCCTCATCCAACCTGAGACAAAAGGAACTGGTAACCTTACCTTTCCAGTTGTCTTCTGTCCCAGCACTGTCGTTCCCATAAGTATATGGTGGACTCATGGAGCAAAAGCCGTTCTTTGTCCTGTAGTTCTTTGATCCAGTCTGCTGCTGATGACAGAGAACTGCAATTAATAAAATGAGATGGTCTGAATTCCCAGAAGCACTAAGGTGGTCATGTTGGACATTGCGTTCAACGCTATTAAGAGGTCAGTGACACACACACACCCATACTCCAAGGCTGTTGGGAAAGAGCAGAGAATGTAGAATGTTTCCATGCTTGTTTGAAATATTATATCCAGAAAATAAAAGCCACATCATCTCTGTTTTCTCGACATTTTCTGCTAACATCAGAAGGGAAATTCTAAGCAGCTCTCTGGTAGCTGAGTGAAGTCAGACCACAAGGCAAGACCCTCAGCTACTGTACGTCTGCAGGCGTCCATCACATCAGCGAAGCTTTGCTTATTTACACAGCAAGTAATGATGCGGCCTTGGGTTTCTTCTCAAAATTACATACACACCATTGCAAGCCATTCAGACTGATCTGCAGAGGTCTCGATGACAAATGTAACGATGAATCAGACCTCATTAAATAGAAGAGCCTAAGTGCTTTGAAGGTCAGGTTAACTTTGCTCTTTAACAAGGTTATTTTGACATTACCATATGCAAGTGTCACAAAACATCGGAAAGGACCACGGGATTAACAGTGGCATCAGCGGCGTTAACAAGTTCTGTTTGCCAGCCATACTCCTCTCAGACCTTTATGACTTGCTCAGGGCGATGCAACCAGAAATCCAAAGCATGACCGACTTAAACCAACCATAGGATTTAAAGCAGATCCATTTAATCAATGGATATATTTTCAAACAGTGTTTTGTTTTGTAATGAATGCATATGACATGCACACAATTAAGCCTCCTCCCTTCCAAAGCCTCAATCATCAGGTCTGGGAAATATGATTTCTACAAAACATCCTCCTTCAAAGGCTTCCTTTTGCCACTGCCCCCCGTGCATAACAGGCTGTCCTTTAGCAACAGAAATAACTGCAGAGAGGAACTGGAACTCTGACAATAAAGCTTTTATCAGCCGAAGTTTAAACAGTGACTGAAATCATTCCAAAAGCAGATTGCTCAAAACGTAGAGGACATGGGCAACATTTGCCATTAAAAATGCAGGCACTGTTATCAGGGAGTAGTAATTATGTGTACAAGAAATAATGTCAGGAAAGACATCTTTCTGCTATTATCTACGGTGTCACTACAACCACCACAGCTAATTCAATAGAAGCAACCATTTCACCTTTCTATTCAAACGGTGCAAGTTACAGCTCAGAAATGGAACTTTTCTCTATTTTTAACAGTTAAAGCAGTTTTATTTAAAGTTGATTATTCCACTGAAGTTCATTTCACAGTGATCTCATTGTAGTCGGAGAAGATTTACAGTGGAGCTGCGCACAGTCACTGGGGAATTGATGACTTCATACAACTATGGGCATCAATTTTCCCATGCTCAAAGAACTCCTCCAAAATCCCTTCCTCCTCCTGTCTGAACAGGACCCTGGCTTTTAGAAAAAAACGTGCATAATTACTGTAGACACACGAAAAAAAAAAAAAGAAAAAAGAAAAAAAGAAGATTAATATAGGATTCTATTACTGTTGGGTAAAGAAAAAAAAAAAGAATGAATTAACAGATTTACCCCAATGTCAGTAAAATCAAAATCTGGCCTCATGATGTTTCATCAGCATTTCTTTTCTAGCATGACAGAGACAGATGGGCTTTTTTGGACACGGATTTTCACAGAAAGAAAAAGGCATTTAGCCCAAGTTTTAAGACAAGATGTCAAGTAAAGATTGGGGAAAGAGAAAGATAAATACGTAGTGCTAAAAGGAATCTTTTCTTAGCCTAGGAAGCCTCTTCAGGGCTACTGGTCAGATGAAGGGCGTCAACTTGCAGGTCCCAGCAGGAGCTCCGAGCCCACACTCAGCTGCTCTAAGCGCTCAGGAAAGATGCCAATGCTTTGGCTAGAAGTTCTACTAATACACTGATGGATAAAGATGTGGTTTATGTCTGAAGACGACAGCATGTTGCCAGTATCTGTTACTTGATAAAAACACAGTTGATCCGCAACAAGATTTTTTCTCCTGTTTGGAGCAGCTAGAGCTGCCATGAACCAAGGCTTCGCTGCGTGCAGGGCAGGGCAGGGCAGGGCAGCATTTCCAGCTTTTCCAGCATTTTGGACTGCAGACGCCTGCCCTGCAACCTCTGAGCACCAGGCTACGGTCTGCCAGCTCCACGCTGGTCGGTTTACATGGCAATCCTTCCTTAATTCTAACCCCCGCCTCCTGAGCCCCCTCGGGAGCACCAATATGATCATTACCAATTATGTAGCATAAAAGAAGAGATTCATAATCCAGGCTTCAGATATCATCGAGATTTATCATCGTGGATGTACCGTCTCCAGTCAGCATTGGGAAGCTGTCACGGGTAGACATTAATAGGTGAAAACTGGAGCTTTATATTGATTACAAAACATTTATCCTTCATTAACTTAAACTAACTTATGCTTGCAAACACACCTGGGTGTTTAACCGGCGCTAACGCAGCAGCCTCTATGGCCCAGAAATGAAGCATTTGGGCTGCTGGGCTCCTAGAAGCTGCTTCCTAGGATAAAGAATTTAGATCTCTTGGTCCTTTTCAAGAGCCCATGTACCTCAAGGACCATTGTTGTATTCCTGCAGGAAACAATTTTGAAGAGGAATGTGTATTTGGTGCATCTTAGACAAACTAACAACCGAGGCCGCCTAAATTACAGCCGCACTTTTTACACACTATCACCTTCCTTGCATTCAGCTACCAACAAACCCATGAAAAGCACACAGCACATTCCTGTATATTTTTCTTGCAATGCCAATAAAATTCTTTAATTCACAACCCCCAGATTCTGCACCTCTTGTGTGTCTGAAAGATTCTCCTCCTCTACAGCCCTGAGAGCGAACCCTTTCCAGTTGCAATGCAAGACTTAAGAAAACACATTCGGCATTACAAGTCGGATGCTATTTAAGGGTTTTTTATAGATGGTGGCTTCAAGAAAACAGCTTTGATTAGTTGGCAAGACACTTGCTTGGGAAAAATTTCTATTTCACATTCCACTCAGTGCATGTTGCTTTGAAGGAAATGAGCTAACGCCGCATCTCTGATTCAGGCAGGAGGGGAGATTAAGAACAAGATTCCTCAAAGGCGATGGGATTCTGTTTACCAGCTAAGGACTTTGGATCCAGCTCCTTATTGCCTACGGCATCCAGAACGGGGGATTTTTTGCAGTCCCACTTGCTTGAAGAACCCTGCCTCGTGCAGTGAAACTTTTCGCAACTTCTAATCCTCCGGTCAGCCTGCCGGGCTCTGGTAGAAGCCTGATTTTCTAGTCTCTGCCTTCCCAGCCTCCACTTTTATTTATTTTTATTTTTTTTTACCATTTCCTGATGGGAGGGAGGAGCAACTGAGCCAGAAGTGGCCAGTGACAGCACAAGACACAACTGACCAAACTGCTCTACCTTCTCATCACAGCTCTCAGGTGAGAAGCTAAACCTTGAGGAGCGGCAGTTTCTCAGGGGCTTGACTTCTTGGGAATAAAAAACTGATCCAAAATAACATCTCTAGGGGATGAATTAATTTGACAATTACTTTCTTTTAAGTCCGATTAAAGGTTGGATGAATTACTGAAGGATGAGTTCATGTCCAGGGTGACGCTGGCTGAATATTTCATTAATCTTACCTTGAACAAACGCGGACCATAAAGAAAAAGACAGCTTGCTTCAAAAACCATTTTTTTTATCTACATAAAATAACTTTCTGCCCTTTCTTTCCAGTTGTGGCTTTAACATGTTAAGAATCAAATTACAGAGAGAATTACTGTGGCCATTTTAAGGCCATTTCAGCTCACTGACACACCGGGGTCCATTCGATAGCATTGTGCTGCCAGGCCACTTAACACACGTCGTGCTCCAGCCTCCCACAGCCCGGCTAAATGGAAGGGGCCAGATCCTGGGTTAGATGGAGTCAGTGTGCCCGTGCTGATTTAAAGGGGTGGATTTTATGCCCAGCAAGACTTTGGTGGAAATTGAAAGGAATTTGAAAGGCAGATTTAACTCTTAGTGTAGTCTTGCTTCGTAAATAAGTATCGCTGTTTACGCTGAAATAATGAATTTTTCCACGTAAAAGAAATGGAAATGTTAATAAGAAGTCACAACCCCTTTATACACTGATCTTGACTGCTCCGTCTTTCCCCACAGCAGTTTAAAGAGCAGCATCCCGACCATGTGGAAGCTGCTCTACTGCCAGTAATTAGAGACAACAATGAATCCAAACACCACAAAGAGCCCGAATTTGTCAGTTTGCCTGTTTCCAATTTGTACCGCACGCCCTGTTCTCAAAGACACCGAAGACAAAACTGCATCATTAGGAGGAGGTTAGTTCTCTGCAACGAGTTTATAGAAAGCAATGGTTCACAGCCGACAGCGACCCCTGCTCCTGCCACCTTATTTTTGCAGCCTGACACGGAGCAGAGCTCAGGGCAAAGGCCCTGACCGGCGACCTCAGGACTGAGGCCCCGTGGTGCTCCCTGCTGCAGGGTACCACCAGTCTGCCAGGGGATGCTGCGAGGAACACACGTCCCCTGCTTCGGCACCGTGGCTCACGGCCCAGCGAACGAATGCAAAGCACCTCTGCCCCAGGTGAGGTTCGGTACCCGGGGCTGCGGTCGGCAGCAGACGGAATCCTGCTGCTCATCTGAACGAGGAAGCTCAGGAAGGCCTCAGCCTCACCCCGCACACAGCACCGCCTCTTCAGTGCACCGGCTTCGGGTGTCTAAAGCAGCTGGGTCCACAAAAGGGACCGGACTGTGCAAAACTGGGAGCTTTCAGTCCTTTTTAAGGAAAAACACTCAGGAACATGCTACAAGGTCAAACTGATTATGGACCCGCTATGTTACCTCTGGCGTTCAGCACGTTGCTGAGTGCCCAGCACTACATCCGAGGGCTACAATGAATAGGAAATAAATGGTACAAGCGGTACGAACGCTGCTTGTGACCCTCTGCACAGAGCTGATGCAAGGAATGGCTGAGGGAGGCGCGAGGCAGCACCTTGATAAAAATGAGTTTGGTTTTTACGTCCTGTTAGCACTCAGTGTGCATCATGAAAGCAAAATGAACCTCTTCAGCCAGCCAAATCCTGCCTAGGAAGGGTTACATGATCTTCCTGTGGATGCTGTATTCTCAGAATGAGCTCCTGCGGTGCCCAGCCAGCCCAGCTAACTGCATTCTCTACCAGCAACCACTGACAGATGCTCAGGAAGGATGCAAGAAACACGACAGGCGCAGCACATGCCACCTCCTAATGCACCTTCCCTGCTCCTGTTAGCAAGGAGGCCTGACATTCACTCTGGTAAACATCTACTAAATAACTTTTAAGATCTTTTTAAAAAGTTTTTCAAGCTCCCTAGTAAAAAAAAAAAGATGTCGAGCGAGGAGGGAAGCTGCTGCAGCAATATTCTAGTGGCAAGGGAAAGCTTTCTGCCAGTCTGGAAGCCCTACACTGGAAGAAGGGATGTACTTTGGTGTCAGAGGAATGGAAGGAGTGTGTTCTTTCCCAAGATTTTATGTCAAAGGGATGTTTAATTTACAGTTTGGTTTAATTATTCACTGGGTCTGATACATTTAGCATTTCAATAATTAACTTCTACAGCAACTGGGGGAAAACCTGATTTATCTATTTACTTCCATCTTTAGCTGTTTAATTAGCCATAGTGTCCTCTGCTCTATAATCTCCTTGCATGGACAAAAATATTGAGACAATTACAGGAACAAATGATTTCCTTTAGTGAGTGCATGGGCCTGGGAGAAAAACTGCTGTCAGGGCAGAGACAAGGTAATTTTTTCTTATGACAGTTTTACCTGTTTTCCAGGGAAGCATCCCAAACAGCCGACTGCTGAAAACAAAGCTCGTCTGTGGAGTTTGTTGAATGCCACAGGAAAGATTTGAGCTGTGTTCCAAATATTTGAGCAGTTTCCCTCAAGGAGATCAGCTCACTAACAGCACCACGCAATCTAGACTTATTATACAGCTCTTCCTATCACCCAACCCTGATCTTTTACTTCTCCAGAGGTGTAATTTTTTTTTTCAGAATCAGAGCAAATAAATAGCATTTTCTATAGCCAAAGTCTGTGGCAGTAAACAAGCTGGGGAGATTTGTTCTTTCAGCTTCTATAAGACGTGGGTGCAGAGGGTATGCACAGGTCATGAATTCCTGCAAACATCACACTGGTGACAACTCATTTGCAGCAGCTTCGTTTTGTCACCTGCTCACCACATGTGAAGTCGTCGTCTCCCCATGAATCCCATTGTCACAGCGCACACGGCAATGCATACAATAGCTGCGTGTTATTAAAATCCCATATTGGGAAAATAATCTATTCATAGCTCATTCCTCCCCTCCTCCTCTACCATTCCCTTAGAAACAGCGCTTCTCTACAGTAAATAAAGTAAGAAAGCCTTATCATTAATTCTGTTTAGGCCTAATATGTCATAAAGCAAGGAAAGCAGGCCATTTTCCTCTCTGCTGGGGCACAAAACATGTATTAACTATTCCAACCAGTGCTGTGAATGATTTATTAATTCAATTTTGGAATGTGTGACTGTCAGATCATATAAGTTCATTATAAAAAGAGTCTCTCTGAGGACTCTTTTACTCTTTTTAAACCAACTGACTGACATTTCACATGCTTCATAACTGCACCCATCTATCTCCTTGCTGCTTGTTCCGTGTCACACAGCGGTTACAATTTGTCTTGTCCACTTTATTTATTTTATTTTTTAATCTGATGACCGAGAAGCGGTCCCTGGCAGTAATGTTCCAACCCACACACCCACCTCTGTGCTCGAATCCCAGGACTATCCTGTGTGTGATTGTCTCTCGAGTCCCAGCCTGGCTGAGGTTGGCAGGGAGCTGGAGGACATTTTGTCCATGCCCACACAGGGCCATGGCCAAGGAGGGAGACTCCACGACTTCTCTGGGCAAACAGTTTCCAAACGGAATTCTGAACTGCTCTCCTTTGCCAGGAGACTGTGAAAATCTCACTCAAAGCCCTCCAGGCTGGTTCAGAAGTTCCCACATGGGGGGCCATCACATCAATGTTAGCATCTGAAAGTTGCTGCAAAGTGCTGCCAGCCTAGCTGCTAACATTGCCTCCCACGAAGAGGAGGGCAAAGGTTCCTCCTAATAGGTTCCTCTGGCCTACTGGTTCTGCCTTCACCTTTGCAAACCTCTCTGTGGGAAACAGGATGGGAAAAAAACTTCCTCCTGAGAAAGGAGAACCGCTCCCGGGAACCGCTCTGCCGCGCTCGCACAGCACAACTCCCGCGTCAGCAACCCGCGTCTAGCAACTTCGCTCTAGCTGATGGTTCCCACCAAGAGCAATCATGAGTTCTAACACCTCCTTCGTGTCTTCCTGTCTTTATATAAAACTTGTCCCTGTGAAGAGACAAAGCAAAAAAGCAATGTGAAAATATTTATTCATTGCCCACACCAGGACTTTTTTTGCCAACGCTGTCTAAACACTAAACTTGCACCGCTCCATTTTTATTTCTGCTGGTTACTAACAAGGCCAAGTTTTAAGAGACTCTTTTTAATGGCTGCTTCAAGTTTTCATTTTGACATTTCAGCTTTTAAAGGATGCATTAACAACTAAGTAAAAATGCCATTTGGGCAGTTACGTTAACTGAGCATGAGTAAAATATAAAACAATTTAGTAAAAACGCTTCCTGCGAGGTCCTCTTTACTTAAGAAGACTTCAGATCTAGAGCACACGTTTATCTAACTGAGGACTGACAACTTGTAATCAGAAAAACGACATCCTTAGAGATCGTAGTACTACGGAGAAACAAACAGTTCAGTTTGATCTCCCACATTTAACAGAAGCCGTTGCGTTTTATTCATTTACTCCTGGAACAAACCCAGTTTTGACTAAAATAAAGCTTCCAAAAGGAGTCCTGTCTCAGTCTGAAGATATCGCTCCCCCTGGTCGATTGTTCCACTGGCACACCACACCGTTGCACCTAATTTGCATCTATCTTACTTTAGCTTATTCCACTGGTTCTTGTTATGCTTTTCTTTACTAGATTAAGGAAACCTTTCATCCCCTCTGTGAAGCAAAAACAGGAGCCTACTCTCAATTTCCCCCGAAACCATATGGTGTTTCATTTTTAGATCTAAGAACACAGGCCCATTTCAAAATAAAAATAAATAAAAATCATTCTAAAAGATAGGAACATGAATAGAAAAGTAAATGCTCTCTCTCATTTGCAGTAATAGCTGTGAAATGCTACTTTGGGACTGGAAAGCATCTCAATTCTGCAATTACACGTTCATCATCTCTGTTCCATTTTCAGTCCCTTAGGCAGTATTTTACAACTAGAGCCCTCCAAGGCAGCCATACTTTTGTAATCGGTCATATATTTTCAACACAGACGACAGGGTCAGCTCTTTTATAGGGCTCTGGCTCCAGCCAGACTGACACTTCACTGGATTACAGTTGTATAAAGGTCCAGGAAGAAAAGCGCTGGGGATATGAATCACCTCAACTCATTTGTAGGGGCTGGCTAAAAGGAGTCTCTGCACGGTGTCTGTTGCTGATTTACCATTCAGAACCTCCTGGGCAACAGAAAAATGAGGCCTGGAGGACATGGGAGCAAGGTGAAGAGATACTTCTGCAGTCTTCTCGAGGTGCTCAGGATGCTGAAAGCCGCCTCCTCTTCAGATCCTCCGAGCTGCGAGGCTGGGGGCTGGTGGGCAGATGTTGGGCTGTCTGTACCAATTCTTTGTGGTCTGGGCCTTCACTTCCAAAACACCCAGCCAAAACAAACAAAAAAAAAGAGACAACTGATCACGTGCTTGAGCTTTAAAGGGCTTACCAAAGCAGAAAAGCCCCTGTCTTTCAGTACAGGATAATACCAAATGCTATTTCCCCCCCAGCAAAACCACAAATGGGTAATTAGTGCTTATGCAAGGCACTAATTACGCTATAGGAATAAGCAGATAGGCAGGTATGCTGCATGTCTTAGCACTGCCCTCAAGGAAGCACTGCCAGATGGCTGCAGGCCAGCACGGAGACATGCTCTGGGACACGGATCACCATTAACCTCTGCAGAACAAGAAGCTGCAAAATCACAGCGACCAGTTTCCAAAGTTAGGAATAAAAATTGTCATCTGGCAAACTAAGACATGAAATCCTCTCCATCCTCCCAAGATGAGCATTAATCTTCTTGTGTGTCAGCTTCTCTCCTGGATCTTCTTCAATTTAAAGCCTTTCCCATTGTCTTGAATCTAATTTTCTCACTTAGGTGAGGTAAAATTCAGAGGCCATACAGTACAGGAGGAAGTTCTCTTGTCTAGCTCACCCTGCTTTCCCAGGAACACGGTCTGCATTGGCTTCAATATCCAGCTCCGCAGGCAGGCAGAGTCGTCAAGACTGACTGCTAAGGACTCAGAAGTGGATTTGTCAGTGCAAGCCACCAATTACCTGTCAAAAGACCTTCCAGGAGCAGATGAGCAAGACAGTTATTTGGTATGATTCTCTCCTTGAAAGAAAAATTGAACTTACATTAAACGGTCACAGGGTACAGGGGGAAAGCGCTACTCTCGTCGCACACAAATTATTCCTACTGTTATGCATCTCACAATTAAGCTACCTCTCCAGAAAGTTTCGTGCATCTGGCCATATGGTGCCCTGGGGCTGCTGGTTCCCCCTAGGCTGAGAGCAGGAGGATAAGAACTGCCTTTGCACTGCAGGCGTGCCCTCCCCTTACCCATTCGTTTCAGAAGACGAACGTGTTTGTATTTGTAGGGTATGTTTCTGTCGATGATCCACATAAAACACCCAGCACACAAGTCCCACTGAGACCCCGCTTTTCGCCCTTAACCAGCATCGGAGGCTCATGCAGCTTGTTCAGACAGCTGGGCTCCACTTGCTGCTAGCGCACAGAAGCGAACAGCTCGTCACTGCGTACTGCTCCTGTGCTTACATCCCAGCGATTTTACAGTTGAGATAATACATCCTCCTAATGTTACTTGCAAGAGACTATTTGCATATGCAACCAATCACGAGGTAACCACGGCGAGCAGCAGTTTTCAGCCTAGATATTCATCACGCAGGGTTACTTCCCAGCAACCTCCCAGCAACAGGAGCCCGGGCCCTCTCAGGTCCAACAGCACGGGAATGCGGGAGAGCAGGAGGAAGAGGAAAGGGCCAGAAGGAAGAAAGGTACAGAAATGATAATGGCTTATTTGTTTCTCACATTTATTCCCTGGGACTCAAAATACAGTATCAAGAGTGCCAAAACATGAGAAGTTGTGAAAGACGGGCTAATTATAGCCATCATTTAACAGATGGGAAAGCTGAGACCACGACAGGCCAGCAAGTATAAGATAGGGCTCTGCAAAGACCAAGGAGAAGTTAAATCAGTGCATCTCCTCCATCTTCCATCCCATCATTTAGTTTTAAAGCCCAACTGATTCATGATTTCAAACTTTTCCTACCAGTATTTTAGTCTGCAAAAAATAATGGAAAAATAGTAAGCAACAGAAGTGTAAATTATCTCATGTCCAGACTGAGAACCCTGGCTTTAGCAAATCCTCCCAGCTACGGTGCGTTGTTCCAGAAGGCCTGCAGACCAGGCTGCTTCCAGACTGAGAAAAAAACACTTTACCTTATAAAATACTAAAAATGAACAGGAGCTTTAATGAAACAAGGTCTTTCCCCAAAACGTTTCCAAACTTGTTTGCTATAGAAATATTGATGCAAATTTATAAGGTTGATCCAAAATTCCTAAGCACTTCACTTAGCTTTTCTAATTTGGAAGGACTGATCCCAAAGGACACACCTGAAAAAAGCCTCCAGCCATTGGATTGTGTCATGTGTGAGAACAAACCTCAGGCCTTCTCTTGCTAAACACGTTTTGGGATGGGCAGTGCAGAGACCCCATTCTGTTTTTAAAGCAGAATGAGCTCGGCACGCTGACGGCTTCAGGATCCAGTTTGTGGGGTGTCTGTACAACCTCAGCGCTAGAGAAACTGTGTTCGAGATCCAGCCCCCTGGTGATTCGTGTTCTGCAATGCTGCTGATGTCACGAGTCAAAAGAGTTCACACCAGAAAAAGGGCAGACCCTCATATAGCTTAGATCAGCAATATATAGAAAAATGAGCAGAAAAACCTCCTTTCGTTTCTGCTTTATAGCAGGGTAAATAAGCAGGCAAAGAGGCGAAAACCATCAGATCCCCCAGTTTCCATGTTTCTCACTGGAAAGGGGCAAAACCAGTATTTTGAAGTTATTTGGAAGGTCACATTAAGGGAAAGGACGGGAAAGTTTTCCAAAACGTTTGGCCTTGATTAATGAGTACGCTGAGCACAAACCCACATGCATTTCAGGAACAGATGGCCTTGTTTTGGCTTTGTTGTCACCGAGCAGCTTCTTTATTATTTTTAACCCAAAACATTACTTATTCCTACCAAGTACCTAATTCTGCATGAAGAGAAGGGGAAAGTGCAGGAGACAGAGGAAAGCACCTCCCGATTTCAGGAAGACGAGCACGAAAGAGGCAGCAGCAGGCGGAGGCAGGCTGCCACGGGCAGGGCTCTGCTCCATGCACGCAGAGACAACATCCATCGTGCTCCAGCAGAGAGGATGTTTAAGTGGAAATGCCCCCCTGAAGATGCCATCTCAGGAACCCAGCGAGAGGTTTCTGTAGCTGTGTGTGCCCCTTGTCCCTGCACGAGAACAAAGCCAGGGAAATCCTAGGGACAGCACACCTTGCTGGGAGAAAGATTTCCCCACAGAGCTAATAATTTCCTACCGACATTTCACAGGCAGTGTTTTAATGTTTATCCCTGGCCCAAATAACAGGTGGCATTCGAAAATGCCAGGCAGCAGCCCCCAAAATCCTTCACAGAAATAAAATCTTGAAGGGATTTTGGAAGTCATATTCATCGCAGGCTAAAATTATCTGCCATTTGACTAAATTGTTTCATTAGGACTCAGAAGCTTCTGGAGAGACTTGTGTTGTTTTTCACAGCAATGACTGGATTACAGGGGTAGTCAGGAACGCCGGATCCTCAGAAGCCAGCGGTAAGGAATTACGCTTCGCCAACATGATGCTCTTTAATCAGCTGAGTCCCACAGGAAGGGATAACTCTGCTTTCCACAGCTGTGCCTGGTGTGCAGACACAGCCTCCCTGGCTTAATCTACAACATTCAGATACTCAAGAAAACCTTTGTTTGCCTCAGTCTGCCTGCCCATGCTTTACTAGCCCACGATAACAAGGGCTGTATGATCCTGAATCAGTACACAGCTCAGTATTGAATAATTATAAGAATTTATTTTTTCCCCATTGTTTGCTAATTAGTTTCCCTACTTAGCTAACAGAATAGCAGACTACGCTGAAAAGCAGCAGCAAATAAATCCCTCTCCTTAGTTAACCAACAGACAAACCCCAGCTTGAATTTGCCAAGGAACAGCAGCTCCTTTTCCTGCTTTTAAAACAGCAAAATACAAATAGGTGCCAAATCAGTTACCAGCAGGTGGACGTGGCAAGCTGGAAAAAAGAACAGCCACAGCTCAGGATTAGATTCGGCTTGCTCTGTGCTCCTGACCTTGCTGTCAGGATGGTTTAAGGGGTACCCGAAAAGCAAACTGGAACCTAGCTCAAGTCGGCAGCTGCCAGCACCGAGCCAGGATGCATCTGAAGAGCAAGAATATCCTGTTCAGCCGTTGCCATTTTTTGGATGAAACCTTACTGCGTCTCACCTCTTTTGTAACACAAGCATAATATCTCCCTCCTCTCGCAGGGGTATAGAGAAAGGATGCACGTTACACAGAAAGCAGCTCTGGCTGCTGTACAGCTGCATTATGAAAATGACTGAAGACCCCAGCTGAGACCAGGAAAAGCCACAGGAAGAACGTGGGCCTTGAGGTGAAACCGGAACGGCAGCAAATTGGGCCTGTAGATAACGAGCGCTGCCAGGCACCGCACGAAGCCAGAGCAGCAGCCCCAGCCACGTCCTGGCCCCAAGCCCCCGCGGCTGCCAGAAGCTCGGGGGCAGAGGAGGGCAGGGAACAGGGGGCTCCGGGCTCTCCTTGCCACGTGCTTTGCAAATATCTCACGGGTATGGGACCAGCCTACCTCCACTATGAGGGCTAACAGCAGCGCTCTGCATCCTGCAGCTGGCTTGGAGGATCGCTGAGGAGCCGTATGCAGGTAGCAGGTCAGCCTTCTGCACCCTGGGGGAAAAGAAAAACGGAAAAAGAAAGACTCAGCCTCGAGAAACTCACTGTACGTTTAATCTGATGAGAGATAACAGGTGAAATTTTAAAACCTGCACATCAAAAATGCAGTATGTGACACTTGGGTCTTTCACAGAAATTGAAAATGGAGAAGTGTCAAGAAATCGATTTCAAATACCTTGTTTCATTTCGCTAATTAAAATAAATAGATCATGCATATTTACATACACTGTATTTAATATCTTTCGTGATGCTTCGTAAGTATAAATATTATCACTGACGGCTCAGTACCTTTTTATATCAACTCAGACTCTGGCAAAAGAATTCAAATTTCCATTTTGTATTCTATTTCCAGAAAGTGCATTTCCAAAAGGTCAGGATTGCCCGCATGTTGAAAAGACCGTGTTCCTACACAGGCCCATTTCAGATCTGTTCAGCGACAGGTACCGCAGCTCTTCCAGCAACCTCGCGGAGCGGGCGGCTCCGAGCCTTCCTGTGTACATCTTCCACGCGTCGCACCCGTGGCAGCTTGCTAAAAGCAACATCAGGAAAAATAAAGATCTTTTCTTGACAGAGGACATTCAAGGTGAGGTTTTCTTTAAGCAAAGAAGGATTGTACGTGAAGGAACTTAGGCAAAAAACCTCTTCTTTAAATGAAATACTCTGGTGCGGGTACCTTCTCTGCCAAGGGAAGAAGAAAGCTTTATTACTCGCTTGAAAAGGGAGTTTAGCCTAGGTCGTGATGCAAGTTTTGTTCTCAACTCTGAGGATGGAAGCGACAGCTCACAGCCACCCCAAGGTGTTCGCAGAAGCCAGCACGAGGCTTTCGGTCCCCTCCCGACCCTCGTGGTCTCTCCCACCCTCAGCCGAGGGTGGAAGTCAGAGACTGCCTGCCAAGGACACACGCACACAGAAGCCCCTGTGCCCTTCACACCCCGAGAGATGCTGAAGGCCGATCTGGAACCCGGTGCTTTTACAGCCTTTCTGGGCCCCGGTTCAGAAAAGCTTTTAAGCAAGTTCCCAAAGCCCTCTTCAGGAGAGCCGGTCCTTAAACACGAACCTGCTATGTCGAACTGAGGACAGCAAGATGTAAGCAGGTGGTAAGGTACAAAAAGGGCATTCAGACTGTACCACTTACGCTAAGAGATTTAATATCAGTAATGTTCCTATTTCATAGGGGTGCTTCCTTTCCCTTAAGGCTTCCTTCCATTATGCAGTAGTACAGCACATTTAACCACAAGCTGAGAAAACCCTTTCCTTTTTCCCCCTTGCTCCTCGAATCTCGGGCTTTTAACATCTCATTTGAGATGCCACGGATTCATGTTCAGCTGCCATCCCTGAAGATGGAGTACAGGCAATAGAAGACACCCAGCCCATTAGGCAACATGGTACTTAGCTCCCTGAAGACTGTGCTCAAAAAAAGAAAAAGAAAAAAAATAACACAGACTTTTAAGACTAATTGGTTCCAAAATATACTCCCCGTTCGCTCCCATTATAGCCCCTCTAGGGACAACTTCCGTGAAATAACTGCTGATGTTTAGGTAGCTGACGCTAAGCAGGCAACGCAGAGAGACTGCGGAAGACAGTCCCCAGGCGTTTTTGTCACCCGGCTGTTCAAATGTTTAAGCTTCATTAAAATGCACCTCCCCGATAGCCTCCCAGTTTGCCTTTGTCCTCTCAAGCTCCCTAAGGAGGCTTTTCTGGGCCTGTGCTCACCTCTGGCACGGGAGGCTCCCTGACCAGCCCTTCCCTCTCACATTTGTTCAGCTACCAGACGACATCCACCGAACCCCCGCTTGGTGCTTGCTGTTCTCTCGTTCAGAAATTCCCATTACCACAAGGCTCCAGCTCCATAACTGATGCTGAACTGAAAAATCAATACTATTTTGAGGGAGAAGCTTTGATAAATAAACAGAGTATTTTAAACCTGTGAGCCAGAGAGAACTCACCCCAGCCACCAGCAGCAGCCAGCACGGCCCTGGAAAACTGCTCCTAGTGCAGCGCTGTCCAATTTACAAAAGGTGGGAAAATTGAAGTTCTGCTCGTCCAAACTCAGTTTGTGGCACGAGATTTTTTGTACAAGCACAAGTTCCTGAAAGCTGGGGATTTCAGATAAAAGTCGAGCTTTCCTGATAGCGGAGAATAGCTTGGAAGTAGGCAAGCACATGGCAAAAAATCTACACCCTCAGGACTTATCTGCAAAAAATCTGTGTTCTCCAGTAATAACGTGGCTGCTTTGAGACGACTGATCTTAAAAATCTTGGGCCAGACGACATTTTCTGTACCACTGCTTGTTAGTTTGACAGCCTTGCTCTCCGTGGCTGAAAAAAATGGGTCTGCCCACCCTTGCTTTTGCTGCTTTAGCCTGTTAAACCCCCCGAGATGCTCCGAGCAAGCTATTAGCACTACTCCCGCTGCGCGCTCTACTACGGCAGAGAGGAGGAGAGGAGCGTTTTGTGGAGACGTGGTGTTTTAGAACTTCTGTTTGCACATGTTAATTGGGATTAGTCTCACATCTATTATACTTACGGCTCAGAGCCTATTGTTAAGGAACACAAGCAAAGTTGTTCTGGAAAAAAAAGACTAGGCTAGGAATTGAATTGCTCGCACGTTTTGCCTAAAAAGCTTCTATCTGGAAGCCAAAACTCTCATGCTACCTAGAGCTTGGGATTATCCTAAAAGAAAACAGAATTTAAGAACTGATGATGGGGACCAGATCTTTACGCTGACAGCGATCAAAGGACAATGTGCTGCTGTAGCCGTGCGACGGGGGGGAGCAGCAGGCCAGAGAAGTGTTCCCTCTGAGAGCAGGGGGATGGAGCAGATAAAAACCTGCAGGTAAAAAGAATATCTGCTCTTTAACTTAATTCAGTTATGAATATTCTGGTAGTGCTTGCTAAATTCTTTAAGCAAAAAATTATCCAGGCCTGTATTTTACTGGGCCCTCCATGCTGTATGCCCAGCTGCAGTTCATGGGCACCACCCAACTCCTCCGTTGGGTTTCTTCCTCGTCTAACGAGACACCTGACACTCCTGAGTGCTTTGCTTCTGAAAAAATACAGCTCTCCGTTCTCTAATTAGCTACACCACATCTATTAGCCCGAAAACTGCCTTGCTTAACATCTCCGGTCCCACTACCGTGGCTTTAAACACAGCTTTCCCAGCTTTGATACCTGTGACAAGGCTAATTGCTACTCTTCCTGTTGTCACACTTCCGATGGTGCTGACAGCGCTTCATTGACAAATAAAGAGAAAACGGCCACGGCTCCAAAGAAGTAAACCGGGTTAGAAGAGTGGGGAGCTAATAACTGGTGAGTGTAAGCACTGGTATATCCTAATCTAGTTCTGGGGCCCTTACACCACGAGGCTAATCAAATTCCACGCCTAGCAGAAGTCCCACCCCGAACTTCAACTCCCCAAGCAGGAGGCGATGCTGAGCCGAGCAGTGCCCTCCTGTGCCGCAGCAGTGGGCCTAAGGCTGTTCCTGTTACAACAAACACTGCGCCCTCCAAGGAAAAACCCCGGAGTTCCAGGCTGGAAACAAAGGTGTTTGGCAACGTGAGAACACCTCTGTCCTTCCGAAAGAAAATCAAGGCAGACGTGCCGAGCTGCCACGTCCCACGGTCAGCACCACTGCACCAACACACAAGCGACAAAGCTCGTTCTGGTGGCCATCCTGCTCGAGATACCTTTTGCAATGCCCTACCTGCATTTAAAATGCCAGCTCCATCTCTCCACAGCCCCCTGATGTCCCGCGGGCTTCCCAGGCTCAGCCCGTGCAGCCCCCAGCATTTCTTGCAGCCACCCCTCCGTGCCGCCTGCTCGCTGTGGGCTCGGGATGCTCGCCCTGGCACCTGGGCCTTGCCATTTCAAAATGCAATCACTGCTGACATTATCAGCAGCGTGAAGCCTAAGCGCCATTAATTGTTAATGAGGGAAGTCGAGCTTTCGGGGGTTGCAGCTGGCGAGCAAAAAGATGTCTTTGAGCAGCTCTTCGCTGCACGAGGCAAATTCTGGGTTATTGGGGAAAAAAACAACACTGCTGCTGGTTGAGCCCTGCCCCCCACCCCATGTCCCAATTTATTTTGAAATAATGAAGGGAAAAGGGAAAAAGTCCTCCAGCTTTTAGAAAACAGCGAAGGAAAACACGGTTAGGGAAAAATCAAAGAGAAAGCTCAAGTTGGTCTGAAAATCCTGCAAGAGCAGCGCTGCACTCCCCCAGCTGGCTGACTTGCAGCAGCTAACCAGCAAAGAGCCACAAAGTATATATATATTTTTAACCTGACTGCTTAAACTCTTCAGCGAGGCTGAAATAAACACAGCTTACCCGCTGATTCCTTTCAGAAATCCATTCCTGTTAGCATCAGCCTTGTTTTGAACACGTAGCAGTACCTACCCGTAGCACGTCAGCACTAACGCATCAGCATACAGAGCACCGCAGGGACCGGCCCTTCCCCACATCTCCCAGTTCACACACCAGCCATGAACCGTAAGGCCCAGCTACACAGCCTGCAAAGCCCAGACAGCTCAGCTCCAGCTTTCGTGAAGCACCTAAACAGGGAATCCTGGCTTCTAATGCCCCAAACGCAGAGCGGCAGAGCTCGGCAGGGCTCGCTGGGGATTTTTTTTCTGTCCTTTGGCGTTTGTGTCCAAGCAAAGACTGAGCTCGATGAACCAAGTCACAGCTCCTGCTCCTTTCCACTGGTGGTTTCCAGGAGCAGTAACATTAATTTAATGCTCAAACCCTCCCTGAGGTCACTGCAGATTAACAGAAGAAACAGCAGCTATTTTCATCACATTCTCCTCTGGGGCTTGACACGAACAACGCGGTTGATGCCGCCGTGACAACGTGCTCACCTGTCTGACTCGCTGCCGTAGCACATCCTGCCATGAAGGAGGGCCCCCGGAGCAGACACGCTAGGCTGCTTTCTCATCCTTTGAGCGGCACTCACAGCACCGTAACTTTGCTGTTTCCCAGCTCTGTGAGGGTCTAAAGGCACGGCGCCTCGCCCCCCGCTCCCATCCCAGGGAACACCTCGTGCAGGGTAACGGGACAGGAGCAGGACGCCACGGGTGACAGCAGGGCACGTCTGTACAGCGGAACTGCAAACACCTCCGGTGCCCGCGCTTCACCCAGATGTACACCCAGCTATCTGTACAGAGGGAACTCAGTGAGGTTACACAGCACAGCGCTTCCAGCGCAGCTTGATGCTTTACCAGAGCCCATAAGCTAGAAAAAGTTTCATTTCACTTCTTCCTTCGGCTTCAACATCTCCGCAAGGCTTTGATTTTCCAGGCTCCAGCCTGAGTCCCCAGACAACTACTGCCAGGGAAGGGAGATGAAACGTGGTCTTGGTTTTGTTTGTCTCAAAGCAGCAGATGATTATGAATCACAGTCACATTTTGCAAAGCTAATGAGCACAACTGATACGTGCCGGTCCTCTTTCAGATGGCAGGAATTGTGGGAGGAGAAAGAGCGTTCGGTGCGAGGCACAGAGCAAACTGTCACGCCAGCTGAACCCAGACAGACTGAATCCAGCAGGACTTAAGTCACGTGCGTGTCTGTCAGGTGCTCGTGTTCATCTGGTTAACGCTTTGGATTGGGTACACTATTTTTAAACCACAAAGACACCACGTGTGCCACGCGTCACATCTGCCAGGTAGTCCTACCTAGTACCAGCGAGGGCTTGTTGAACCCGGCAGGTGAAAGATGAACGGTGCAGGAACAGCTGACTCTGGGCAGGAACGGCCTCCTCTCCTAACTAGTCACAGCTCCTCATCTCACCTTCTGTCTGTTCTTCTGCTCGCCATCCCTGTAGAAGCGCCTGTAGCAGACCAGTCTGCAGTTCATTGAGACAACTTTATTGATCTAATTTTTTAAAATGGCACTGAAAGAAAGGGAGAGGAGATGGGGAAGACAGCTCTCATGGGTTTCACCCAGCAGCACGGTGGATGTGTGCATTTACCAAGAAGCTGGGAAGCCCGCTGTGTTCCTCAGCAACTGACGGCACAGCTCCGCCGTACCTCTGTTTTAATGCTTTCCTGCTGGTTTAGGTACTTAACCGTGCCCTTGGTCAGCCAGCCCAGGATCACAGTATTAATCTCTGAAGACATCAGATAGCCAGATAAATTATAGCTGTGTCAGATGAGACAAGTGCACGTCGAGAGTTGGGTATTAAAAAATGTTTAGACAAAGGTGACATTCTTGAAGTGAGGCAGTTATTTTCGAGGCATTTTGAGCAGATCAAGAAAGGGTAAAAGTGGGTTGATAATTACCAAAGTCACGCTGTCCAGCGTGTTTGGCTCTAACACCTTTCAAGACTGATGACAGTTTATTGGTAAGAACGGGCGCGTTAAACTTGTCATCGGCAAATTCAGTAACAATCGGGGCTACCTCAGGGGGCTGAGGCTTCGCTGCGGGTTTCAGAGCTTCTGCGCGCAGCCCCCAGCCCAGCGCTGCCCTGCACTCGCAGCCCCGCCGGCACCTCCCTGCTCGCAGAGACCGATGCTGCCACGCTCTCTGGAGAGGCACCACAACCAAACGCCGAAGTGTCTTGCCCAAAAGCTTTGTCTACAAATTCCTCTGCTGCTTGGGTCATCTGCTAAGGACAGACAGCTCCGCAGACCTTTTCTAACCCGTCCTCAGACACAGAGGATGCAGCTTCTGAACATCACGCCTTTGCTGCTTTGATCTGCATGTTCCCACGTAAATACGAAGTGGCCAAACCTGAGCTCCCATCAATCCCATCTCCAGTTTGCTCCTCCAGTCCTGTTTTCTGTCTCAGCCCAGCGTTATGTTACGTTGCTACCCGGGAGCTGTGGCTCAATCCTTGTTATTTACTTTCTAGTTTCCTACTCAAATCCAGACTTATTTTCCCCTTACAAGTTGCTTGCTTTTTTTAATTTTGCAATTCATTTTCAACAGCTGCAAAAGATTGCCCTGAATATAAAATGCCTGTCTCTAAAGTTATCCACAAATCCATAAACATCTTGGCTAAGATGCAAATAACGTAAGCTTCCTAGCTCATCTCGTTCAGAGACGAATGTCGCAGGCTGAGGTTGCAAAGCATCCAGCCCGTTTTTCCTCCGGCAGGATGCGTGCGTTTGGGTGCCACGGTAGGGGAAAGATTGCCTGGGGTAAAGTCCAGCTCCGTGGCAGTGTATTTGCAAAGCCTGCTGTGTAGTTTTTTGTTCTGTACCAGACCCCTGACCTAGTGTCCTCTAGAGCAACCTCCGCTGACCTCAGCAGGCGCTGGCTTGGTCCCAGGAGCACCAGTGCCGGGAACCTCAGAACAAACCCTGTTCTTGCAAATTTGAAGGCTGATCTTGCAAGCTTACGAGGTGTGGCTGTGTTGGATTGGCTTTAGAAGAGGAATTAAACATGATCTGAACAAAACCTGAGCTAAGTAACTGCAGCATTAAGCAGGATTAGAAGTCCAGGCCTTTGGAGTTGCAAGTTTAAAGACGAGTTCAAACCACCAAATACAGACTGGCCTGCGGCACAAGCCCTGACCGTGAGCAGGTGAGTCTGGCACCAAGACAGATTCTCTTTCTAACCAGAGAAAGAAGACAACCCTTCCCCCAGCCCGTCGCTGAATGCCCTGAGATTGAAAAATTTGCCTTTTATGCTCTGTTTCCACCCCCTTCAGATGCACTTGGCTCTCTTAGCACCGAGGATGCAGGAGGGTTAACTCGGTGATGCTCTCAGCAGGGGAGGGCAGGGAGACCCCAGGCTTCAAAAATAGCTGCGGGGTACGAGCACTTTTCATAAAAGGCCCAAATTTCCAGAGGTACTGGCTTTGAAACGCATTAACATGTGGGTCACACAATTAAAAAATACATATATATATAGCCCTAAAAATGCGAGCTGTCGGCCGATGGTCCTTTTCCAAGCCTCCCCTGAAGTTCTGCCCCATCCACACACAGCGGCTCCAGAACCGAGCTCGCGTGGGGCGTCCCTCGCTGCCCCATTCCCCCGCCGCGCTGTGCCAGCAGGGGCTGCGTGCCCCTGTGTGACCGTGATGTATGGGGCTGAGGCACGTCATCGGAGCAACAGTTCAGCCTGTTGATATATTAGTGTAATACTGGGGATGATGCAGGAGTATCAGAACGGGCCCATCTGATAACATGTACGAGTAATCCATCACCAGAATGAGTTGCTCCAATGATGTATTACACGGGGAAAAAAGAATGCACCATCTAAGGGGGAAGCAGGTCCAGCAGAAGAGGAAGCTGTTTATTTCCAGGGCGAGATATTCACAGAACCTGGAGGGCTTCTTTGTCACCGCAGCACCGGCGCTGTGCAAAAACACTCGCTGTGCATCCACCCTCCCCGTCCCCACCCTCAGCACAAATGCGGTTAGCTGACCGCTGGGAACAAAAGAAACTTCATTCCATACGCACTCGAACCACAAACCTGAGCGCCGCATTCAAAATTCATATCGAGAATCCCCTCGGATTCCTTCCGAGTGCGGGATCTGCAGTTTAAGCACTTTACAACTTTGCAGATTAAAATAAATTCAATGAAGTGATTTTTAATTTCTTATTCTATATTGATTTGCTTCTTTCTTTCGGCTTTTCGAGCCTACTTAATTTAGTCCAAACTAATCCAGTTGGCTAGTGGGAGGAACAGAAGGGAGGGGAGAAGAGCCTCTTCCCTTATAAATGCAGAGTGGCTTGTGTTCTTTAATATCTGCAGTATATAAGTTCTTTGTATCTATAGAGATGACAGAACAGCGTAATGAGAAATGATTTTGAAGTAGTAATTTAAACCCCATACAATAATGACAGCGAGAGATAAATAATTAATGTTGCACATTTTTTCAGTGCTTTTCATCTCAGGGAGTCTCCAGACTCCTCGCAGTCTTTATAATTGACAAGAATCAATTCACTCAGCGTTCACACATCCATCCAAACAGAACACAGGCCCTGCGAAAGAGCATGCGGGGAGAGCACTGCAGGCAAGGCTGGGCCTGGCAGTAACGAACGCTTCACAGCAGAGGCGGCTGCGGGGACACAGGAAGCTATTGGCCTAACTGGAATTTGGCTGGAACTCACGGCTTGTCGTCTGTGTGTTTGCCAAAGGTGTCCCCGAGTGGTTTGGAAAACCCTCCCGTTTGTCTTACTGCTCACCTGGTGCAGGTGAGCTGATAAAGGAAATCACCGAACTGCCCGGCAGAAGGCCAGCCCAGGTGAACCCAGCAGCACTTGCTGGCACCCAGTGAAAACAGTGCTCAGAGCCTCCTCTAAGAGCTGAGCACTTGCTGCTCTGAAGCTCTGAGCTGGCACCAGTCACCCCGTGGCACGTTGTGGTTTTATTTGTCTCTTCCTGAGCTACCCTTCCGGCTCAGAAACGCAGTGCCCTTTCCTGAAGAGCCCACCCTCCCCGGCACACCCACTGCTGGTTCTGGAAGCCTGGCGGGAACACGGCTGCAGAGCAGCAGCAGCAATTACTCTCCCCATGAGCCAGCCTACAAGAAAGGAACACATGAAATCCTACACGCTACAAAAGCAGAACCAGCCTTGTTTTTGAAGAGACTCACACAAAACATTTTATGCTTCCCCACCACCACCACCTTTTCCATGCCTGGAGAGGCAATAATTTCATTAAGTGATTAAGTGCTTTTATTCGTCTGACTCATAGTTCATAAGACATACGAGCATGAATATCAATTAGTGTTTCTTACAGAGAAAATGGGATGGAAAGAAAACATTCCTGAGCAGTGTAGCAAGCGTGAGCCCAACTGTCCTTAGCACCCTGGTGTAAATCAGCAGCAGCTCTGTCGATGCAGCTGGAACACGTGGGAGTAGAACCAGTACAGCACTGGAAGGCACCCCAGCAAGCCCAACTGCACACTGCTTGAGCAGCTCCACTGACAGCTAACGGAGCTAAGTGAGGACTAAAACCTTTCCTTCAGGTGAGTTTTAATGCTGGAGTGCAACTACTTACTTCCCCAAAACCATGGAGCCAACTAGTTAGCTTCCTCTCCAGGAGTTCAGACAGCTGAAGGAAAGCTTGACTGAGATGTCTGAAGAATGACACAGAGCAGTGATTGTTTCAGCGGTGGGCGAGAGATCCCCGTGCCACTAATCATATCCAGGAACACCTTGAAAAATGGTACTTACCAGCCTGCAGAACTACCGCTATTGGGATGTTTCCCCACACACACCCCCGATGGAAAAGAACAGAGCTGGAGCTTAGCTAAAGCGAGGGCTCCAGGAAGAAGATGGATTTTGTTTACGATGCCCAGCAGCGAGCGAGAGCAGGGAGAGCATGGGCTCCACTTTGCCTGCTCCACTCTGAGAACAGCAACCTCCAGCCTCCAGAAATAGCACTTCATTGCCTCGAGCAGCAGAAGTTTGCACTTTTTCTGTTTTTAATTAAACCAGCTTGACTGGAAAACATCCATTTATAAAGGAAGTCTCAATGAGCAGAAATTTGCATTTATCGATACCTAAGCATTTTAATTCAGTGCTCTTTGCTCATTTTCAGCTAAAAGCTGCATCATCAGTGCCCTCCCAAGATTTCGATGGCTGAGGCTGTAGCCATCAAGAACCATCCACTAACTATTCCTCACCCACTACCGTCCTCTTCATTTGAGATTACTTTTCTTAATCGTCCCGGATTTCTTTCCTGGGCTTCAGAACATTAAGAATTGCAGTAATTAGGTACCTGAAGAGAAGGTAGTGAGAAATGGCGTGGCTGACATTTCAGATTATTTACCTACATCACCGTTTCATGATTGGAAAATGCTTTACTTAAATGTATTTAGAGGAGTTTAACTGTTTAAATTTAATAAGATAGTGACTTTATGCTTAAAACCTTCCACTAATGGAACACCACTCAGCACAGTTTCTGGAAGTTTGAAGAATAATAAGGGGGTTTGTCTTGAGGCATTCGCATTGCACTCAGCCTGATTTAAGTAACACCTGAATACAGCTTGCTCCTGCTCTTAAATTCCCCTTTGCTAGACCAGAGCTACTCAATTTGACTAGACTAGAGCTGCTTGATTTTAAAGGAAATCAGAACAGCAGTTATTTTGAATACAGGTGATTTTAACTGGCCTTACGCCAACCCAGGACAGCACACTTAAACTGCTGTAAAATTCGAAGTTGCTCTTAGAAATAAGTGACGTTCAGCTGATGATTTTTCCAGTGTGGAAAAGCCCTGATTTCCATGAAGCCACGTGCAATAGTTTGGAAATTCGATGTCTCAGTTGCTTCTGCTTCTAGAAAACTAATTGCAAAAGGGAAGCAGCTGAAGAGATAGGAGTCTGATTTTTCTATTAGGGATCCTACAAGGAAAGGACTAAAACAGATCCTCAGGAGGTGCAGGTTTCTCTGAGCCCTAGAAGGATTGCCCTGGTCTGTACTAAATCCTCACTGTTTTCCCTCCCTAGGAATTAATTTCAATTTCAACAACTGTCAATCAATTACAAAACGGCAAGTTTTAATTACCACCTCATTTTATGTTTTCGCTGCTAAATTTATATGCCAGCAGCAGCTACTGGACATGAACTTGCATGGAAGTGCACAGTACTTTTCTCCTGGGCTTAATATTTATCATCTAGATCAAACAGTTTCAGAAGGTTAAAGGAGGCAGGGTGCCCAGAGACATCAGCTGGACCATATTCTGCAGTTGTGATGCCTTGCTTGCCTCCAAGTTACGGCCTTTGGGGACGTAGCTGTAATAAATAATAAGCAACATCTATTTCATTCTTTAAAATGCCTGTCCAATTTCTGGAAGAAACATTCCCTCAGTGGAGCTGGTTTTTCTAGCAGGCACAAACGAATACGCCCTGAGTCAACTTTGGCCGCCAGAGCCCCGCAGGAGCCGGAGGAAATATTCCACTTACGCTTCTGAAGTTCTGGCTCCAGATGACAAAGAGGCATGGGAGTTGCAGTAGTTTCATTCAAGCCCACAAGTAAATGAAAATCAGCTTCTAACCACACGGGCCCTTATAGGACTGCCGATTCCCCTGTCGCAGCACCACGCTGCAGCCTTAACCAGGAGGGCATCCTCCAAGGAAAGGTCACTGCAAGAAGAGGAAAACACTTTCAGAGCACAGATGCTGTAGCAGAAAGTATTCAGAGAAGGACACTTGTGTCAGAGGAGAGCCAAAACCGAGGCCACCCCGCTACAGTACCCTTAACTCAATGTGTAAACTCAGGAGAACACCTATTTCTTTTGTAACTATGAGCAGGAAAAGCTGCAGAGATTGAAAACTAATTCCATAAAACCCATCACTCTATTAGTTTTTCAAGCCTATTATGGATGGAATCCGACGAGCTTCCTGAGTGGCAGCAAGGAAGGTAAGTTTTGGCTTGTAATTCAGTATTTATCAGAGGGTTTAAAGCGGCTTTGGTAACCACTGAACATATGGCACCTTCAATAAGCTGCACCCAGCGAGATGCACGTTTTTGCCTCCTTGCTGTTTTCTCAGCACTGAGGTCTCGTCTCAAAGGTCAGGCCGGTAGGAAACCCGAGCCTAGTCAAGAGCTCCTTCAAATCGAGTTAACTTTTTGCTGCATTTCAGTGAGCTTTGAGTTAGGAACCAGGAAACATGGCTAATATTAAGCCTGCTCGAGACAGCCACGGCAGCTGGGGCCGAGCTGCTCTCCCACGCGCAGTAGAGAAGCACACGGCCAGCTGCAGCACCAACAGTCGGCAATCAGAGCCTCTTGACCATCAGCAAGAATCTCCAGTACGGCCTCTGACAAAAGGTTTTACGTGACATAAATAAAATACGAGCTTTGCTAAAATCCAAGGGGGCAGACGACGGCCTCTCAGCACTAAGACTTGCCTTGTTGCAGACGTACACGATTACAACTTCCAGAGAGGCTCAACTTCGAGCTCCTCTGGGACGCGGGGCCACGCCAGCCGATGATTGCGTCTCCAGCAGGGATCATCCGCTCCTCAGTTTGATCTGTTGTCTGCTCACTTTTCCTTTTAGCGCTTGTGAATGAGAACAGCATGGGTGATGGCCACTGCTATCGAGTGCCACTGATTCGTTTTCATCCCCGTGTTGATTTCATATCGATCAGCAAACTGAAAGACTTAGTCAAATTCCGTCTCGGCAGAACTATCCCTGACGCTTCTGTTCTGATGTTGTCAAAGAATGCAGAGCTCTTCCCTTCTCTCACGGGTTCTGTGCAGCGCGTGGTGAAGCTCTTTATCACGTAACACCCTTTTCCAAGGGCCCTGCTTTGCCACCGTGCAAAAGCAGCAGCAGCAAGGAAGCTTGGAATCGAGGCTGCAGTCCAACAAGAAATATCAATGCAAAAGTCAGATTTGGGAACACCATCCGTGTCTTGCACATGCAGGATTTCAGGATGGAAAGATCAAGGCTCTTAGCTTTGCACTGATATAGATATATAAAATTCCAGAATTAAACCCTATCCCCCCATCCAGTGTCTTAAATGCGAGAAACTTTCCATTTACATAGCACAATATCTCAAAGACTGCCTGGAAGGACTGTTATGATGGCCTGCCATCACCAGCTGTGGGTAAAGAAACACCCTCCCCATCCCTCCTTCCCAAGGCAAAACCAGTGTGAGCTACATTTTGGGTTTTCATCTGCCAGGAGCGGCGATTCTCGTCTCACAGGGCACTGAGCAGACAGCCAGCTGCTTCCTGACCAGGTCGGCAGTTTAACGTGCCCTAATAAACATCCCTCTGTTGTCCAGCCTATTTGTGATAAAAGCTAAATACAGGATCTGGGCAGGGATGTTCTTACAAGTTTGTGGCCTGTAAAACTGTCGAGACAAATGCCTGCTTACATTTCTTTCTTCAAGTTGAGCTAACAAGTAGTTACCAAGGGAAGTAGCTTAGGTAACTACTGACTGTGACTGATCACTGGACGGACCTTCCTCTGTGCCCAGCACTGTTTAACGTGTTTTTTATGGTTTCTCCCCGAATGTGAAGGCAGAGTTAACTCTAGGAGCTGCTGTAAACGCAGGATGTGAGCTCAGCACCCTACTGCTACGGAGAAGGCGCAGTAGGAAAACAAAGCACAGGAGCTTTTGGACGCTGGTCCTGTGAAAGCACCAGACTGCCAGCAGTGGCCTTGGTTTACGCTCAGAGCTGCAGCACGTGCTGTGGCAACAAATCCTCCTGGCTCCCCACACTTCTTCCTCCATCCGAAGACACACACCACCAGCAAACCGCCCCAGATGCGGCTGAAAGGAAGCGGACAGCACGGCGGTTTGTTGGTACGCAGACGTGTTTGGTTATGCTGGTGGTTTTGGCAATGTGGACGCCGTTCAAATCAGAGGAGGTCTTTAGCTACCAAATTTATTTGCATCAGTCACAAAACGGTTGCTGAAAGGAAAGCACTCAGTCCTTACTGACCTGCGCTAAGCTGCCAGCAGCACCAAACCCAGGCCCTTTCGCAGCAGCCCAGCTCGAGCCAAGAATAGCAGGAGGGAAAAAATAACATTTCTGACTCTAGGAAGAGGTGAACGCAATATACCCGTGCCTGTTTATTACCTGCAGTGTGTTATAGCAGCAATAATTCCAGGTGATATAGACAGGGCTTTTTATTATACAGTCTGAGCAGCCAACGGTTCAGGGCTAACAGGTTATGGACCTGTACCTGTTTATTATGCAGTCTGTTGTACTGCAGATTAAATTGCTTTTTCTTTCTGTGTACAAAAGGACTGAGATTTTACATCTTCAAGCCAAACACCATGTCTTCCACGAGAAATTCATTTCTTCTTGGGCTATCCCCAGCTTTTCCAGCACTTACTTCTTACACCCGACGTGCCTGCTAACTGCTGCTTCTGAAGGAGCTTCGTATAGCTGTGGACTCCTTTCTGACAGCTCTGCGATTTTGCTGGCTTAAAGCAACATCATGTCTTCTTGTATCACACTATCTCAATCAAAATGCAGACACGGAATGAATATTTGATGCTGCGAGGCAGCAGAGGACCCGTAACACAAAGCTCACTGTTTCAAAGGCAGCATCTTTGTGCAAGGTGTGGTTTAGCTACAGCTCCTTTCCTCCTGCTCCTCATTACAGGCGTACCACAACTTTGTCTTCAAAGCTCACTGTAGCAGAGAAGGAACTAAACAGGAGAATAACACGTTGCAAAGAGAGCTGAGGACCTGGCCTATCCCAATCTGTACCCAAAAATCTGCCAGCTGAATCCCACCTTCGGACCACAGGGGTATCTGTGACATTAACTTCCATTCAGAGCCAGCTCATTCCAGCAACATCAAATAGGTACAAAATTAGTACAAGAGGGAAGGCGAAAAATCAATTTGGAGTAATTCTGCTCTTACATGATTGTACTCAGTCTTTTTCTACCTGTTATTGCATATTCAATTCCAAGTTTTCATGGCCTTAAAAAAAAAAAAACCTGGTGCTGGAAGGAATTAACTTCCCTTGTTCTGCTAATAGAGCAATTTTCCACTTGTCACTAAAAATATCAAGGTAGGAGGTGTTTGTAGCAAGGGTTACACGTGAAGAAAGGGAATTTGGCACAGGCTGCAGGACACCATTTGTCTGCAAATGTCAAAACTTCATGAAAGAGATTTCATCCTTTTTCACAGACAGAAGACCCTATGGCAAAGCAATTCACCTCCGGGTCTCTCCCTGTGCTAGAGACAGAGATGGAAACAAAACGTGGGAAACCCCACTTGCACCACCCGGGAGTGGCAGCCTGCAGGAGGATTAGAGGAACAGCTTCGCTGGGCAGGGCTAATCCCGAAGTTCATCCCTTCTGTTCCTGCTGCTCACCTCCACCAGCCCCGAGCTCAGCTGATTTCTGTAAGAATTCATTTCACCGGTGTCAGAAAACAGCCCACGGAAGAAAAGGTGGGAAAAATCAGCACTGTACAGGTCTGCAGGAAAGCTACATCTCTGCCTAAACAGGGTGGCAGCATCCTTCCTTCCACATCTCTTGATCCATCAAGAGGCAGGACTCAGCGTAACAGCACTGATCTCAGGCAGCGACTGCACTCATTAGTCTAACAAAATAAAACTGTGCCATTACAGCCCTACATCTGGTGGACTGATTCCAGGTAACACATCCCCTCCTAATGCCTCACCTCCACATTCTCCCTGGCCTGTGTTGCAGCGAGTCCTTTAAAAGCAATCGGCCCTGGTGAACTCCTCTGCCTCCTCAGGAAGGCAGCAGGGTTCTGAGCGCAGTTCTATCTATATGGAAATGCAGATTTCAAATATATCCGTCCTAGTAATCAAATCCAGAGGAAACAATCCCCTAATATGGAGCTAATAAAAGTTGATTTTAAGTCAGCCTGAAGCTATAAGCAATAAGGAGCAGATTTATAACGGTGCCTTTCATTATTGCTGTTTTTGTTCTTTACAGTCTACACCAGCATAAACCTATCGGTCAGCTCGCTCCTGAGTTCACCTGTATTCCCTAACCTCCCTTAGCTCAAACCATGCTTCTTCTCCCATTCAAATGGCTCTAAATCTGCCTGCCTACACAGCGAGGTTCGGTAAATCACGGTACCTGTACTTCACTGAGCAGGCTGAGCGGTGAGGCAGGCAGCCGCTCCCCACATCCCTCCGGCCCTGTGCCATGAGGAGGCGGCGCTGCCCCCAGAATTACTGAGCAGCCATCGAAATCCTTTCTCGGGTACCAACAAGGCTATTAACTTCAGAATGAAAAACACTCACTGGAACTGGAAGAGATGAAAACACGAGAAGTCCTGGGCCTTAATATGGCCAAGTGAATTTTTCCTGGTTTCCTCCTGCCCGCCTTGCCCCCGGGGATCTTTCGCTATAAAAAGCGGCGTTCGTGTCGTATTGGAGACGGAGTCAATCCCTTCTCGGTGGTGCAATGAGGTGCTTCCACAAAACCCAGTGGAAGATGTTTGGCAAGGCCAAGCAGTTTACCAAGTGACAAGCAGAAACCAGTTGAGAGAAACAGAACACGTCTTAAAAGACATGGATAAATCAATCCCCATCAACCCCAGAGGAATCCGTCTGTCAGTATATCTAAGAAACAAGCATCCTTCCATCTCGGTAAACTCCAGAGGATTAAGTCACCTTTATTAAATCCTTTTTGGGCCAGCTTTATCCATGGTAAACACCATTTTAAACAAAAGTCACGCCACAAATTATTTTGACCTTTTGATAAAAGGACACTGGCACCACAGCGACTGCTGTGTGATTACACCCCAGTATCTGCACTGACCATCTATTCAGATGAGCATTATCCATGAAATTCACTACATTACTGAAAACAATTAGCGTCAATCATTAGCACGCTTGGATTTCAAGAGGATCTTTATCAAGACCAAAGAGAGCACAAGCCAGTTTGTCAGCTCAGCTCCCATCTATATAAATTAGCAATATTTTCCTGCAGCAAAACAGGACTACAAACAAATAAAAGCTTATTTTAATCAAGACATAGCACCTGCTGAGACAGTAAACATCAAACCAGCCCGTCCAGGGCCTCATTTCAATCAGCCAGTGGAGGAGCGAAGCCTTTCCGCAGAGCTCACACAGACACAGGACACGCGAGCCTCAATCTCCAGGCCTTGTCTGCTGCAGCTTCGTGTGGCCAAGGTTACAAACAGATCCTTCCACTTACATCCTCCGTCACACCGCCACCTGGGACTGCAGCGGACCAGGTGTTTTGGCTAAACTTATCTGGGCTGCTCAGCTCCACTTACAGAGGGCTGGAGGATCTGCCAGGCAGGAAGGTAAGATGTTGGGGCTGCCACGTCAGGAGTATCAGGGTTGGACTCGTTACAGGAACAGCAGGACAGGCAGACCCTCTGTCTCCAAGGCTGTCAATCGTCTTTCACTGCCATTAAATTCACTTGAAGGGAGCTCTCTGAAGATGGTAGGCTATGCAGTTTCAGCCTGCTTTAGCACAAAGGCAGACACGTTTCTCAACAAAATGCCCCTCCTCTTCCCAGCAGCATAACCGAAACAAAACACTGCTTGTGCACAAAGCTGAGGCATAAAACCCCCCAAATTTGGGAGACGTCATTCATAATTATGAAATAGAGCAGCAGCTAGCAATCAATATGCTGCAGGAATATAGAATCACAAAACTAAAGCTGTAGTGAAACCTCCCTTTTTAAAACCAAAACCTGCTCTTCTGTTTGCCGGCTGCAGCTGAGGAGATCTCTGCTGAAATTACAAAATGTCAGAACAGAAGAGGCCATATCCTGCACTGCGATTCCCAATTTAAGCAAAACAGATTTGTGATCTCAAGGCTTACACTGCGGTGTTAGCCGTTAGGGCGGTGAGCAGGAACCCCGGGCTCCAGCAGCAGCGAGTGAGAAAGCTCGGTGATTTCCAGGAACAACTCAAAATGCAAATTCGGAGGTAGGGAGGCAGGAGCCCGGCCTACCCGTCCAATTAGGGCAGCTTCAAGGAAGTCTTCCTTTTTTCTCATTTAGGTC
Organism: Nettapus auritus; assembly: GCA_011076525.1. NCBI lineage: Eukaryota > Metazoa > Chordata > Aves > Anseriformes > Anatidae > Nettapus > Nettapus auritus. The sequence continues at coordinate 3,872,713 of CM021786.1, read as the reverse complement.
TGATCATGAGCTGGGAATAAATCAGGGCTACGGTGAAGGGAAATAACTTGGTGGAATTCGAAAAGACTTCCCAGAGTTATTTAGAGGCAGAATAAAGAGGGCTTTATTGGTTAGCAGCTGTGTCAAAGGGCTGAATGAATGCCAGAACTCCCACACAGACCTGTTAAGGTATTCTGTTCAAAGCGACCATTTTTCTAGTGGCTACTTCTATCAAAAAGGTTCACTGACATGATTTTAAAAAGGTCCTTTGGGGAGGAAAAAAGGAAAATCAAGTTTTAAGTGTCATTATTCCACTTTAGCACAGGCAGAAGGCTTTCAGGACTAAGACCTAAAGCAGTTTTAGATCTGTTTCGCCTTTTTCTTCCCCAAATTACTTTGCAAATAGGAGACGACAGTTGGCCGTTTCGGAAGGAGCGAACAACTTGTGTGGCTAGTTTGCAGGTGCTCGGCACAGCCCTGGCCTGAAGACCCACGGGCATCACGCAGCCCTGAGCGGTATGTTCTCCCAGGTTGTTTTAAATAGGAGCACACTGGGTGTATTTCTGTATTTGTGGATGCCGTACAACTCTTTACAGGATTTCCCTCCAGGGACAGAGCAGCTAGAAACACGTCAGAAGCAGACTCCCCAGGGGAGCAGCGTTTCTCTGGCACACGCTAAGCAATATTTCCTTCTGGCAACACGACAGGTTTATCTGCGGCGCGAACAGGTGAGCCTTCGCGCATGGCTCCTGTGTGATGCTGTAGAACCGATGCAAAACAAGAAGTTCCTGTGGTTACGGAGCTTAAAAACACCGACTGATTTTTCAGAGGGACGAGGCGAACAGAATTACGACAGCCATTTATTTTTTAAGAGGAGAACACTTGCCAGAAGTCCTCGGTGCGGCTGTTTCAGAGTGAGAGTTTACTATTTAGACAAGGGAACGGTAGATTAAACTTCCAGCAAACATCTTTTATTGAACATTCACTCCAGATACCTGCTGGGAATGTTCTTAATCTTGCCCCCTCCCTGTAAGGACTACTCACTCCCCAGAAACATAGGCGCGCTGTTAGAAGCCCAGCGCTACAGACAGACCCATACTTTTGTGTGTTTACAGAGGTTTGGTCTCCAGCGCTTGAAAGGCCTAAATTGCCTGTAATAATAACTATCAAGAAAGCTCTTCGGGTAATTAACAAAGCTGACATGACAAACAAACCCAAAGAGGTAATTCCCCCAGCTCTAACGTGAAATTAATGCATTATTTCTGCCCTTTCAACACTGTAGTCAGAAAAATCCTGTAAGTCAAGGCAGTAAGGTCGACTCCATGACTTCATCGCAGGCAGATCATCAATAAACTATTTGCTGCACAAGGTATGTTTATTTTGTCAATGTGCTGGCTCCTTTTTCGCCAAGGAGTTTCGAATCAATAGCCAGCCATTGAGACTTCCAACCTGCTTCGATTTCATAGATATTCCTGTCCAGTGGAAAAAAAAATATCAGTGGAATTAAACTGCGAGACCATCCTCCGGTCTGTCTAACTCAGAATAAACAGAAAAGAGGTGGAAGAAGTTTCCATTAGAAAATCTAGCACAGCCAAGCACACTCTGATACCTTCACCTCTCAGCACAAACTCCTTCCGTAGCCGTCCCCTTCAGCATCCTGCCTTCTCGGAGTTGCCCACAACTCGGGAAGCCTTGGGCTTTTTGCATGCAGGAGAACCAGACACGTTTTAGTAGCAGCTTGCCCCAGAAGCAAACGTAGGCTGCATAAAGAAAGGATATGGCAATCTGACAGTCCAATGAAGTGCGTTGAATTGTCCCAGTGTACAGAGAGCCACTTCCACCAGAACTCAGAAGTTCGGTCTCCAGGACTGAACAGGCGTCCCTTTCTCTGCCCTCTCCAATATTTAAGTCACCCTTTTTTCAGGGTGGCAATGATGCTTGGCCTGTTTTCTCCTCTAGGCTGTTTTTGTTCACTGCTGAACAGGACTGTGCTGTGCCTAGTGCCTTTGTAGTCCCTTACTGTGCGTCTTCAAAGCACCTGTAACAGGCAAAACTTTGGGTACAGACACTGCAAGCAGAGTCATGTGCTGTTACTGCCCGTTTAAGATGGAGTAATAAAAGCTTGGTGACTTAGAGCAAGGCAAGCTGCTCTTCACTTTATTGTTCTTCATTAGAAATACAAGTTCTAGAAAACCCTAAAGCTTCCAGGCAAAGAGGTTGGCAGGATTAATAAATAAGGGACACATTTTAATGGGGGTAGTGTCAGCATCACCCCTTCTTTTACAAAGCAGATGTGACAGAAGACAACATTCTCCCCACCCCTTACTGCATTTCCAATACATTTCAGAAGAGCAATGACTTTCCTAAATCCTAAACTGACATGGCTTCACATAAATCAATCTCCCATCGCAGCCAGGAGAGAGGAGGAATAGGACAAAATCTCCTCAGCATCACTTTAATATCAGCATCTAGCCTGATTGCTTGTACATTCATTTAAGATAAGGTTTCCTAGCAACCCCAAGGATTTGTAATTAACATTGGGCTTTGACAAAGACAGGTTTTACATCCCCCCGTTTTACCTCTAGCTATAAACTGCATATAGTTACAAAACTGAGTTCGGTTTAAATAAAACATCGTGGAAGCAGCTTAACATTTAAATAGTAGGGACACTCCTTCAGGTGGCAAACCTGACTTAAAAATGATATTCTGAAATAGCTCTTTTTGGTCCCACATCGCAGTAATACCTTGCTGGGCTATTTGAAGTACACCAGTGTGATTTAGATAAGCCAGGGAGATTTGAAGAGCATAAATCGGAGATACCAATGCAGTTCCAGCACTGTAAGAGTCAAAATTAGATCCTTTGTTCTATGACAACTAGAACAGCTAAGACCAGACATCCCTCTTTTCCTAGACTCGAGTATTGCAGCTTTTGCTGTTTACCGTTATTCACTTCCAATAACAATGAAGCAAAATATCCATGTGCTACCATTATTCTAATGCCTACAAGGACAGGAGATGCAGTTACTAGCCATCACACTGCTTGAAGGAGCCAAAAGTTATCAGTGCCATTACTCAGCTTAGTTTTACGATTATTGACGCTGGTAGCATTAAATCCTAACTAGTCAGCTACAGAGCCTACGGTGAAAAGCATGAAACACCCATAAGCGTCATCCTGGAGGTGAATCTATGTTACATGCACAGAGCTAAAGCCTTACTAAATAAGACAAATGGCCCCACCAGCATCTGAACAGCTAACTGCATTAAGGAAATATAAAACTGTCTCTAACAATGACAAATCCCTCACACAGCTTCAGCAGCACAGCTGGAGCCCCCACCTTCCTCACTCCCTTTCCTGGCCAACACTGAGAGGAGCAAGCCAGCTGTAATGCCAGGAGAAGTCGAAGCTGGTAACAGAAGGCAAGAGCGAGTGATATATTGGCTAGGAGAAAGCAGGAAAAATCTCAGCTTAACAGTGTGTTACTTAAAAGCAATTGAAGACAACACTTCTACTAACAAGCCAACAGCAGACACCTGGTGTAACAGCATTGTTCCTCCTCAACAGAGGGGCACAGCCTTGAGTTAGGGGACAGGCAGCTCAGGCTCATGGCAGAGTGGAGACAACAGAGTCCAGATGTGAGGCACCCACGGCTGACAGAGGACACAGGAGAGAGAGATGCCCATGACGAGCAGGAAGGTGTGTTTTCTGCACCGTGTCTTGAAGCAATAATGTGCTTCTAACTGAAGTTATACAATTGGATGACAGGAAATAGTAAAGGCAGCAGCACTAGATAAACGTGTACAACCTAACATTACCAATGAAGTTGCAGAAATGAGATTTTTGATATTGCTAAAATTTGCACAAAGGAAAATCTGAACCTCAGCAGCCTGACCCTGCACCCGGAGCACATCACCTCCCTTTATCCCTTTGCACGTGTTCCTACACCGAGATGTGTTCCTGACCGAGACAGCGCTCAAACTGAAACAAGGCCATTACTTGCCATCTTCTCTTCACCTAAAAGAGATTCACAACTGATCCATCCTCCGTGATGTACAGGCTTCCTCTGGTTCATCAGAGACCCATCTGCTCTGAACAAGACACAAGCCTATTTGGTGCACATAAACAAAAACCATACTCTGTAGGAGTCGCACATTAACGTGAAGCCAGGGAGCCACTGTGAGCCACAGCTCTGTATTTACTCCCATCCACTACATCGGCAGTGCTGTGGTGACAAGAGTGTTAACTGGAAACAGCCGAAAACGTTTTACACCAACACATTGCAACAGTCTGAAGAGGGGCTTGGACAGAGCTATATGCTAAAGGAATGGCTTACTTTGCCTTAACAAAACATTCACATTTGACATTGTTTATGTTCCGAAACACTGTCTGTGAACAGTTTTGGAACATTGCACTAATATTGACATACCAGCTATACTTCTATCTGAAATACTTTTATTGAAGTCATAATATTGCCATTTACCCACAGAAACACACTGGTTTTCCTTATGAGAGCTTTGAATTTCACTTTTACTTTCAAGTGAACTAAGAACCAGCCAAAAGGAAACTGCTATGTACATATATTTTTATCAGCAGTTACATTTGAGTCCTCGGTGGCTTTTCAAGTGTTTGGGGTTCTTATTTCTGAGTTTCTCCTGCCCCATTAAACTAGGGGATTTCCACAATGATAGAAGTCTTTCCCCAGCCACTTCTATTGCAGATTGTCCTGCTTTAAATCACTTCTCCATAGGCTGAAGCGGCAAAATCCAGCAATAATCAAACACTTTTTTCCCCTTTCAAGCACTGTCATAGACTCTGGGTCAATTAGGACTAGCAAAACAAAAAAGACAGGTAAAATCAGAGTGACAAAGTCAAGCTTGGAGCTATATTAAAGCATGAGATAAAGCTCAGATGTGACAGGATTTTTAGACTAAATAACCTGCTCATCTGAGAGCTCTTCCACGTCTTTAGCTTGATCTTTTCTGTTCATATAGAGTAGGCTGCAAAGGTCAGGAAATATCAGATAGAGAAATGAGCTCTTACAATCTTTACTATTCCCAGGACACCAGGAAAAGGTAGCATCTTTCTGCAGTCTTTGGCACAACAAGCTTTTCAATAGTCAGCTTAGACATTTGAGTAACTCAAAATCCCTGTTGCATAGCCTTTGAATTGTATAACCTTTGTATTGACAGTAGATTTTCAAGGTTGTTTTGAGGGGTTTTCTTCCCTCTCCCCTCCACACAAGCCGCCTGCATAGTTCTGCTGCTAAAAGGTTGCCAACAGTACTCAGCTTTAGAAATTGATACAGCAAAGCCTCCTACTTCTTTCAGAATATAAGCAGAAAAAGATTATTCCCTTCCTTGGAAGGAAGAAAGTAAGAAATTTGAATAAGACTCATCTTTCAAGCAGAGCCCCCTTGGCCTCATTTAGCACCCTGAGAACTTCAGGATTAAAGATGCCCTGGAGCCACACTACACAGTACCTCAGCCATAACACACCGCATCCATAAATTCTATTTTAATAGTATCCAGACACTCTACTTTTTAAGCAGGAGCCAGTTTTCCAGCCAGCTGAGATCCCACAGCTCCTGAGCCCATTATTTTTGTTGCTACTTACCGAACCACCTCGAAGAACAAGAAGAAACACAACCAGGCACTACCGCAGACCCTTACCGAGGCACACCACAAACCCGTCCCCTCCGCTGACCAGAGAAACCCCCTTTGCCAGATGCCTTTTGACTCACACAAGAAGTGGCAGCTTTTCTCCTTACCCCTTCCCTCTTTTCTGAGTGCTTGAATTACTCCCCTTTTTCTGAAGCACACCACTTAAATAACAATGGGGATACTTAAGGCATTAATTATCAGGGGCCGCAGGCCCAGCACAGGCCTCAGGCCCGTTACTCACCCAGCCGCCATTTCCTTGCTGGACCGTGGCAGCTCCCACGCAGCTCCAATACTACATCGATGCCATAGAGTAGATTATTTTACCTTAAAAATAAGTCATAAACCTACTCAGTTGGGCACATTTTACCTCAGAAATCCCTGTCTTCAGCACCCAGCGGCCCTTGAACCCACAAAGCCGTCCCTCACCTGAAGCAGCCCTGCCCAAGCAGTGCTCCCCGCCCTGGGGGCGGGAGGTTAGCGTTGCCGCCATTTGGGGGCTTATTCAGTGTGATTTGGACAACGCTGTGAGGAAACAGTGTGGGCAGAATGTGTGTGGGTGCCTCTCCTCACATGTGGAAGAAGGAAAAATGGGGCTTAAGCACAAGCTCCGAGTCCCACCTCAACATGATCCCAATGGACATGGCGGCTCCGGATTCTTGTCCTTAGTGGCACTTACATCTGGCCTGCTGGGGTAAGTCTCTGGGGTTTGGTCCCTGGGGCTTGGTCCTTGGCTGCCTTGAGCCACCCCTGTGTGCCACATGGAGCTGGGGGATGTCCGCATCCCAGAGAGTGGCCAAATGATGCTGTTTGGGCTGGCCCTGAGGCGTGTGGTTGGGCTTCTGTCAAGCACCAAGAGGGTGCAGAGATAGGGGGAAAAACCCCCAGGCTTTAAAAAGTGTCATTGTTTGCCCTTTGGATCGTTGTGATGTATTATTTTATTTGTTGTTTTTATCATACTCCAACCTGGCATACTTCTCAGCATCAAAGAACATTGCTTTATTGTGACATTTTCAAATGAAAACTACATGGCAGTAATAGCTTTCTAAAGAGCATTCATTTAGCCTGGCAACATTTGTATGTGGCAGGGAAAAGAAGAAGGGGAGAAAGCCCAACTCTGTGTAAAACTGGTGCTTTGAGCAAAACTCTATGATGATTATTTAGCAAACAAGCTCCCCTATTAGAATGGCAGAGAGGAAGATTGCATATCTAGACTAAATTACACTTTACAGGGAGATGGCACAGAATGGCTTTCTGCTGAGGTTACACTTAAATTATAGCTGTTGCTAAAGCAAACAGCTCACAGTTTATATGTGAATTTGAATTATGTATCCGGCAGGCAGTATGTTTATGGAAAAAATAAAGTCAAGTCAATAGATTACTAAATTGCTACCACATTCATAAAGGACAAAAATAGCTATAGTAGTAGGACATCAAAATCGAGCCACAAACAGGCATTATTCACCATTGTCCACAATTCTTGAGAAGAACAGCTTGGCTCTTGAACACCCCTGGAATCATTGCCAATGACTGATTGAACTGTAAGGTAACTAGAGAAGTTTCTGACTGTTGGGAGTGCTTAATGTTTCATTTGTGGCCCTTCACACCTTAAAAACGGTTGTCCAATGCTTCAGGGAAATATGTTCTTAGGTGTATGGAGCGTGGTGGTGAATGGTTCTAGTAGGAAGCTCTTCCCCACTTGTGTGCTCCATCTGTATGGGCTCCGTTCTCAAGAAAAGTGGATTTTTTTTCTCCTGTTCCAAAGAAATTCTGTTATTTTTTTCCCATTGTTATTAATGTGAGTGGAGCATATAGAGTCTCTAATGAAGATCCAAGTGGTATTGTTTTATCATTAGAAAGGGAGAGGTGTACAAGTCAACACCTCTCTGTGTTGTCTGAATTGTCCTGAGTAGTCCTGGAAAAGACTGAGCATTCATGTACTGTGTATTTACTGTGTCCTGTCTAATTGTTTTTAATTAGAACTACAAGCCTTAAATTCGTGATCTGGTAACTAATGCTATGGTCATAGGGATGTTCCACTCACCAGCCTTTCTATTAGAACCAAAATAAAAAGATAATGCAAGATTCAGTCAAGCATCTTCTGTGTAACATTTCAAACTGTCACTTAATATACAAAACATTTCTGAGCAAGGGAGATTTTTTGTACTCCCACCCTTTTATTCCTTTGTGATCGCTTCCCTAACAAGGCCTTTGACAGCAGAACATGGCTTCTGACTTGTGATCAAAACTGCAGCTCAGTTCCTCCCCTCATCTCCCCCTTCATTCCCCTTCCTTGTGCAATGGAAGCCATCAGGTCATACTTAATGTTCCCACTGAAAGACACTGGTTATCAAATAATTATTTCTGCTTCCATTTTGTTAACCCTTTAGTCCACCAGCAACAGGCTTAACCTAGGGGTTAAAACAAAAGAAGGGATGGGGGGGAACGTGTTCAAAATGTGTGGGAAAACTATACTGTATAGCATGGAATATGAAGAGATGAGAATATGAATGGTGTGAAAGGAAGAACCACCTTGGGAAGTGATGATCTTTTAGTAAAAGCAGCAGTAGCACATACTGTAAGGCTGCAGAGATTCTGAAGAGCTAGAAATGTGTGCATGTGCATCTTGGAATACTTTTAAAAACATTTTTTTTTCCCATAAATCTAATAATGAACTTTGAAAACAAATCTCAGAAATGGAGCATTAAGCATTGAGATGGTTAAAAAGCTCTTAAGCCTTGAACAGGAAGCTATCAATGCTAAATCCTTGAAAATAAGGGCAAGAAATGGAAGATGGTGGCTGTCCTAAATATTTTCCTTTACTGAAATATAATGGGCTACCCTTGAACTCTGAGGGAGACATGTAAAATGATGCAATAGATATTTTTTTCCTGTCTGTAAGTACCAGCTTCATATAAAGTGCTTCTGAGAGTGAGGAATTGCAGCTGCTGAGCAAATGGAGAACCATGAACCAGACACAGGAGAAAGAAAATGGAAACCTGAAAGCATATGTGGAATGTAAAGGCCGATGTGAGGTGCTTCAGGTATTTCAAGCATGTGGATGAGTAAGATTCTTCCACAAACTTTAGAATACTAAGTTCTTCAATAAGCGACAAAGAGAGGGTAGGTAAAAAGAAGAAAAACAGGGAAAAAATGGATGAGCAATAGCTACTGCTGTTGTGCCTGAAAGAAGTCTTCTCCCTTCTAGATGCTTAAACGCCCATCATGTACATGCTCATGAAGCCCAAAGTCTTTAATTTGTTCTAATACAATTCCACATGATATGAATGAAGCTCATGGAATGTCTCCTAGTAGTTGTGGCGTTTTGTGTGCCAAAGTGACTTGTTACACACTGACTTCCTAATGTGGAGGTAGAAATGAGGGGAGCTTGTACATAGCTTCACTGAGGCTCCTCTGAAGAACTGGAGTGTGAGACCGTTTGCCTATGAGCTGCACCAAAGCGAGTCTTCTTGAGATCTTACATCTTAATTGGCTTAGGATGTAACACCAGAGAATAGGTCAGAGGGACAGAGCTATTTGTCAGGCTTATTACTAACACCGGGCAGGTTTAGTGCGTAGTCCTCCCGGGGAGGAAACGCGTTCTGTGTATTGAGTGTGGGAGAGAGACTGAGTAGATGGAGTTGGGCAGTAAATCTAGAGATAAATGACTCATGAAGATGGAAGCAGCCCATAACTTGTTCATGCATAACAGAGAAAGGTTGAGATAAATAAGGGATTTTTTTTTTTTTTTTTTTCTGGGAAATGTAGGAATTGAGAGAAATAGGTGGGGGAGATGGCGTCTCAGCAGACTGTGACTAGAGTAGCTCATGCAACGAAGCATTAACAATGGCCAAAAAGTGAAAATTAATCCTTTGTCTTGGCATTTGCTGGTGTGTTGAGATATAGCCAGCAGGAGTCCGTGTGTGGCCTTAAGCGTAAATTCACAGCACATTTCTTTTTGTGGAAATGATTGCTGACTGGCATCCAGGAGGGCTGGGTGCAGGCCCTGTTTCTTCCCCAGATCTGGGTCAGCTGGGGAGAATGAGAGAAGCAGCACCTCCAGGCTCCTCACCTGCAGTTTTCTGGTCTTAGGCCAGTTTCCTGAAAGAACAAAAATTCAGCAATAGTGCTTGCGTGTCTGTCAGTGCGCCTTCAGGCCTGGGAGACTTCCTCACCGTGTTCAGATATTGCATCTGGAGCAATGGGCTCAGACTCCTTGGGGAGATGCTAGCTCTTAATGAAACATAAATAAGAATAAAGATGGATTGGTCTGGATTTGGGGCGGAATGTAAGCAATAACCTTATAAAGAAGCACTTGGGATTGTGGCAGTAATTCCTGAAGAATTAAATTCACACCTCCTTAACTTTCTTGGTTTTGTTGAGAACTTACCTGTCGTTGTATTACCAGTGAAGAATTAACTCAGGGTGCTTATTGTATAAGCCAATATGATGTTTCAGGGTGCAGTTGTGTTGTGATTCGTAATGCCTTGGTCCCAGATGTTGTAGAATAACTGATATGCTGTCATGAAACAAAATGCAGGTATATATCTTGCTGAAAAAGCTATGAGCAAGTGCAGTCATCTTTTTATATATGCATGAACAGAAGTGCTGTTGGAAACTGCCAATTGATGTTGCATTGAAATACAATTTTTTTACTAGAAGTCTCTCAGAAAACTTTCATTAAAATACTAAGAAATGAGTTTAGAATGGTAATCGACCGGCTTTAATGTGCAGCACCAAACACAAGCAGGCCAAAAACCTTTTTGACCTTTCTACATTCTACTATAATACAAACAATAAAACCCAATAATCTAATTATTCATTTTTTCTCTTTTATTTTTGAGGTATAAAAATACCAACATGAAGGGGGGAGAAACGAAGGAGCCATAATTGTTTTACAGAAGCTATTAAAATGGGCTATTAAAATCAACTTAATGAATAGATATTAATATCTGGTTAAGGCTGCTCTGACCTCCCGTCTTACAGGTCCCATTTATGTCTTGTTTGATGAAAGTTCTCTGAGACTGCGAAGCAAAAGGGCAAACTGATTTATGAACAAGACTTATTGTTGCACTGGCAGATTTGTATAATGAGAAATATATTAAATCTAATGAAGGGAAAGCGTGCCTTTCCAAAGCAGTAAGTTTCCGCCATGATTAAGTGATTCAATATCCCTCAGTGGATTAATTTAGACAATGCAGGAGGGCATGCAGCCACTGTTGCAGCCTCTTGCTCTAATGACAAATGTTAAGCAATGTTAAGTATTTGTTTTCTCTTTCAAGTTGTAGTGATAAAGGGAGAAGACTTCCACTAGCTGATGAGACAAGTCCCCCCGATGCCAGCATACCCAGTGATTGTTAGAAGATGCATCAGAGCCTCTGTCGCTTTACGTTGCAGAGTGTCAGGGGTTGTTCCATTTGACAAAAACTGGCTGTAAACCTTATTTTTCATCCACCAGCCTCTATAGATTGAAACCAGCTCATTAGTCAAGTGTTCGTAATCTCTAGCGTTTAGGTTGAGGGTGGGAGGGCAGGGTTAGAGTTGTTGCTGGCTGTACGCTGTGGTAAGAATAGCGCAAGAAGCAGCATCACGAACAGAATTAGAACCAGCGCTTTCAGAGCAGACATTGTCTTATCGAGGGGCAACTCTCCTAAGGCTGGAGGTTTTCCCTCTCTGAACAGGAGCGTGTACAACCTTAGCACCACATGCTCTATAAAATCAGCACAGCTTTATTAGCTGCAGTTCAAATTTGCTGGTGCATTGGCCTGAGGTCCCTGCAGTCTGGGCTTGCCTGGCTTGTTGCAGATCGGTGTGCATGAAAACACAAAACAACAGGGCCTTCATGTGCTGGGCTGAGAAGATGGTCAGGAAAGATCAAGATTGCTTAATGAACGTGGCCAACATCAAAGGTACCTGCCTTCATTCAGGGTTTGGACTTTGCATTGGCTATGTTCTGGGCTGAGCAGATGTGTTAGCTGTGCCTGAACTACTGTGTCTGGTTTGGAGGTGCTCCTAGAAATGGTCATGGTCAGTGTAGTTATGCCCTTAGAATTTGATGCTTGAAGTCTTGATGTCCTCTCGTGAATCAGCAGAGCACTATTTGGGCAGCAGAGGCTGCAAGTAGATCCTTGATTTCTCTGCTTTGACGTATGAAAGGACAGACTTGTTTTTTTACTACAGTTTTTCTCTTCACACAACAACAACTTTCGCCTCCCACCACACTAAAAATATTGATTAAAGGCAGGAATGCCTGTGGAGATGGTGGAAAACAAGGCCAAAGAAGCCAAACATTGATAAACTTAATTAAATTTCTAATGAAAACAGAGGCAGCCTGTGGTGATTACTCTGTGTAACTGAGACTAATACACCAATTAGGCTAATTCATCCCCCGGTGCTCTAAACACAGTTATAAACTTAATCCATATTTCTCCTCATATGTCAACAATTGATTTCCTTAGTTTGGGACGCTCCTGGTTTGGACACAGAAAGCAGCAGATCCTTGTTCACCAGGGACACGCAATGTAGGAACAGATAATGTCCTCCTGGCTGGGGACTGTCCTCCAGGGAGTCCCTTCTCTTTCTTTTCCAGTCTTTCAAAGGAACCCTAGCGTACACTGAACACATAATGAGCCTAGTTCAGGATATTAATTAGTGAATTCAGCAGTTGGAAACATCATCTGTGTTGGCACAAACGCGTGATGGATGGAGAAGTTCCATACATCTTTGGGATGAGTGAAACCTGCACGAGGTGGAGCTCAGGCCATCCGCTGGTCTTGCGTTTCTGGGCCTGGAGACCAAAATATCCGGATTCTTTTTTCAATTTTGGTGGAAATTGCTTTGTGCGTTCTTCCAAATGTACCAGGGGAATCAGAATGCAGTATTGAAATAGCCCGACTCCTGTTTTATTTATAAAATGTCTTTGAATAGCAATTATTGAATCCCAGCTCTCTAAAAAAAATAGATGTGGTTCAGAACTGCGCAGGACCAGTTTGTGATGAGTGCGATTAACCCTTTGGTGAACTTGAAGAGGTTTTAGGACGTTTAAGCCTCTGAGATCTCTGCACACAGGAGTTTTTCTGTTGCGTGTGGGAATGGCAGAAAGGTCAGAGAGCACCTCGTGCCTGCTCGGTGTAACCGGGAGACAAACGGCGAGCAAGAGGAGGAAACATGTAGCACCGTTGGCTCAGTTGCATGTCAATAATGTAAAGTTAGATCAGCTAGTTAGATACAGAGGCTGTACCAAATAAATACTGTCTCTAGCAATTAGCAACACTTAATTTTAAAAATGAGATAATATAATCAATTATGTCTTTTAATTTCCCAGACAGTATTTTACAGGGTTTAATTTTCTGCTACTACACCTTTCAAATTATCTTCAGGTGCTGTTTTGAATGCAATCATTGATGCTTATTCTGAAGCTATTAGCACTGAAGGTGCCCCCCACATCCAGCCTCTCCCAGGCACCCACAAAATGCTGCTGATCACAGGCAGGGAGGGCGGCAGGAGGCGTCTTGGTCCATTCAACCTTTTTCCGTCAGCAGAACTTTTGGGTTTCCGGATCGGTGGGTGTGAATCTGTTCTGCTGCTCCACCAAACGCGTGTCGGGCATGTCTTATTTTTATCTCATCCTGCTGAAGGATAACACAGTTTCAGGAGTTTTTACTCGAGTAGATTAGAATTATTACCAGCAGGAGGATATGCTGTATGCAGATTGTGAATGGCATAAAGAGTGTGTGTATGCATGTATTTCCTTCCCTCCCTCTCCCTGAATCAGATAAGCTGCGCTGAGCTGCCTTGGGTTTGCACAGAATTTGGAATCAAGAGTTTAAAGAGTTGAAATTAAGGAGCTGCTTTTAAGATAGGAGTTGCGTATTTGAATAAACCATTGACCCACTAGTCTAATATTTTATTCACGGTTGTGGCTAGGAATAGATGGTAAATGCTAGTCGTAACATCCCCTTTTGTATTTCATTCCCTCCAGCAAATGTAATTTTCCTGGTAATCCAGCAGAAGGGAGGGATGGAGAATGGCTGAGTTTAATGGAGGTCCAGCTGGGGAGAGGTGCTGTGTGGCCAGGCGCTGCATCTTTGGTGGCAGCTGACGAATCTTAATGGAGTGGAGAGACTCCAAGCCTGTTCCATCTGCATGCTCAGGTTTGAAGCGATCACTGGATGGGGGAGAATGGCTGCCTAAAATCTGGGGGAAAACAGGGCGGTTCTCTAGCATAGGGTACGGTCGGTTTCTTAGGAGCATCCCCACTTTTTTCTTGACAAATTCCCTACTCTGGCAGATCTGAAAGGCAAAGGAGCAGGCCACAGCCCAGGGCCTTCATATATTGTATGCAGTATCTGGTCTCTCTGTATGTTTCTGTACCAAGTTGCCAGGTATTTGAGGATGACATGAAACAACAAAGCAGTCTCTTACTCATTCGTATGCAGCTGGGGCTTGATAAATGCATAGCGCTTTCTTTGGCTGCACTTGTCTCACCAGAAGGCTTTGTTCATGCCTGACCTAGGCAGAAAAAAAATGCATTTTAATCATCAAAGCAATTATATTTATGCAAATAAAGCGAAAAGCACATTCACTATACTGGTAATGAGCGCTGTGATTGCATAAAAGCTATGGTTGAATAAAGGGCCAGTAGGCATCGCTGGCATTTGACCGATTTGCTTAGCTTGGAAGGAAAGCACGCTTTAAAGCAATGTGGTAAAGTTACGAGCCATCCATGTGGAGTCGTTTCGTTGAGAATCTTCATTTCCTCATTAAATTGGCTCTGCTCAGCAGGAGACCAAGCGTAAATCCACAGGGTCAGCCGGCAGCTTGCTCCATGTTTCCAAGCTTCTCGTGTTGCACACCAGCAGCAGTCGGCGGGACCTCGGAATTTTTCTCCTAGCACGTAACACTTCAGAAACTTCTAAAACACAAATAAGGCAGCAGCAATTCAAATATTCCCATCCCAGCGATGAGCCACTTTGCAGGCAGCCACCAAGGTCAGGAGCCTAGACTTGAATGTAATAATAATTTTATTCAATTTGCAGGAATAATTTGATTTCCTAAAACGTGGGAATTAGCGAGTCCAGCCCGGAGAATTAAAATTGCCCAGAGTCTCAGATGCCCTGAAAGAATCCAGTAAAACTCCATCTGAAGTTAGCGAGAAGCAGAACGTAGCATCTATTTTTCTTATGACGTCCTTAAGGTCAGAGCAGCAATGGGGAGGGGAAGAAATTAAAAGGTAGTTTCTCTGAAGACACTATTTTACAACACTTTCTTTGCTTGTAGCTTGTTAATTTTCACAGCAGAGTTGCCTTGGGATGTGAATTAAAGAAACAGATGAAAAAGTCTTGTGCCTCTAACTGTACTGAAGGCCTCATGCATACTCCTGTGCCTTTGATGAGAAACATTAAACATTTTTAATTTAGCACATCAATTTGAAAATCTAATTTTTTTTAATGCTTTGTAGCAGCAGACGCTTTTCACGGTGCTGTCACTACCATAGAAGAATTATGAGAAACTTGAACCGCGAAAAGTAAATTAGAAAAATCTCATTTCGGTTACTCTAAAAAGAGGGGAAATTAGATTTTGATTAAAATCACTCACACATACAATTTTAGGTAAACTAATTTAGCAAGACTGACTATATAATTTTTTTGCTTGCCTCTGCGTCCTTTAATAGTCGCTGCGTGGGTCTCGTACGAGCAGCGAGGAGGAGAGCTGTTAAGCGCGGCCTTTCCTTGACCAGTTGTTGTGAGGCTTGGGAAGAGTTGCTTGTTTGACAGCGAAGAGTCAAAAATTGAAGAAAATAGTTAGAATTTATCCTTGGGATGTGGCACATTGGATATATTTTTTCTTATCTATTTACTGTAAGCACAATCACAGGAAATTTGAGCTGTTAAATTTCTGATAACATTGAAAGGAGTTTAGTGCTTTGACTTTGGGGACGAGTGAGTGATTTGCAGCAAGCACTCTGTTCTACTTCCAGTTCCTGTTGCTTTGTGAATTCTCTGTGAATTTGGTTTCAGCTTTGCTGAAATCTATTTGTCACTTTAAACTGTTGACGGTACAATGGCAGCATCTAACTGATCACCTGCCACCAGGGCTGCATTTGGTTTTTAAAGGCGTTATGTTCTTTGATTGTGATTTTGCTATCAAGTATATAGCCTCATTTTTTTCTTTTCCCTTGCTTGCCAAGTCATTAAAGCCAGGTTTACAGTGCGAATATTCACGTCTGTAAAATTTTCATTGTTTTGTTTGTACCTGTACAGTTCCCGTCCTTCTTGGTGGTTAATCTTCGTAAGCGCTTTAGATAACCGGCTGCCATAAACAGGTGGGAAACTAGAGGGAGATGCTAAGGCCCTGAATCTGTACCACGAATCTGTGGTGCAGCAGAGGATCGGAGCACTGCAATCCCAGCCCTTGTGCTTTTGCAGTCTGCCGTCGCTTGTTTAAGGAGATGCCGGGCTGATGCTGTGGTTTCACTTGCAGGAGAGAAGGTGAGGAAGGAAGAATCCTCGCTGCCCTGGGGTGGAGTGGTTATGGAATAGCTCTCAGTAACTCCAGCTGCTTTGGAGAGAAGCAGTGTGTAATTGCAGACAACCTGATGTGGTGACGTGACCGAGCACTTTGGCATTTCAGGCAGGTAGAAGCAGTAGGAGTTCAGGTGAATACAACTGATGCAGTACGTGACACTGCTCGCATTGTTGGCTGTTTGCATTGGCAACGTCCTGTGCGTGGTGAGAGTAGTTCCCCGAGGTGTTATCCTCATCAAGTACACGGGTCTTAAGTGGGACCAGAGTGATGGATGTGTTGCCTTGGACTATTGCACGGGAATGAATTACAACCATGTAGTCCTGCAGAGCCTTCTTCCACTTTGTGTTCTCTTCTCCTTCATCAGTAACCCAGATGCAGTAATATGTACTTTTTCCCTGGATGGCTGGATCAACTAAAGTCTGCTAGCTTTTATCTCTTTTTTTGCTTTGATTTAATTTGAATACCCTTATAGCAGAAATACCATGATCAAAGATGAAATGCATAAAATGCTAAATGAATTTATTTGGTCCTAATATTCATGAGCTGCTTGTATGTTTCTTAACTCCAGACCAGAACATTTGCAAGAATCTATCAATGGCAATATTTTGTTTCAAGGATATGTGAGGCGACTGAAGAATGAGACATCTGTCACTGAGGGGAATTTGGGCGGAAGCATTGTCTGCCTCAGTGCGTGGGGAACCGAGCTGCACACACAGCTACGGGGGTGAAGAGGGAGCAGCTCGCAGCAGTAGGATTGCGTGCCCTCTGAACTGCCTGGCACAATCGCACCAAGCAGGAGGGCGGTGTCAGGACCTAGCAACAGCACAAGGCGTCACAGGAGGGAGGAGAGATTGATAAGTGACTGACATGCTAGAAGACACCGTAAAGGTGAGCAGGGTAATGCTACAAAACCGTAGAGATGGCAAGGTTAGTCAGTTCCGTGTGTTCAAGCCCTTTTCTTCCATCACCCCCAGCTTCTGATCTGGACAGAAATATTAGTCAAAATATTTTTTTTTTGTATTCTTTTATGAAATCTGCTGTTGTTAATTTGCATCTGTGGGAGCTACAGAATCGCCCTGTGGGTAAATTTGCAGCTGGTTCAACTCAGCTTAGCACCAGGATCTCCAATAGAAGTATGTAATTTGTACCCATGGTGAACCTGTCCCATAAACGTGATGCTTAAGCCTTTTTACTACTCTAGCTTTTAAACTGCGGACTGCTGGCATTGTTTTTCCCATCTTTCACAATATGCTTCCTTTTTATTAGCTTGTTCTAGCCCTTTAAGTATATGATTAAGCTATTTAGTAGCTTTATTGTAAGATCCATAAAATAAGAAATTTAGAAAGAAACTTAAAATCAGTTTCATTTCAATACTATTTCCAGTGTAATGGTTCTGACACAATTGTGAGTCAACCGAGAGAGCTGACCTCTGCCCCTCTCTGGAGGTGCTTGAGCCAGCTCTTGCTATGACCAGATGGATGACCTGAGCTCGGTGACAACAGAAGGAGCTTTAACAGGTGGTTTTTACAGGGTGGCTACACAAAATCCCTGCTGGTATTTAAAATTTCATCTCTTGTCTTATTTCTGTGTGAAAGATACGAACGTGTTTTTCAGCCCTTGTGAGGCAAAAGCCAATCCCTTAGCTTTAAGCTGCTGTTCTAGTCCAACCATACGCATCCAGAGTTTGACCCCACCTTTACAGGCAAGCACTGCTCATATATTGCTGATTTAGGCCCAGAATCTCTTAAGTACCATCGAGGCCCTCAAAACAGAGCAGGAAGATGATTGTGGATGCCCCATCCCTGCAGGTGCTCAAGACCAGGCTGGACCTGGGCAACCTGATCTTGTGGGTGGCATCCCCACCCATGGCAGGGGGGTGGAACAGGGTGGTCTTTAAGGTCCCTTCTGCCCCGTTCTGTGATTCTGTTCCAGGCTTTGTGCAGGTCTTCCACCCTGGGACAAGGAACCTGCTCCAGCCTGACTGCCAGGCTCCCCCTGCCCGGCCTGTGGCTGGGCGCGAGCTTCGCTGCCTTGCTGGAGGGAGCAGCTGATTGCCGAGCGATCAAATGAGATAAAGAGCCAGCAGAGGTGGCAGATACGGCTATTTGTAATGAAAACTAAGTGATGGAACGCAGAGCTGAGCGCAGGAGGCTCTCCTGCTGTTAGCAACGGGCTCGTGGCCTGCACACGCCTTCCCTCATGGTGCTGAGGGCCGCGGCGCTGCGAGGAGGCCCCTGCACATGGGCACCTCTTCCCTGCAGAAGGGCAGAATTGTCTGCCTGAAAGCTTGCAGGGGGAATGGAGGCTGGGAGGTTTGTGCGTGAGCCAGCGAAGGGCAGAACATCCAGCCTGTGCGATGGGTAAATAAACGATGGCTCCGCGTGGCCCCACAGCTGCCGCAAGAGCTGGAGCCAGAAGGAAAGCTGTGATTTAGTGGCAAGGCCAAAGTTGGAGATCTGCTGTACTTCGTTCAGCACATTGCTGCTGCTTTTCTGTCTGCTCCCAGGGAGAAATCGCCACGTCCTACAAATGGTGTTCGCTGCTGAATGTCGGGAAAGTTACAGCGGCTATGTGGAAATATTTTAAAGGGAATAACTGGGTTTCTGTTTTTCCTCTGGGAATTTTCTCTGTAAGCAAAAATACTTTCTCTTCCACCTTTCATTTTTCATCTTTTCTTTTTATAGATGAAAAGGGGACAGTTGACTCAGAAAACAGGAGGCTCTGCTTTTCTCTAGAACCTGGGAAAAAATAGGTGGCAACAAGTTAAAATTGGAGAGGGGACGATATTATCCAAAAAGGCTTCATTTTCCTGGAAAAAGTATTCCTGTTGGGTTTGCCAGGTATTTGTGTGAAGAGCTTTAGCTGACTGCTGTGTGTAAAGCATCCTAAGCAAGTGGGCATTTTCATGTGGAAACATCCAATGGCCTCTTGCTTGATAAATCACCTCCTCGAGGCTTTGGTAAACCTTGAGAAAATATTTATTTAATTCTTGTACATTGAAATGATTCCTTCAGTAGTTTCCTAACTAATCTCAAAGAGAGCTTTTTCCAGAGCATGACCCACGGTGCCAGTGGTGTGTGCCCCGCTGCAGGGGTCCGGGTGAGTGGTGTGGCTGATCCCTGGCTGCGGAGGAGCAGGAGCAGGGCCAGCAGTACCCTGTGCCTCGGGTGCTGACCCGAGATTCTCGGTCTGCCTTTAGACTGGGTCTCAGTAGGGCTTTTCTTTCGCCGAGGCGTCCTGAGGGTGTAAATTAAGAATTTATCTGAATTCCATACGCACTGAATCGCTCTCCGAAAGCAAATGTGGTTAGCAGCTGGGGACCATCAGCATCCCGTTCTTACGAGTATGATCGGAGCTATCTGTGGGTCTGCCAAGGCTGCTGTTTATTTCCTTTCTCTGGGTTTCTGTGGCAGGAGCCCATAGGAGCCAGTGCCCTTTTCTTTCTGCCCTGTAGCCATTTTCCAGAGTTGTGAGTCACGCTCGCGTGGAGGTGCAGCCAAGCACACGGCCAGAAGTTGTGTGTTTGGCAGCAGCTCGTGTGCAGGCAGGAGCTTATTAATGCCAGCTGAATCCATGGTGATGGGAAGCGAGCGTGGCGATGCTACCCATGGAAACCAGAGCTGCCGACTGTCACTGCATCCTGCTCACAGGTGCTGGGGAAGTCGCTGGAAATCTAAGGAGAGAATCTGCCTCCCCTCCGATTTTTCATTTACGTGTAGGTCCCAAACGTGGAATGAGAATTTTATTTGGTGGAAAGAAAATTGGACTGCCAAATACCTTTACTATATGGCTGACTGATAGGAGGTAGTGGGCTTTCATATGTTGTCACTCAGCTTTGTTCCTGCTTACACCATCCTAAATCTGGAGTAACATTTGTTTGTCAGGGAGATCCAGAAGGCATTACAAGGCACTGGAGCCAGCGGTCTGTTGCCCTCTCAAGGAATGACCAGCACAGCACATCTTTTTGCTGCACGGGAACATTAGCGTTGCTTCCTGACAGTAATTGCAAGCAGGCTGTCTGCTCTCGGTGGATCCAAGGCAGGGATGATTTCTGCTGTGTCCCTGCTGAGGAAAATACCAGCACTTAAATGATACAGCTGGGAGTAAGGCAGCCACCCAGCAAACAGAGCTGTGCAGCCAGATCCCAGTCACGGCACGGGGATGGGGGCCAAGGCAGCACAGCCCCAAATGAGCCAGTGAGATTTTTTGTTCAGATCTGTCCTCTGCGCTCCACATCGGATAGCGTGGGGGCCCAGCCACAGTGACAGAACAGCGTCACTTGTCCTTTTTGGTTGGCTTCTGTTATTTATAAAGAAACGTTCGTGACCTCGCTGTCTTGCGTTTGTGATGCTCAGCAGACTGCACCAAACCTTTGTACCAAATGGTTCTCACTCACAGGTCAGTGTTAAACGTGAAAGCGATTAGGGAAGTAGCGAGGACCATCAGATGAATAACGTTTCCAAGTGCCTTCTCTTTAACAGGGACTTGTCAGCATTTGCTCTGAACAGAACACGAAGGATTAGGTACTGAACATAGTCAAGGATGCTTGACTCACATGCATTGTCCAGTTTAAACCAAAAGGTGGGCTGCAGTTTGTGCACCATTATTTGCCAGGGACTAGAAGAGCAAAGATAAAGTTATATAGATGATACTGTGTTCTGCTGTCACATTTTCCTTTCCCACTTGTCTGCTGTCTGTTCCTATTTAGACAAAACTCCAAGGTAGGTGTGTTGCTGAATAGCCTTGTCTTAGGACAGGATCTAGACCAACCTCCTTTTGGTGGTGGCCTTGCTGAAATGGGCACAAAAGGCCCGTGCAGCAAATCTGGCTATCATTTACATGTAGGAAAAGATAATTCTGTCCAGCCCCGCTTGGTTTTAGTTGAATACCACTGTTTAAGTACCACTGTGGGCCAAGATATACCCCATAACATGTGCATGTCTGGGTTTTTTCAGTCTCTGAGCTGAACTCTTCCAGGCCGAGATGCCTCGTGCTTTCCCTCAGATGATGTTCGAAGTATAACACAAGGAGCAACAGCTGGATCCTGCAGCCAGCTGTGGGAGCAGCGAGTCAGCGAGCTGGCTGTGATTAGCGTGATAAACAGCAATCACAGCACACCAGCTGCCTCGCCACTCGCAGGGTTCTGCAGCGTGGGGACTTTTCTGGGCAGAGACGTTGCAGAACCTCCCCCAGCGCTTGTGCTGCTGCACAGCGGTTGTCGTCTGCCAGCCTCGGCTTCTTGCTGCTCCCCTGGTGAGGCGGATGGAGTCCGTGTGGGCACACTCTGCACGCGTGCATTGTGCTTGGAAAACGTGAGATCCATGGGGTGAGGCAAAGGACCCGCATCCTGGAAGTAGCCCATCTCCAAGACCTTGGTAGAAGATTACAGGTTTTCTTCGTGCTTCATGCCGAATTGGCAGCCTGTCTAGCTGTGGCTTTGGCCCTGCTGCTGACAAGATGGCATAAACAGACACCGAGGGCTCAGACTGAGTGGGTTCAGTTGCTCCTCTGACCGGAGCATTTTGCTTCATCTCGTCCCAGGGGCTGAAGGGCCAAGTGTGCTGCTGCCGGCATCGGGTACCCTTTATCCCTGCATATGCTTATGCCTGCTGTTGCAGAGGTTCCCCGAACGCCTCACATTTAAGACGCTGAACGGTGCCAAATGCTCTGTAAACAAGAGCAGGACCATGAGATGTTCGTTGCCAAAATCTGCTTCAAATGTCACTGCCTTGCCTCGATTACCAGCAGCCTGCCGGTGTCGCGATGCAGGGACGCTGCAAAGCAGCACCAGGCCAGTGACTTAGCCCTGAGTGCCTCCTGCAGCAGCTGGGACTAAGCCAAGTCTGGCACTAACGCCTGTGAAGAGTTCACGTGTCCTGTTCTCCCAGCGGAGGTTTTAAGGACAGCAACTTGGGGTGAGAGGAATAATTGAAAGCATTGCCGCTATTTTGACAGTGAATCTCTCCCGTAAGCGGGGAGCTGGTTTCCAGCCCGATGCAGCGACATGCTAAAAGCATAACGCAGCGTGGGGGAAAAAGGCAGCGCTATTATCTGCCTCTTACGGGTGGGAGGTCCGAGATGGGAGGGAGATGAGGCGATTTTCCCCAAACTGCCCGGGCACTGATTAAGAAACACCAGACTCGAAGGGAGATGCGACCATTTTATAGTTGTTACAGGAGGCAAGTGCAGCTGGCGGCTGGAACTGCCAGGCGATGTGCAGTTTTGCATTTTCTTCACTGTTGGGTGAAGGAACTGGACGAAGGCAGCAAAGCTCAAGGTATTTAAAAAAGATCTTCCCTGCAGCATCAGCTGGGGCCAACAAGTGCCTGCATACACTTGACGATTCACCTGAGACCCTCGAGTCTGCCACGCGGTTGTGGGGTCGGAGCACCGCTGAGCAGCTTCTCTCCGAGAGCAGGTCCTTGCCTCGTGCTCTCCTTGTTCTGCTCTGAATGCCAGCTGGACGGGTACAAACACCCCCAGGGGGTTTTGCATATGGGAAAATACATCAGGAGAGGAAGGGGGCTGTGAAACCTCCCTGCAGAGTGGCATAAATTATCTGCTGAAGAGCTGGGCTGCGGCCATCACCATTACCTGAATTATGGGTCTTTAGTCTGAATGGCTTCAAAGCAAGCTCTGGTTTTGTGTATTACCCCTTCATCCTTTCATATTTAGAAGATGAAAGGAAGGGCTTCAAGCACCGGTGGGGAATTCAGGCAGGAACAGAACGTTCTGTTACTTATTGTGTTGACAAAGGATGTCTCTCTTAATTAAGGTAGAAACTAAGAGCAAAACTATATCGGAACACTCCTTTCTAATGGCTTATGGGATGTGCCTGAGAGCACCCACGTGTGTTCTCACCAGTTCAGGCCGATAGCAGGCCTGTGCTCCTCATTCTTCAGCTCAGGTTTTGTGGAGCTGCCAGACATGTTGCGAGTCAAAGCTGCTGAAAGCTAGGTTAAAACAACAGGTGAAGTTAGATAATAGTTTCGTTAATAATTAGAAATTCTTAGACTTGATTTTTCCAAAGAAATTACCCAGCAACAATAGCAACCGGTGCTTATTTGGGGGGCTTTCTGGCAGACCAGAAAGCAGCTCTCGTGAGGCGTAACTGCGTACAATGCCAAGGAGAACTGAGAGCTAATAAAATGGAGAGTATACATCACCCGTTTACATTTATTGCACATTAAACCTCGGCACACACAAAAGATAATGACAGATGCAAATTGAGAGCACTGGAACAGTCTGTCTGTCAACGGGGAGCGGGCACGGAGCCAGAGACCCGTATTTTCAGCAACCACGTGCTTTGAGGGGAGGGTCAGGGATGAACCGAGCTCCGATGCAGGGGCTGTTAGATTGCAGACGACGCTCACCAGGGAAGTCTGCTAGCACCTTTCCTTCTGCTTTGCGTCCGGATTGCAAATCTGGACTGATGGAGATGGGTTGTTTGCAGAGGTAGAACTGAAGCTGGTGTCCCAGTGCCACCTTTGCACACTTGGAGTTGTGATTCAGAAAGCTTATCGTGGGCTCACCTGGCCCTTATTTTTAGGGGAGCAGCTAGGAACCCCAGCTAAGATCAAATCCCCATTGTACAAATGTCTAAAGGACAGTCCTAGCCTGAAGACTTTGATGTAAGTGGATGCATCGGACAAAGGAGTAGCATCCCTCTTGCTCAGGTGGGGTGACGTTGAACTTTGGTGACACACGAGATCCCCCATCAAGCGTGTGATAGAGCTGGCAATTGCCTTCCGATGTGCTATCCGATTAATTGCAAGGCTGGCACGTTTGCTGTAGGAAGAAGACGTCTAATTCTTTCTTCCTCCTTATTCTTTGTATTCAAACTCTTTAGTCTTTTTAGATCGCTATCCTTTATTAAGTCACCACAAGTCTGCTCCTCTAATGAAGAAACTTCATTCTAGATGGAAAGCAAGAGCAGGATGCACGTTGGCGCGCAGCTGGAGCACAGCTACAGTGCTGGAGAAACATCTGGGTGGAAGACAAAGCACTTAGGATGACAAGCAGGCGAGTCAACAGGTCTCTATCAAAATAGCTGCCTGGACAATTGCCTAGAGATTTCATCCTTGCTCAAGTATTTATTTTCAGGAGAGAGTGCTGGCACCCAAGACTGAATGTTTGTCTTCAGCCTCTCTGTCTCTCCCCCTCCTCCTGCGAGTGAGTTGCTGCGAGAACATTTTGCTGCTTCCTTTGCTTCTGCTGTGCCAAAGATAAACAGCCCGTCAGCGCGATGCTGAAAAGGAACAGAGAAAGGGGGCTGGAAGCAGTTTAATTACCGAGAGTGCTTGTTTTGTGTACGGTGTGATTGCTTCCTATGATACAGTAACTTCTTCTCTTTCCCCCTGCAAGCATGGTGTTTCTATTTATCAGGATGAAACTGAAGCAGCAAATTAGAGAGGGAGAGGGAGCAACTGTATAGCTCTATTTGTAAGCAAATCTGGCAGCGTGTATGAAGGAGCAACAGTTCCTCTTGAAAGCACGGTATGGATTTTCTCCCTGCAGAATTCCAGCTTCTCGGCCCCTTCGTTTTCCCCTCCTCTTCTTAATTAGCTTTTAAAAGTTTCCCAAGTTTGGAAGAGTTGGATGCAATTATTCCCGTTTTGCAGGGGGAATACAAGATGCGGGGAAGCTTCTAGCTGTGAACGTTGGTTGATGCCATTTCTTTTCAGGACTGAAAATGTGTTGGGGAGGAAAATGGGGTGCAGTGGGCAGTGGGGCTGGCCCTGCTCAGCTCTCGTGGCTCCGGATCCAGAGAGGATCAGGCCCCGTCCGTTGGGATCTGGGACATCCATCTCGGTGCAGCGATGCCACCGAGCGCCGGGAAGGTGCAGCTTGGGCAGGTTCCCGTGCAGCACCGGGGCCTCTGGTGGTGGTGGGAAGGGTTCTGTTTACATTAGGTAGCATTTCTTTAATCACCTTTTCTGTTTAATTTTCTGTGCTTTGTGCTGCCTGCTAGGGATCGTTAAGCAATACTCTAGTTATCGCCGCATATCACTTAGTGTGCTTTGCTCTAATAAGCTTTTGTAAATAAAACCCGGAGAGATGAAAAGGCCAACGCCTGATTACGAGCTACCAATTTTGTCTCATTAAGTTCTTATAAGGGGAAAAAAGTAAATAGAATCTTTATCAATCTCATACACTTAGAGCGCTGAAGAGAGAGCTTTCCACATTCATTAAGGAGGATGCTGAGAATAGAGATGTGTTTCCAGGCGCTTTTGGCTTATGAAGCTGTTAAGGGATGTTTTGCTGATGACCAGCCTTTATTTCAATCTAAAGATGAGAAGGCAAAGGCGGAACCAAAGGAGTCATGAAATATTTATATGCAGCGGTTGGACGGGGCCAATGCACAATGGTGTGCCATATTCGCTCTTCAGATGTTTACGCTGACAGCCTTCCTGTATGCTAAGAGAAGGATGACTTCCCTGCAGTTCTATTTCGGTAGCTGTTGCACAGAATTAGCACTAAAAGTGGGGAAATGTGAGCTGTACGGGGTAGGAGTTGTATGGAATTAGGTTGAGCTGACGTTGGTCTGCTGATCAACGGGAACACACCTGTCAGTTTGTATTTCTTGATTTTTTAATTAAAAAATGCAACAGGTATTGACCTCTCCGTCCTTTATCATCCATGCTTCCTTGAATTCGGTTACCAGAATCATCACTTTAAAGGACAGCATTACTGTTCTGGCCCATTGCAATTATTTTGAGATGTCGATAAGATTTCACCAGGTAAAACTTGAGCCTAACTTGAGCTCTTACTGGATGAATACCTTTATACGGAAAGCCTTCCTGTTGCAGGTATTTCCCTAAAGTTTATGGTCATATTTGTCCCCAGATTTGCAGTTAGCAAATGTTGACCAACTCTGACAGAGCCCAGAATTTCCATCAGCAATTTGAAATCCAGAAAATCTTTGTGGATTCTCATCAGGGCAAGGCTAGTAGTCTGCATGTGAGTGCTTGCTTTGTTAGTTACACGTTATATGTCTTTTAAGTACGTAACATCCATCGTTTTTCTCTGTTTTCCATGATACAGTCCCCTTTTATCTTGTATTTCCATGCTCCAGCTTCAGTCCTCTTTCTCCTTCCTTCACAAAGACAAGCAATTCATTCATCAGGCGAATTTATGAACTAGATGAGTAGAGACGGCTTAGTCAACTAATTTCTCGTGGGCGTCACAGCACAAGTGGATGGTTTTAAAAAATAATAGCACTTTCTTTTGGAGGAGATACTGTATGGAATTCTTCTTCGTTTCTCACATTTCTCAAGTTCTATTTAGTCTTTTTTTTTACCTAGTCTTCAAAGCTTCGACCCCTATCATTTCTGATCATCCTCCTTTTCATCCTGTTCAGGAACAAGAACAATCTTCCCCATGGGGTACGATGGCAAGGAGCTTAACCTTTGCCCGTTCTTTTAAATACCGAACAGAAATCATCCATTAACATTAGCCGAATGAAACTTGCGCTCCCTAAAACTGCCTGGCATTATTATATTGACATTTCTGACCTCTGCTGATATTTGAAATCTGACCATTCTTCCAGCGTGCTGCTCCCTGAGAAGCTTTCCGACGCCTGGCGTGAGGCGAGCGTTGGTCCCAGGCTGCTGAGGAGCTGCTCCCAGCTTTGAAAACGGAGGTTGTGGTGCTGGTCCAGCTGGGTTTCCTGCAGCCTGATCGCAGCCCGACCTTTGCCGCAGCTGCAGCCTCTCCTCACTGCTTTCCTCCGCGCCACGTGGCCTGCGCGCTGCCATTTTCCTTCTGCTCGGAGGCTTGGATGGTGCCAGGATGCGCCCAGCCGGCACAGACCGTCTCTGTGCTGCGTGATGCTGATGCTCCAGGAGCACGGCTTCTGCTTCTAAGGTCTGCTGGGACTGGTGGGTGCACAGGGCCTGGAGGGCCTGTCCTGCTGAGACTCCAGCAGCCGCAGCAGGACTTGGCAGGGACGCCGCGCACCGCCGAGCACCCCTGGCTAGCAGCGAGCGCGGCGGCGGCGGGAATATGGATGCAGCAGACATGCTAATGGCAAAGGCTTGCATGCAGGTGTCAGACTTAAATATGGCTTGTGAAGTTAAACAATACACAATTTTAATCTACAGGCAACTTGATTTAAGGTTTTTCTTCTTTAATAAAGGGTGTTTGCCAGAGTGCGGTGCCCTTATCAGTAAATGCAACAGCACCACCTTTGGGTGCCGGAACAAAACGCACTTGGAGCCACGACTTTTCCCCCTTTCTCCTGCGTAGCTGACTGATCTGCTGCATTGATGAAGATTTAATATGAATAGTAAAAGTGGGGAGGGGGGAGGAACTGCTGCAGTGCTGGAGTAGCCTATCACAGGCTAGAGGCAATGGCAGGTCCATAGCTGTCATGTACTCGATGTCTGGGTGCTGGGAGTCGGATGGTAGGCTCCGAATGCAGAGACAAATTCAGACTCTGTAGCAGTACCAGGACCCAGAGTTAGGCTAGGGTGGGTCTTCCCACCTCTAATTCTTATTTTTGCATCCGGTATAATAATAATTCATGCTAATGCTATGCATTTGACGAGAAGCGTTACAATTAGGGAGATTAGCTCCGTGAACGTAAGCCAGGTTTTCTCCTGTGGAAAGGTTTTGAACCTTTTATGTGCAGCGTGTGCGTGTCTGAGGCTGCATCAGGTGCGTGCACGTGGCTGTGCAAATCCACGGGAGCTGTGTGTGTGGCGGCTGTGCTGACCGGCGTGGATGAGCACGTGCACCGAGTACTGTGTGTGTCCGCGTGGGCAGCCAGGTGTGTGCAGGCCAGTGGCCATTGCAATGCCTGTGCAGCTCTGATCCCAGCGGTGTACGTGCCTGTGTGCTCCCACTGCTGTGCTGATGTCTGGCTGTGCTTACACGGCTCCAGCTAGAGACGCTGCTTGTGTGTGCAAACATATTTACTGTAATTTTGTACGTGAGGGTGTTTGCACAAATACCAGTGGGGTTTAAAAAAAAATCAGTAGAAATAATCAGGCACACGTACCGTCAGTGCACTGGGGAAGTGAGATTGCTGAGCAGGACAACTCCCCCTGGAAAAACAAAACCAAAAAAAAAGCTCCAAACAGCCAAGTGAATGAAGTAAAAATGCTTTTGCTTCTGTATGTGGAAGGTGACATCTAAACCTTGTTAGCTCTGGCTTTCATGTGGTCCAGGAGACTGGGAACTCTCTAATCACAGGGAGGTAAAGCGGAGGAGTGCTGCGAACAAAGCTTCAAACTGACAGCGGGTTTGCAGGGCTGCTGTGCTGCTGCGTGGAAGGTCGCTAAGGTTCCAGGGCAGTCATCCTCTGACCCTGGGGGAAAAAACCCTACCAGATACGGTGCTGGCTGCACAGGCCTCACCTAATTGGAGACACAAGCGTGCTGAGGAGCACCTGACGTTGCTGGATGGACTGGCTGCGCCGTTTTCACACGTTGTCTCTGCTTTGATGCGTCTTTATGACTAAAGGAGCAGCTTGAGCTTGTGCTTGTGCCCCTGTGCGTCGTGGGGTCTGCAGATGAGCAAGCTGCAAATCACCCCCCTGCATCCCGTGTTCACACCCGGCCTCACGAGCTGATCCCTTTGTGCTGAGGCTCGGTGTGCCCGGGCGTGCAGCCCTGCAGCGCTGTTATCGTTCACTCTGCTCAGCTCCCAGCAAGGTCATTTCCTCACCTTTCCTGTGTCCTCTGTCATCCCCTCTTCCCATGCTTGCTCTGATGGAATTGATTTCATTGCTGTTGCTCAAGTCCCCGAAGGGTTTTTCTCAGATTCCGCCAAACACGCTGTAGGCAGGCACCTCTTAACGCCTTCCAGCTAGGCTCATGTTACGACCCCTCAATTGGAAAGGGGCTCTGAAGATGTAGCACTGTATGAAAGTACAATTCGAAGTATCTTTTTTTTTTTCCTTCATAGTTCACTTGCATTACATGCAAGTGAAATGAAATCAGTGAAGTGGGATTTGGCCTGTTCAGTCTCTCCCAGAGCCAATGGCAGAAAAGTGCGGATGTTCCTGTCCCCAGCCACACGAGGAGATCAGCTCCCTGGGGTAAAAAGGACAGAGCCCAGATTTGGATGGCTTCATCTCATGCCACCACTGCCCCATACGCATCCCGTGGGCTCTGACACTGGAAGACTCGAGCACAGCACCGACCCCACAAAAACGTGTCCAATCTGCAGTGTGGTCTCACCCACGTGTTGCCAGACCCCTTGGAGCCTTTCTGAGGCACACGGAGAGCTTTCGACCACGAGCAGCTCTCCCTGGAACCAGCCGCAGACGCGGGGCGGCGTTTGGATGCCCCTTCTTGGCAGGTCCCTGGGGCTGCGTGCTCTCAGGGCAGGGGAAGCCACGCATTTCCACAGCTGAGTGGAAAGCACCGAGGAGATGTACAACGCTGCAAGGATAATTGCAGTCCCCGTGGAAAATAATTGGCAGCAGCGCTGAGCCATGACGCAGGACAGGGTGCCGTGATGTGCCTGGGCACGGGGTGCTGCCAGCCCTCTGCCCGGGCCCTCGGGGAGGCATGCAGGTAATTCCTGCTGATCCGGCCCTTCGTTAGTGGGACTCGGAGGTCACGTCCGTTAGAAGCAATAATTAGCTGAGTTATCAGGGAAGGGCAGCCCGGTGACAGCGATGGGCGCCCACGTGAACTAACGAGCAGGCACCTCGAGAGGTCCTTTGGAGAGAGGGAGGGGGGAGCAAGGAAGTGCTGCCGCTTCGGGGAGAAAGAAAGCAAATGAAGTGGAATAAAAGCTGCAAAATGGAACACCCCTGACAGGCTGCTGCTGAATAGAGTTCTTCGTTTGGAACCAAGGGGGTGGTTCCTGACAGGAGCGGGATGGGGGGCACGCGAGTGTCGGTGCCAGTCCGGGGAGACCTCAAAGAATGTCGTGAATTGAAGAATTTGTGCGATTAGCTGGAATTATACAAAGATGCACAAACAACCTTGCAAAATGGCACAGAGCAAAAAGGAGGAAAAAAACATCTAGAGCTTCAGTGTCTGATGCTGTTTTGTCTTTTGATGTTTGTTTTCTGCACAGCGCCAGGAATTTCTGTCGTCTCTGGTGCGTGTTGCCAAGTCTATTATTTGGGATGATTCCTGCTTTCAATATTTTTAGCTGTAGCAGATCTTTAATCACGGGGAGATTGTTTTCAGGAATTATTACTTTATGTGCGTCCAAAAGCAAATCCGAAGGCCTGATCCAAAAGTGTTTGTGATCGTTTTGTAGCCAAGGGACAAAGTAGGAAGGATGGGGCAAACAACAGGCCAGAGAGGGGAAGGGTTTGGATGAAACAACGCATCTGCCCTCCGCTGAATCCTTAGGGTGCCTTTGGTTAGCAGTGATAAATTCAATCTATGACCAGAGGAAGGGGTTCAGCCTCTGAAATCTACGGCAGTGGCAATGAAGTATTTATCTGCAGCGTGTTTGTGATGGGCTAAGTAAATTAAAAACACAGCAAAGACTAATTAATACTTCGGTGTATCTGTTGCTCCTACAAGATGCAAGGAGTTTTGATGTCTGAGAGCTGGATACCTCCGTGGCGTACGTCTCTCTAGTTCCATTGCCTTCACAAAGGAGATGGCAAGCTGGAGAGCAGAAAGGTGAAATCAAGCTTTTTTCCTGTTTCGTTCCGATGTCCTGAAGTAAAATAGTCCTATTTTGAAAAGTCCCATTAAGAATTTAAGAGCCGTGACTTTGGAGCTAAGTGAGACGTTGACCTTGAATTTGTTCCCCGTGTGAGGCAAATCTCACCCAGAATACGTTGGTGTTTGAGCACAAAGCTTCCGTGAATTTGACTGCTGTGTTTGTGTGTGTGCTAAATACCTTTAACAATGCTACCTCGGTGTGAGAGGCTTGAAGTTTCTGATGATAAGCACATAAAATCTCAGATGATTATCTGAATCAATTTCAGAATGTAAAATTAATATGAAAGCTTAACAAGAGCACGGATTTTCCAACCACCGCTCTCCATGACACCTATTGATTACTGTTTGTATTAAGGAAGCACCTGGAGCTGCCTACCAGAATTAAAGCCAGGCATTTTTCATACTCATGCTTAAAACCCATAGCCAGGATTTAGAATCTCGAATGCGTACACAACATGCGTTCGTAGGGATTTCTGCCACTGATGAAGCAACAAGGAGCTTAAGAGTTTGTACCAGCAGACATCAAAAACCTTGACCAAATCAAGTTCCAAAGCAGATTAACGACACGGCATTAACAATACAGCTTTAAACTGTGGTGTGGACGACCTCAGCAGGAGCCGAAGGAGGTGTTGAGGCGTGGAAGCAGGAGCCGTGTCCGAGCCAACATTTTCCCTGCCGTCAGGAAGGCGCCGAGCACGCCGGCAGCTCCCCTCCCGCCTGGTGCGAAGCGAGCGAAGGCAAGGTGACTCGATTGCTCTCGCTAGGTGGAATTGAAATCGCTTCAGCTATGGATGTGTGTGGCCCCATGAGGCTAAATGGGGTGTAACGAAGTCATTCTGAATTCACATCGTTAGTTACTTTGGAAAGCTGATCCTAATTACCTCAGTGTTTCTCAGGAACCCTGGACGGACACACTGTGACCGGCTCACTTACTAGCCAAGAACATCTACCACCGAAACTAGATGTTCTTCCTTGGTATATTGTAGTATTTTGCTGCCTGAGCCTGTTACGAACAGAACATAAAATGAGAAAATAAGGAAGAAAACAACCCCATCAAATACTTCAGCCCTTCCACACCGCGAGCTGTGCCCTGAGGCCTGCCCTGGGTCCTGTATAGACACAGCAACTGCTTCTCACTTTAGCCCAGGGTACGTGGCCCATCCCTGGCTTCTGGTGCTTATTTTTGGCCGTGCCACTGAACACAGCTGTGCTTGTGATTTTCCTGGAGCTGTCACCTCTGCGAGCACAGCTGTG
Organism: Nettapus auritus; assembly: GCA_011076525.1. Taxonomy (NCBI): domain Eukaryota; kingdom Metazoa; phylum Chordata; class Aves; order Anseriformes; family Anatidae; genus Nettapus; species Nettapus auritus. Next base: position 3,840,656 of record CM021786.1, on the reverse strand, counting down.
CTTGTGACATTCCCGGAGCTGTCACCTCTGTGAGCGCTGCTGCTCAGCCCCAAGCTGCTGGGCACTGGGATGCTGCCAGCCCCATATGCACCCCATGTGTGTGTGGAGCTCTCTCAGTAATGGTAATTCAGGCATCGCTGTGATCCCGCTGCTGTGACAGGCTGGGAGTAGTCTCAGGGCTGCCCCTGTCTAACAGGAGCTAATCTGCCCCAGCTAGAACACTGCCGGCTCGTTGCTGGCTGGTTTACCTCAACAGAGAGCTCCTCATACTGACAGGGCCGCGTTAGTTACAGCAAATTAGCTCCGGTAGCACTCTAGACAGACAGGCAGACAGGCTCTGGAGGAGTTTAGCTGCTGCTTACTGACTAAACCCAGGTGGGACGGGTGAATCCCTGTTCCCTGGCGCAGTACCTGAGCTGGCTCAGGCTGACCTGGTGAGGGGCATTGCTCAGAATAGAGGCAGTGCAACGGACTGGGTAATTGCTGCAGAAAAGGAATTGCAAGCCAGAAGAGTAATTCTTTGTCTCTTTTGCAAAGATACGTGGGAGGCGTTTCATTCTGAGTTATTACAGCGTGTGCCAGTCAAAGGGAGTGTGCGAAACGGGCTAGCACGAGGCATATCATGTTGCTGCGAGTGCTGGTGTTGCAGCTAGCTTTCATTAAGCAATTCCTCAATGGCTTCGCTATCTACCTGCCACAGGAAATTAATAAGTGTGAGCGAGACAATCTGCGGAATGTGTGTTCCCATCAACTTAAAAATTAAATGTATTAGGGAGAGTTTAAACTTCATAAATCTTACGTCCTGGGTGGTTCCAAACATGCTTTGCCTTGCTTAGAAGGCAGCTGAGAACTGAGATAACCTTTACAGAAGTGGATTTGGTTGATCTTATAAGCATACGGGGGCAAGGACTGTTGTTTTCATTTGTCTCCGTAGCATAATCTTCTTGTTACATCTGTAGACACTGCCAAAATAAACACAACAGCATCCAGACATGCAGAGCCTGGAGTGCAGGGGCTGCCCTGGGTCAACTCCGAGGTGCAGCAGAAGAGCCAGGAAGGAAAACAACTCTCCTTGCTTGAATAACCATCTGATGCGTATTCGTTACTCAGCCCTGCTGAGAAGCAGTATGTGGAATATCATTGGTATCACTGGGCCAAAGCGGGTGTGTTTGAAGCTGAATGTTAAATCCCAAACATAATCACGCACTGATAATCGAAGGTGCTGCGTACACGTGTCAAAAAGATGACTCTAATGAAATTGGCCCCAAGAGCATAATTCATAATTCAGTGTTCATTAGCCTCCTTGCTTTCGTGATTACACTAATCCCAGGAAGGAGACAGTGAGAGATGGCTGAGGTAATCCTGAAGGTGATCTTTATTTAAAAAAAAAACAACAAAACTTTACAATCTCCTTTATAATTTAGGGCTAACGTGAAACACAAGTATTAAATACAACAAACAACCCCAAAGCAAACCTGAAATGAATCAAAGCATTCTGTTTTCAGCTCCTTCTCTGGGAAAGCCACACTATTTGCTTTTCATTCCTCCCTTATTTAAATCACGTTAGGCTTCTAGGTAGGAAACAGACCTGCAAGGCTCACAGCAACCACCTCCCACCACCAGCAGCAGATAGCTATGCAAAATTTACTGAGCGAATACTTCTTGGTTTGCAGGCTTCTGAGGATAGGCAGGAGATAGTGAAAGCCTCCGAAGGGATTTATAACGTTGCCAGTTTTTGTGATTCCATCAGTACAAGTCTCTCAAATATTTACTGTTTGTTCTTAAGGCTGCGTTTGTTGCGGAGATGTGATTACATGTGAATCTCAGCATTATGCACTTGCTTCTTTATAAAAAGGAATGTTTCTAACCCTCGTAGATTTAGAGGGGGAAAAATGGAAAATATGCCTCGCTTATACCCTGGGGCAAACAGAAAGAAATCCAAACTCCAAGTCTGAAGATATTCCATAAATTTAATCAGACTGCATTTTGAATTGTGCCTTTGGCGCATGGTAGCCGTAGTCGAGCTGTGTGCTGCCTCTGGATCTCAGTTTCCCTACCTTTATCATGCCCGAGGCAGATTGCTGTCTTGATAGCGCCGTGACCACTCCAGAGGAGAAGTTCTGTTGGTTATTAAAAGTCGCTCAGATGTAAATTCCTAATTCCTAATGGTTTATGTATGTTTATAAATCTGCACCCGGGGAATAAGGTTCTGAATCTCCAGGACTTGTTTGCTGCTGAGCCATGATGGGATGGGATGCAGCAGGGCGGTCCCGGCCATTTTTGCTCCTTCCATGCCAGAAGTGCTGCTGTGTGGAGGCTTTTTGGAGATGTGCTCCCCAGTCCGTATTTCTTACTGCCCCGTGGCCAAGGCAGGTCCTCTCCTGGCTGCCGGTACCCAGCCCAGTGGGGTACCAAGCCACAGAGCTTTTTACCCTCTGGCATTGTAACTATCTTCTCTAACGTAATTAAACCGATAATTATTCCTTATCCAGAACATTTTTGCTTTCTTATAGTCTGTGGAAATATTAACGTTGATTAAACACATATGCTGCTGGTGGATAGCTCCTCCAGTCACATATGGAGCGATAAAAGGTTGGCTGCGGGAGGACAAAATACAGCACGATGCTCTGCTAACGCAAAGGGAAGGGCAACTGGAAAGTGCTGGGTCTGTGGCAGTGGGAAGAGCACCTACATTCAACAGAAAGACCTCTGCAAAAGGTAGGGCTAAGGCGGGGGGGAGAAAGTCTACAAAGCTCTGAGGCAGCTGGGAGAGAATTCCTTTCCTCTTTGCTAGGGGCCACGTGCTGGCACAGCCAGAGCCGGGCGTTCGGACACGAGGCTCCTGAGGCTCTGCCCTGCCCAGGTCCCGGTGCACTCGGCGTGGTTTCAGGTGCATGTTCTCGGTTTTGAATGAAGTGCAGGTGCAGGGAGATGTCAGAGCCAGGCGATGCCAGCTAGATCTGATCTGTCCATCTGTCTGCGTGTAGCCATATGTCTAGCCAGCCATTTATTCCTCTATTTATTTGCTCATCTTAATATGCCTTCTCTCAATCCTGATGGAACAAATGGACTCAGAGAGGCAGTATTACTATCGAGATGGCTTCCCTGCACGCTGGGGTCGTTAAGCAAGGCCTGGGTGTGCACACAGCCGCCACCCTGGCTGATGAAGCTGGTTTGGAGCTGAAAGCAGTTCAGTGCTGGCACCGAAGGGCCCTGCTGCTGTGATTTTTTCACTCGAGAGAGTCTTTGTGGGCACTGGCAGCAGCCCTGCACCCAGCTCAGGTGCTGCAGTGTCCCAAGCACCCGCACGCCGCAAATAACCAGGAGTGGAAGTCTGTTGCAGCTCTGGGCCTGGAGAGAATCGTGGGGAAAAGTTTGTGGATTAAAAAAAGATAAAGGAACTTCAGCCTCCTAGGCTTTCACAGAGTTTTATTTAACTGGTACGGAAGCTAACACAAAGCAAGGCTATTTCCTCATTCTCTGATCTCATAAACTGGATGCAAAGTGCTGAAGGTGGCCACCTTCCTTGCCACAAATATATCGGTATGCATCTTAAAAGCATTGGGAAGACTCCGAGGTGAAAGGGACAGAAATAGCACTTGCTTTCACAGTGTAATTGCCTGTATTCTATCTGGGGAAGAAGTGTGCTTTTTCTAATTTGCAGAAGTCACAATCTAAAACGCTTTAAAATGTGCTGCTTTTCTCCCCTTTTCCTCCCATGGAAAAAGTGCTGAGGTGGACTTTTCTTCCCCCATAAACAGGATGCATTTTGGCATTGTGGTGGGTACACGGCCAGCAAAGAGAAGAGTGCGAGGCAGAGAGCGACAAAAGCTTCACAGATTGGATTTGCTCCTCTGTATACTGCAGGGAAAGAATAGGAGCGTGTTGGTATGGAATGAGGTTTTTGATCGTCTGAAAAAACAGAGGAAGCTGCAGAGGTAGGGGCAAATTTCGAATAACTAGCAAAAATAAAAGTTCTTTGGTACGTGCTCTTTGCTCAGAGTTTATTCCCTTCTGATCGCCACCTCCGACTACCTGTTTGTCTTGTGCTGCTGTCAGCAGTTTCGCAGGACACCCAGGTTCCCCTTCCTGCCTTTTCAGGCACAAGGACAAGTTACGGGACTGCATTTTGTAAGACTAAGAGCCTCTGGAGCATGAGTTTGTTTGCCCACCGTCTTGGCCCATGTTTTCTGCCCACATAGACTACTGTTAGCCTGGCTGTCCCTCAGGGCACTTTAGTTTTTACCGTATGCCTGCGTGGTGCCTAGCACAAGGGTTAGGCCCACGGCCTACAGCTGTAACCAACAATATCTACTCACCCTACCCTGAGGATTCCCCTCTGCAAGATTTACTTCGCCTTTCTAGGAAAAGCCATGGAGGATTTTTCCCTTACAGAAGGCCACGAGAAGCTCAGATGTGGGCTGGTTGTATATCCAACACCTCCAGCCCTGAGCCAGCTCTGCCCTCCCCGGGGCCGTGCCCATCAGTGGCCACAGATGAGTTTCGCCTTTCCCACAGATGGGCCCTTGCAGGACCCATGCTTTGGCTTTGTGACTCAGCCCCCGGTTAAATTGCAAACTCTTCCTGTCCATCTATCATGCTCTGGTGCCCGAATGGATGATGAGTAGATCCTATTCTGGTTCATCCTCTGCCCATCCATCATGCGCTCTGCCACCTGCTGTCCCCGTAACGAGGGGAACAGAGACGGATGGGAGAGCTGTCCCCACTAATGGACAACGACTGACAGACCCCTGGGCTTCTCTGCCTCTCAGCACCATTTGAACAAGGGATACATGGAGGTAATTGAGCTGGCTACGAGCCGGAGAGCCTTGTAGCTCCATGTCACTAACGTATTTACAAGGAGCCCATGACTGAAATCTGGGCAAGGCTGCGGTGGCCTTTGGATCGAGCTGGTGTTTGCAGGATGACATCTGCAGCATTCGTTGTGCTCAGAACTCGTATGGCAAGTGAGATCTTAGAGCAGTTTCCAAAAGCAGGTCCTCTGGTGTGCTGTCCCCTGTGCCACCTTGGTCTGTCACCCTGTGCACGCCATGCAGCGGAGCTCATCAAAAATCTCTGGCAACCTCCTCGTTTGTGATCTCAGATCAACGCTGCCGACAACAGGGAGAAGCTCTGCCCTGCTCCGACTGTTGTCAGAGAAACTGCGACAGCTCTGCTTTCCTGACAGCTTCTTACAACCCAAAGGCTCACTCGTGTGCCAAGAGAAGATGTAGGAGGAAGTGTACGGGCACCACCTGGAGCCCGCTGCAGCGGAGCTGGCAGAGCCCTCCAACCAAGAGACTCGCAGTGCAAGCGCCAGTTGGTTTTAGGAGGAACAGTGGAAATCCATTGTTGAGCTGGAGAAGGGAGGTGACACTCACAAATCCTCATCCCAGATGCCAGCTCCAGCAAGCAGTGGTGCCGAGAGCAGAAGTTCCCTGATGTTTGCGTGGGTTTGGAAAGTTGCAGCAGGAAATTTAGCTGCTCCCCGTCCTGCCGCGTCCGGCTTCCTCCTCCGGTGGCGTTACTTGGGGTCAGCTCACGCTGAGATCTCCCTGCTAAAGCTCCCATCAGTGCTAATGCGTATTGACAGCCCCGAGAATCTCCGCCCTGCTTTAACCTGGCAGAAAACATCGCTCTGTTGTGAGCACTGGTGAGGCAGTTAAGTCGTGCTTGTAAGCTCGGCTGTCACCTTCCAAGCGGTGGGGATGCAGGGCCTCTGAAGTCTCTTTGCTCAGTGCGTTTGGGAATGAGGCAGAATGTTTGTTTTAAAGCTGTTCTGGTTGTAGAAAGCACAAGAACAGGTGTTTCATTTTCTGGAGCTTACCAGTTTCCTGGAAGTTCCTTGGAATCAAAATCCATTGTCCCAGCCTCCGCCAGGGCTTTGTTGCATCTCCCCCCAGGCTGAAGAAACGCTCTGCCAGCTGCGTGCAGGACTGCCCTGCGTCTGTCTTCTGGTTCTTACCAAGAGGACTCGGCAAGCAGCGAGGATGCTGAGGGATCTGAGAGAACAACCAGGTGAGAGGGCAGCTGGCATCCCTGCATGCACACAGCTCGGCTGCACGTCGCCAGCGCTCCTCGTCCAGGCCAGCTCTGCCCAGTGCTCCGGGGATGGGTGTGTGGTCAAGGCAGAACAGAAAAGCAGTAAGAATCCCTTGCAACATGCTGAGCCACCTGCAGATCACAAACTGTGCCTGATTATATATAAAACCAGGCCTGATGAGAAGCTCTGGCATTCAAGCTGTGCCGGGTCCATTAGAGACATGTCGCCGACTCCCCAGGTGGGAGCAAATACCTGATTAACTCTGGCATGCTGTTTGGGAGAGCTGCAGAGCCCTGGGGGACAAGGGAAAGACAAAGAAAGGGATCTGTGGTCAATAATTAATTGCCATCCTCGGTGTTTTATTGCGACGTGATTACGCTGTTCCAAAGCTCCTCTTTTTCTCTTCTTGTTCGAGCTTTTTCAAACTCTGTCCATCAAATCCCGTTTCAAGCGAGCGTCTGGGCGCTGGCTGTTCTCAGTCCTGACTGAGTACCCAGTGCTGTAATAAACACAAATATCTTCCAGCCTTCTGATCGCATCCGCTATGAAAGCCACATGAACACTAATTGTCTCCCTGTGTACTACTTCTGGATGCTTTACACAGGCTGTGCTGAACTTACCAGCTTGTTTGGCACCAGCCAGATGAAGCAAGCGCACTGCCAGTTATGCCTCTGTACATCTTTTGCCAGCAGATAATTAGACCTGTGCAAGATGGTCCTGGCAAATAATGATGCTCACCTGATTTAGCAGGAGATGTGGGTTATTTTCATCGCAAGATTCGTGAACTTTTCAACCTACGCAGATTCTCCCCCGGCCTAGCTGAGGATAACATCCGACCGTCTCAGCAGCGTCAGTGCTTTATTCCACCCGTGCTGCCGCTAAGCAGGTGAGGATTGTTCCCATCTTATAGGAAGACGTGAATCATACAGAGATCAAATGACTTCACACAGGGGGTAGGTGGTGGGACCAGGAAGTGAATCTAATTCTTGTTTTGCCTATCAACTGTTTTTTTAACTTCTCTGAATCTGGGTCTGTGTAGTTACTGGTAACCTTTTAGGGGCTTTGCCTCAAAATCAAGTGAAACTGTCAATTTGTCGGAGTTTCAGGCCAAAATGAGGTGCAGTTTGTCATTGGGTCCCGTTGTTTAGTCGCACAATAGGACTTCATCATCACTTAAGGACGGTAAATTCCTTACACAAAATGTCCCGAAGCACAGAGGATGGAAAGAGGCAAATTTCCCGTTGCTGTGACGTGAATCTCTCCCAGCCATTTTGCAGTACCGGGGTGTATGAAGAGCTGAAACTTGTTCAGATCAATGGGAACCAAGGACAGGCCTTGTGGGGAAGGCTGCAGTTGTTTCAGTATTGTGTTACGAATAAGGGAGGAGAAAGGTGCCCTTCTGCCTCAGCCGAAGGGAGGATGGGGAGAGACGGCTCTCTCCTTCCCCGAACGAACCCATCTGCAACACTTCCAGTTTGAATCCAAATAATATCTGAGGTTTGGGATTCAGCGGCAAACTAGCTTTGAGTCCTTAATCCCAGCGCCTGATGTTTGGGGGTGTTGGGATTTGGAGCTAATTAATTCAGCCACCTGTAATTTTTGCTCAGATGTTCTGTCTGCCTCTTCCTTAGATACATCATGTGGTTTGGAAGGCTGCAGACAATGCTGGCCTGAATCCTAATCCCTAATACCGCTTTTTTTCGATCTTTCCCCTTTTTAATGATTTTTCTTGTTCCTTCCATCTTTTTCCTACAGCCATCTCGCTCTTCTGGGTGCCTGCTCAGGGAAAAAAAACTGGTTTTTAGTTAGTGGCTCGGCTCTGCCCATATGGAAGCGCTGTGTTCCCTTCAGGGCTGCCTGCAGAACGATCTCGCAGTGCCTGTCCCGCTCTCCCCGGCCGGTTTCATTTAAGCACAAAAGATTCGGTGCTGCCTGTTCCTGTTGGGAACAAGGCTTCAGGTAATAAATATTGCAAGATCTAGAAAGCCCAGGAGTGCTGTCCTGATTTCTTTCCCTTGGCAGTGAAAGGATGGAAGGAGAATGAAAAGATAATTAGTTTGGAGTTTGCAGAAATGGAATGGAAAAGGTTACTTCGTGGCCTTCTAACGCCAAGCGAAAGCTTGGGCTCGCGCTGCCCGGGCTGCAAGCTGCTGCAGCCAGGGAACGTCGTCCTGCTTGTTCACAAAACGCTCCCCGCTCTTTTGTTCCTGTAAAAATAATGCCTTGCGATAACCAAAGCTGGAGTCGGCTTTCCCAGATCTGCAGAGCCCGGAGCTGTTATTTTTTATGGCTGCTTTTCGTATTGCATTAGTGCCAAGCGAGCCCCGGAGCCCGGCTCTGCCGGGTGCTGCAGGCGCGAGCAGCGGGAGGCAGCTGCAGCCCGGGGCCGCCGGCCAGGAGCGAGCTCCGGGAGCTCGAGCAGGGGGTTTAATGGCTTGGGCAGCAGCTGAAGAAGGAGCCTGTCCCTCCAGATCTTATCCAGGACCGGAGCCTAATGGGTGCAGGAAAAAAATGAAGAGGGATGGAAGATGTCAGGGCAACAGGAACACGATAGCATTATCGGGTGGGTTACCTTCACGTCCAGCGTTTAGGTGCCTAATGGAGATGCACTAAACCAATCAACAGCACAAGGCTCATCTCATCCCTGCCCAGCCGCTATCAGCAGCCTCGTGAGCTTCTGTGCTAGTCGGTCTGAATCCCCAAATCCCTCCCGCTTTCACCTGGGTTCTGTAAGGACAAAGGATTAGGCTTTGTGGGGTTTCCCAGTTCAATCCGTATTCTCCCGTGCTGTGATAAAGATGATAAAACGTCCCCTGACCTGCGTTTGTCATCTCACTTTATATAAATTTGTATCAAGCATAAAATCATACAGCTGCAAGCCCTCCACGTGGGTTGGAAGTCTCTCTTGCAAATATTGCTCTTGCCTGATTGGAGGTGTGCCCGGTGGATTCAGGTGTGTAAAAAACCCTTTGTCTCCTGCAGTCTTAGCGAACGTAAGCTTATATTCTTGTCTCCTGCAGTCAGGCAGCAGAGCCATGGTTCCTGGTGCTGGCAGCTGTTCATTAATATTGTCATCCATGCTTGGATCTGTCTTGAGGACTCAGGTGGAGCTCTTCAGTTCTGGGCTAGTCGGACTGCTAATGAACGTCGCCCGCTCCCCGTGCAGGAATCTTCCCTTTGGAGGTACGTCGAGGCCACCCGCGCTGTCCCGACTGAAGGCCGAGGGACATCTGCAGTGTGGCAGCAAACAGGCCAAGAGGACCCTGGAGCTCCTGGGCCACGGCTGCTCTGAATGAGATAAAGTTACAACTAGTTAACATTCTTGGGTGGGAAATTAGAATGATCACATAATCTCCTTAGTCTCTGACTAGCGGTCCAGCATGGGAATATGGATCCTAATTGGCATTTTCTTATCAATAAACTCAAGTTGAGGGATTAAGGATAAGGCTCTTAATACAACCTGAATTTTTGGAAGATGTTTCTGATTTCTGTGTGGTCAAAGAATCATCGCTGGTGCAGAGAGCGCCTGGGGAGGAGGAATTTAGGAACACGAGCACCAGTTCTCTGTGCAAACAATCGGATCCGCGCTGTTCTGTGCCTGCACACCTCGTGTTCAGGCTGTGCAAAATGTCTCAGAGAACCGGGCACAGCCAGGGAGGAAATGCAAATGCAGCATTGCTTCATCTCTAGGTAGTTTGTGGGCATTTTATTGGCGTGACAGCGCTTTAAATGACATTCCATAAAAAGATCTGTGGCCGTGTGTATAAATACACAAAGGACTCCTGCTGATGGCTCTGTTTTTATTTGCTATTTAAAGTTAAGGGTATGGTTAAAAACTTTGCTGAACAGCGATCATAAGATGAATCCCCTTAATGCATACCAAAGACGCGTTGCAGCCGTGCACTGCATCTCCTCTGTCTCCTGAACACGGCCTCGTGAATTACCGTGCTAATGCAAAGCTCTGGCCACCCTAACAAATGAAGAGTGGCAGCTCTAATACACCGGCAGCCCGGTCCCGGAGCCCCAGCTGCTGGCTTTGTCAGGGTGACCTGAAGCAACGGCAGGATGTGTGGATTGGTGTATTTTTCCTCCGATTAAGCACAAACTCAGGGTTCCTCGGAGTACATTAGTGTGCAGGAATGTCCTCTGTGCGTGCCTGCCTGCCAGCGCACATCCGCGTCCATCTTCATTTGCGGTGAAAGGCAGAGGTCTGTACCTTCCGTGGTAGTAAATTGGCGAAGACGAGTGCAATAACCAAATCTGCAATTCTGTTGTGGGCGCCCTACCTATTTGCTCCCTCCCTGTCAGCTCCGAGTCGCTTTCCTCTCCCCGTTATGTCGGCTCTAACTCTGCGTCTCAGCTCTCCTTCCCCGCTGCCCCCTGCTCCCTGGAGCTTTTCCTGTGAGATTTTTGTATTTCATCCCTTCGCAGCTGCGGTTCTGTCCTCTGCCCGACCATCAACCTTAGAAGCTGAACGGACGCAAGGAAGCACAGCTGCAGAGGGGGGCATTGCCATCGCCTTCCTCTCCCACCTTGTTAAATGTCTGGGTCCCGAGCACGACTCCAGTGACCCCTCTCGGAGCACCAAGGTGATTCTTCTGTGAGCCCTGCAGAGCCGGAGCAGTGTGGGATTGTGTCTAATGATCATCGCTTTGCAAACGAGAGCTGTGCAGCCAGCCCTGAGAGCAAGGGTGATAAGCCAGGCACCCCCACTTGTTTTCATTTTTCATTGCTGTCGAGCAGGAAGAGGAGAAGATTTAGCTGTTGTATCGGAGCATATTTGCACGCTGGGCTGTGCCTTCTTGAAACAGGCAGCCGGGGACTGGCGGGGCCACGGAGTTGTGCTTGCTTTTCTTAGCTTCCGTGGCTGGAAGATAGGATGGTGAGGAGGTATTTTATGCCTGGAACTCGGAGCACTTGCCGTTATCCTTGTTATACAGGTAGAAGTGGGGACACGTGGACAGGCACGGTTCTGTAGATTGATGTTATTTATTAAGTCAGTGGCAAACCAGGAAAAGCTCTCCTAACTCCCAAGACCAAGTGGTATTGAACCTGGTGGCTTGCAAGGGCTTCTGCTGGGTTTATTAAAAATAGATACATAATTGAGCTAGGGGATGACATGCTTAAAAAGAAAAAAAGGACCTTTTTTTCTTCATACCCTTGTGATTGCTCCAGAGCTCGCTAGTTACAGCTGCTGTTTCAGTGTGCCCCAGATTAGTCTTTCAAATTTTGTTTGCAACAAGAATTTTGAGCACTGTTCTTGGCAGGGCAGCATCAAGCCTCCTGCAATTGCCCCGCTGCTTAATCCTCCGTGCCTAACGTAACATGGTGCTTCATTACATGTAGCAGTTCCTCTTCCAAGCAACGTTGCAGGAACAAATGGAGCCCTTGGCCTCGACGAACGGCCCATTTGGTGTGCGGTTACTGCAGTCAGCCTGCGCGATCGGCTTGCTGTGCTGCGGAGACGGCTGTGGAGCAGAGCTGTCAGAGCTCACCTCGGGGCACGGAGGGCAGCCTGGGCACCTCCTGGTTCCTGTGGTGCATGCACACAGCAGCCAGCACAGCACCCGGCCCAGCACCCAGCACAGCACCCAGCCCCGGTCACTCAGTTGGAGCATGAAAGGTGGAAGTGGGTCTGGGAGGCTCGGGGTGCTGTGCTCTGCTCCTACATCAGCTCAGTTCGGGAGGCTGCGCTTCATTAAAACTGAAACAGAACAGTTAGCTGGGGCTGGCAATTTCCTACAGCCTCAGCTGAGTGTAACGGGCATCTTCTAATCTCTCTGTTTATCTCATTGTTAATCTGGCTATCAATTAAAACAATTTTCCAAACTTTGATGGGTTCATTTAGAGACTACTCGGCTAACAATAGAATCATTTAACTTCTCTTTTGTGAAGCTTAATTCGCCTGCACCTTCTTATCAACGCTTGCCAGTATTAAAGGGAGTTGGTGCTGTGTTCCTGGAGCCGGTGAGCTCCAGAGCTGAGCTGCGGAGCCGTGGCGGGCAGGAGGGGCAGAGCATCCTTCGTGGTGGTCTGCAGATGCCGCCGGAGCTCCCGGCTGCTGCTCGTTTGTCAGATGAGGAAAAACATTCGGCAGAGTCCGAGGCCAGGAAAAAGCAGCTGAGGTATGGATACTTCGAAGTCTGAAAATTGCTTTTCTTCCAAATGAAAAAAAAAAAAAGCTTCCCATCATCTTACAGCTACGCTCCCGGGCGGCGGTGCCTTTCTCCTGCGGCTGCAGTTCAAACCCAGCCTCAGAGTTAAAGACTAACTAGCGTGTAATGCTCGGCCAGTCACGAGGCATCACTTCAGGTCCATTTTCTGCTGCTCAGGCAAGGGGCATCTAATTGAATTGGCACCGCCGAGGAGCTGCACGGCCAGTTCAGGAGTCACAAACCTGCTGATGCAGGGAGGTGCCCGCGGTGACCGAGTGCCAGCCGCGCCGCTCCTGCTGCGGGGACGAGGTGCGAGCGGTGGCAGCCGGACCCGCGTCGCTGTCTGCCCCGTAACGAGGCTGGCAGCTCCGGTGCACGTGTGTCGGGCTGTTTTTCAGGCCGATGTGGACCTTATTCCTCCCGGCTGTTTCGCACGAGCTGCTGGGCAGGCAGAAATAACCTGCAGCGTCTGCTGGCCTCAGGCAGCGCCCGGAGCTGCAGCGCGGGGACAAGAGCTCTGCGCAGCCTCCGCTTCCCCCTTAGCATTTGATTCAATTACCATGAATAAACTGTGGGAAGAGCTGACCTTCGCAGTGACCCGTCCCGCACAAAGCTCGGGTTCTAGCTGAGAGCTGCGTTTTTGTTTTTAGCGTGAGTTTTAAGCGCTCTAATTAAATCAGGGAGCTGGTTTAATAATCCTGGTTGGCTCAGGCAGCAGAGACAATTCGTTCACAGTTGCTTTATTAATGCAGCAGTAATCTCCAGGTTGGGAGTTCACCTCCTTATTCATTCATCCAAGTCTTCGGGAATGGGGAATCGGTTTGAAAGCAGCAGCTCAGCTCCTGTGCTGGGCAGAGCCAGGCTGCACACAGCGCACAGAGAGGGCAGAGGAGGATGGAGCAAGGAAACCACACCGACAGATTTCCGTCAGGTTCTGTGTTGTGCCATTTTGTATTTCCACCCGGCATTGTCCAGGTCCGTTGAGTCATGAAGCTGAGCTCCTCGGCACCCTCTGCAATTAAAGCTCTATTTTCTCCTGTCAGTGCTTTACAGCGAGCCTAGCAAAACCCTGACCAGGCTGTGAGCTGGAAATCTTACTCTGTAAGTCATGTTCTGCGAGTCTGTGGCCTTGGCTATCGAGCTTCCTGCGTGTGGATTAGAATTTATCTTATTATCCCCCCTGTAAAACTGATATATTCATCTGATGCTGTTTACACTCACTGGGGTGTAAACCAGGAGCCATCCGATTCCAACTGACAACTGCACCGCGATGAAGTTGGCATGAGCAAGAGGGGAATCGGTCCCCTGGGTATTTTCAAGGTGTTCCGAGCTCCTGCATAACGTGCAAGCGAGCAGGTACACGGGATGGTTAGGTTTTTCTTAGCTCCCTAAAATACGTAAAGGGATAGAGATAAAAAAAAACTATGCATTGCTCAATACGTGCAAACTACCTAAAAAACGACTCTCGGGCACATATATTTCCTCGGATGACACCGGTTTCTTAGTAAAATATCTGACACCTCCACTGCTGCAAATCACCTTCACCGCGCTGCCACGAGCGAGGCTGCGCTGATTGACACCAGCAGTGATCTGCCCTTTATTATGGCCTCAGATTGATCCCTGCGGAGAAAAACTGAAGTTTGGGACGCTGGGCTCGTTTGTTGTGCATCTATAGCCAGTCAAGACAACTTCCAAAAAACTGGGATAAAGAAAAACATTGAAATGAGACGAAGATGAATAATTGACGATCGTAACTGTGATTATAAGGTATAATTACAATTAGCTGCACAAGAGTGTTAATCATGAAAATAACTGCGTGTCAGCTTTTTCCCAAAGAAAAGGGAGGGTAATTATGTGGCCCAAATGGGTGACAAAAACACATCAGAGGAGTGCAGAGATGTTGGCAGAAGGGCGACGGGAACGTGCTTAGACAAAAAGTGCCCTGGGTGTCAGCTATCGCCTCTCAGCCCTTCTGGAGTAAGGAAAGTGGGGAGCCAGGCTCTCAGCTCTAATAATGGGCTGCTTACGCTGATTGAAGCGATTTTAACACTAGAAAATAGGGAGAAAAGGAGTCTCTGGGATACAGCGACCGGGTCTTTGTTAGGCTGGGGCTGTCTTTATTTCCCTTGTGAGTGGCACTGAGGTCAGACAGCCCCCAAGCTGCCTCTCCTCTTCTGGGCTCCACCACCTTGCTTCTGGCTTTGCACCACAGCAGAAGGCTTGAGGCAGCCACACAGTTTGGAGGACGTTTATGTAACTCCCATTTCTTAGGGGTTTGTTGGAGCTGGCTGTACTGGGAGCTTTCCTGTGGCCCGTTCCCCCTCTTGCTGAGACTTGTTGCTCCAGCTGGCGTTGGGTGAATCAAATATCGCAGCTCCAGAGCAGGTCATTGTGCCCCAGGATATCTGTCAGAAAACGCAGCCGCCCATTCCCTTACACACACATTGTGAATTATAAAAAGCTCTCTTCGGGGAGTGAGGGTGGCAGGGTCCTGTAATTTATCTTGCATGAAATGAGCTTGTTTGAATGGACTGGAAAAGCCAAGCCATTAATTTAGAATAGCTTCTGGACTCTGCAGAGCTGCAATTCCATTCTGCATACCCACTGCAGTAAAAATTATGGGATTTTAATACCATTTCTCTTATTTTTTTCCGTTTTGTCCTGCTGCAGAATCAGTGCTGGCTGCTCCGATCGCAGGCTCCTGAATGCTGCTTCACCTCACCAGTCGTGTGTGAACAGTTGAGTAAGTTTGTTCAGTGTAAATTCTCTTCTTTAAACTCATTAAAGTGTGCCAAGCCTCTCTAAGAGCCATTTGACAAACTCCCCTGAGTGGCAAAGTAGTGTTTATGATGATTATTATTACTATTATTATTTTTCTCTCAGCTCCATCTGTAATGTAAACACCATTATGTTTTAATTATCTGTTTGAAAAGGAGATTTAAAAGTGAATCCCACAGGAACCTGGCCAGCATGCACAATAGAAATCCCCTCGAGAGCTGCCCCGGTCGGTGAAATCTGCCATGGGAGGCACCGAGGATGCTCTGGCAGGAGCGGAGCTCAGCGTGCACGGCCATCTCACACCCCTGGCCTTCTGTCCATGGAATTGGGACGGAGAGCTGGTGGCTCGCCCCTCCACAAGGCCGCTTTTCTAGGGCTGTTCCCAGCTAGATGTTAGGGGAAGGTGCTGGAAAAGGGCGTTTCTCCACCTTAGCTAAAGAGATCATCACCCCTTCGGCAGAGAAGGGGCTCGGGAGCTAGAGGAGCATCGCCGAAAGAGGAGGGAGGGAGATCGCCGTGGTTGCCATGGCTCCTGGGCTCGGCACGATGATAATGAGCAGGGATCGAGCAGGCAGCGTGCCTCTGCAGATGCCATGCAGATCACCAGCTGGAGACCTGCTGTTGGTGGCCAGCTTCCCAGATCCGTTTTTCTTCCCTCTCCCCTAAACCAGCTCTGCCCTGTCCTGCCCTGCAAAGGCAACCGGGAGCCTCTCTGCTGGTTCTTCTCCCGTTTTAATGAGCAGGATTTGGAAGGGGATGCTTGGACTCACCCCAGTAAAGGAAATGGGAAGGATAAGTTATTAGGACAGGTGACCAAAGGGCATGCATATGCATTCATAAATTAAAGGTGCTGCCAAAAGGAAGGGCACGCTCGGGGAATGAAGTAATCAAAAACAAGACGGGAATGAATTGTTGCAAAACCCGAAAAACATTTCTCTCGCTTCCTAGTCTTGAAGTAAACTCAGCTTTGTGTGACCCCTTTTTCACACCCTTGCATTGGGACAAATCTATTTGCCAGTCCTCCTCCGCAGTGCAATCACTGGTGTTTAATGTTCTGCATTTCCCATTATCGCTAATCTCCTGAAATGAGAGGCAGGAGCCTCTGCCTGTGCCAGAGCTGGCCGTGGCAGCGGAGCCTCTCCCTGCCCTTCCCCTGTGCTGAATGCGGTGAAAACCCCTGCAGGGAGGATGGAGAGCAATGTGCTACGGTCTCCTGCACTGCAAAGCCCTTTTTTCCCTTCCTGAGCTCCAGGGACATTGTCAGTCCCCCAGGAGAAGCCCCGGAAGGTGGCTTAGGTGGGACCTTGGCACCTCAGAACTAAAGGGCTCCTGCAGACTTGGCAGAGGCCCTCCTGCGCCTTGCAAATCCACAAAGCTCAGAGTTCCTCTGGGAGGAATGACACTGGGAAGATGTGAGATGAGAATATTAACACCCCAGGGTTACCAAATAAAAAAAAAAAAATTGATTTTTAATAACTCTAACCATCTCTTCAGCTTTCATTAGTCTCCTCTTTGGCTTTATAGTGCTGGGCATGAAGAATATGAGGATTTGAAGAATTAACTGAGTTAATGAGGGCTGATTATTAATGTTCAGAGCTCAATAAAAAAGGGAGAGAAATAAAACACAAAAAAAATGAGCTGAAAATAAGGGTAATCTTTCATTCCCCCCCAAATGAGATACACTGAGTTATTGCTATACTTAAAACTGAAGCACCCAAGGAATGGAAATAAATACCTCCTATTAGCTGTCGAAGGACCTGTGAAATTTGCTGCAAACGAATGGCCAAGTCGGGGGAAGAAGATGATCATCAGGAAACGGAGATGAAGACCGAGGAGGTTGCCCAAAGAGACGCCTGCTGGTTCAGGCTGCCAAACGGCCCCAGCAGGGAGGTCCCCAGGAGCCTCAGGTCCCAAGGTCACCAGGAACCCAGCACCCTGCCCTGCCCAAGGTTTGTAGGGGATCCTGCACTCGGGAGAACCTGGCCCATCATCTGAAACAGTCGGGGGCTCGGTTCCTCTGAAGGTTTTAGCGTTTGGTGCTGTAAAAGACCTGTTCTGCACCGTTGTGTGTGCCACCATTAATTCCTCATCTCTAACGAGAACTGTGCGGGCAGCACCATCGGTTCTGCCATCTGTTTAGGTTGCAAAGTCTTCCGGGGAGGCACTGTGTGGGAATCCGAACTCAGTCCAGGCCTAGCCTCGCAGCCCAGCACAGGTATCAGTGGCAGTAACCCCTTCCTCGCCTCCCCTGGGCCCTAACCAGCTCCACCCTGCCGAGAAAGCAAAGCGCTCAATGATCTGCACAGAAGGAAAGAAATACAGAACTGACTGCCATTGCCCCTTCTCCATGGGTGGGATCGTCCAGCATTGTCAGGGCTAATGGTAATTGATGTTTCCTTTCACACCTGCTCTCTTTCCTGCTTTATTAAGCCTCTGCAAACACCGCTGTCCCTGGGGGAGCAGTGGGAGTGGAGGAGGAAGCCTGTGGAAGGGAACAATTCTGGTTGTGCAGCACGGCGCTTTGCTAAATTGCATTCGGCCTCTTTTGCAGAGTAATAAAGTGTTGTCTGAAAGGCAGCATGGAGTTTTAATTTTCTCATTGTCAGTGGATGCTGTAATCACGTAATTAACAAAGTGCGGGAGATAGTCATTTAAGGCGAGCCGAGAAAGCCGGCACATGAAGCAGATGCTTGGGGGAGCGGAACAACTTTTATCTGTGCTCCTCCAGCACTGGAGACCTTTTTATTACTTGAAAGATGCAGGAGTCAGGTTTGGGTAGCAGGAGGAGTTAGGAGGAGCAGCGTGCTGTGTTCTGCTGCCTGGCTCTGCGGATGCTTGGTGCTGGGACAAGAGCAGATCCGGCACGGCGCCTCTCCTGGCGCTGGGATCGGAGGGGATCAGCCCCCAGAGAGCATCCTCCTCTTCCCCTCCTCTTTTTGTTCATGTGCAGCTATTTCAGGGTAAGGAAATGTAATTTACCCGCAGGGAAAACTTTCTTCCCCAGTGGGTATTGACCAAAAAAAGAGACAGTCTGGAGGAAGAAGAGAAAGCATATTTTTAATGCGGGAAATGCCTCCCTAAGCCTGGGAACCCAGTAAACAATTACAGCCGTGGAAGGATCGTGGAGATTTAGAGGTGCAGGAGTGCTGACAAAGGCTGAGCTTGCCCCATTTATCTCCCAGCCCCTCTCAGCATATTTAGCGGGAGCTAAGAAGCACCTTGCAGAATTGGAACAGGTGGGTTTAAATGATGGCCTCTTCTGTGCTGGCTTTTTAATTTCACATCCCGTGGATACTGCCCTCCCTCCTCAGAAACGTGGAGTCCTCTTCATCTCCAGAGATGTATTACCTGCCTGTCCCCACCTCCACGCTGCTGAACTTGAGATTTTGTGCTTAATGGACATGATGGCTTTGCTAACTTTAATTAGGAAGAGCTACAGCCCTACGGGGTGCAGGCAGGGAGTGCAGACACTGGGAGGAGCCGGGGCCTGGGGAGCTGGTTTGTGGACCAAAGCGAGCTCCAGGTAACATTGCAGATCGGTGTTGTTCCTCCAGATGTTTGCTGCTGTGAAGCTCCTTTGACTGTCAGGCCCCTTTTAAAAGTACTTGTTTGCTTTATACCTCATTAACCGAGAAAGAAATTGCCCAGCCGAGGCCGTAATTCTGTGCTCCTGACCTCTGGATGCTCTGTACTTCTGTGGCTTCGAAGAAACCATCGAGGTTTGTAGCAGTATTTATGGTACGACAGCGTTTACAGCCCCCAGCTGAGAATAAGACCTACAGTACCAGGTCTGATCCATCCATTGTGAGCGACTGTGAGGTGCGAGCTGAGGGGCTTCAGAGAGGAGGGAGCAAACAGGAGGGCAGTGCCGATGTGTGACCCCCTGCTGCCAGCACCCTGGTGCCTGGCCACAAAATTGAGTGGAGCTGTGCTTGAAATTAGCCCCCTATCCAGGCTTCGATGTATACTGGGATTTAATGGGAACAGCATTCGGATTATGTAAAGGTTTGAGACAGATCGTCAGCGGGACTGCCCCTCCAGTCAGTGAAGGGAAGTGGCTGCGGTTCGTGCATAAATCATCCCTAGCAGGCAACGCTGATGCTGATGTTACGCCCCCGAATAGTGATGTGTGTCCCCCACCGAGCTGGTAGTTTGGCTGTGCCTCTCAGTGCCTCATTTACTGTTTCTGGTGTAGGGCCAGGAACCAAAGACCTCCAGCATCTTGTTTTTACCCATAAGATCACATCTGTGCAAAATTGATGCCAGGTTTACACACTAGCACAAGCGCACAAGCTCACTGGAGCGAATCCCAGTTCGCATGGGTGCAAATGAAAGGAATGTTATTTCTGTGTGCTGCACGTCGTCCCTCTTAAGATTTTTTCCAGGACGGTCCCTGCCTGCAGTTGCCCTTCCAGATGGGGGAAGAGGAAACCTCACTGGCAGCTACAGCGCTAGAGCCACGCAGAGCTTGTTTCATCTGCAAGTCACTGCTCGCACAGCCCGCAGCCACCCACAGCAGTAATTATTCACAGCTCTTTAAATTCCTTTTGTACTTCTCCACTGCAATTTTAAATCACTCCATCAGTTGTGACAGTTTATGAGGGCTGATGTGGCTCATCCTCTGGAACAGACAAGTGTGGATTGGAGTGATTTTTCCATAAGTTCCATTTTATTTTTCACCCTGTGTTTTCCCTGATCCTTAAGCCATTATATATCAGCTGCTTTCTCTTTCTTTCTTTTTCTTTCTTTCTTTCTTTCTTTCTTTCTTTCTTTCTTTCTTTCTTTCTTTCTTTCTTTCTTTCTTTCTTTCTTTCTTTTTTCTCTTTTTCTTTCTTTTTCTTTCTTTCTTTCTTTCTCTTTCTTTCTTTTTCTTTTTCTTTCTTTCTTTCTCTTTCTTTTTTTCTTTCTTTCTCTTTCTTTCTTTTTCTTTCTTTTTCTTTCTTTCTTTCTTTCTTTCTTTCTTTCTTTCTTTCTTTCTTTCTTTCTTTCTTTCTTTCTTTCTTTCTTTCTTTCTCTCCCACTCTCTCCCTTTCTCCCTTTCTCTGTCTTTCTGTCTTTCTTAACCTTGAGGAACTTCTGTCAGCAGGGCTGGAGCCCAAGTCATTTTCTCATAACACCCAGTGTGTTCGCAGCTCCCCTACTCCCCCACAAATGACAGGCTCCATATTGTGCCAGGGAAAGGTAAATTGTTAAGTGCACAGACTTCTGTTAACACAATAGCTGACAGAGCACGGTCTCTTTGAGCTGCCAGGCATCCATGTGATTTTTAAACAGCTGTCACTTAGGTGCCTTGGAAGGATGAACAGCGCTCTGAAAACGCTTAAGATGCAGGATAAGATATTTGCTTATGTAGCTCCTGTAAAATGATGAGCCCTATTAATTAATCACTCCCCTTCCAGGGTAGGTGTCGGAATCAGACAAAAGCCATCCAGTACAAACAGGAGCACGAGGGTTGTGCACGAGAGGAGCTGGCGGCAGCAGGAAACATGAGGAGGTGAAGGAGCAGTGCTGGGGATGGAGGCAGCACCCCATGGGCTAAGCTCTGCCAGAGCTGACCGAGCTCCTACAGGTAACCTGTGACAACCTCCTTAGCTTGCCCATGGCAATGTAGAACAGGAAAAGCCCTACTGAAAGTTAACAGGCTATGCCCATGTAAAAGTCACCGAGGCTTGGAATTTTAAAATTCGTTGAGGTGCTAACAGCTGTTGGAATCAATGGCAGCCAGATAGCTGAAATCCTTGAAAAACAGCAGATCTTGCTGAAAGCCAGTGGAGTCAGTGGATTGCAAGAG
This sequence comes from Nettapus auritus, assembly GCA_011076525.1. Taxonomy (NCBI): domain Eukaryota; kingdom Metazoa; phylum Chordata; class Aves; order Anseriformes; family Anatidae; genus Nettapus; species Nettapus auritus. The sequence continues at coordinate 3,819,889 of CM021786.1, read as the reverse complement.
AAATTCGTCTTGGATGGAAACGTAGGACAGGATCAGGGAACAGTTTGCTGAGGTCAGTTGGTTTCTTGTACTGTTACCCTACAGGTGGTCCTGCTCTCGCCGCACGTCTGCATAAGCAATTGCAGGACAGGGTTCTTCTGCAGACAAAGGGCCGTGTTCAGATGTAAAACTCAAGTAATAAATTGTTTCCAGATGCACAGCTAGGTCAAGGGAAGGAGTCAGCAATCCCTGGGCAGTTTTATGATCTAATTTAATTTCTCAAGTGTGTCAGTCTGTGGTTCGTATAGTCCCTGACATATGTGCTTGGCCAAAACCTAGAAATAGGAGTATGTGGGTGGCAGAATAACTCTAGCTGATACAGGAATATAGGCTTTATCAGCAGAATGAAATCATCGGCCTCTTATTGGTTTGAATTACTTAACCTGTCCTTTCCTACCGAGTCAGATCCCGGGCTGATATATATCAGCCGAGGATCTTCCTCATGGCAGCATTATCAGCAGAGAAGGAACTCCTGACAAATGTGCATTAATTATCTAGGAGGAAGTGTTTGCAGCTACACGCACAGTTGAATTTTTGCCTTCAGGTGTGTCTGCTTGGTCTCCATTTAAAATGGGAGCTGCATCAGCACAGCTGAAGGCAGGATTTGTGCCAGCGTGGTTTGGAGCAGCAAACCAGATCAAGGTGTAAATACAGCCAGGGCCTTCTCTGCTCAAATTCATTTACAAAAACATCTATGCTGAGCCTGCATTTTGTTCAATATCCTCCCTGTCTTTAGGTGCATCGAGAACTATTTCAGGTTTTGTGTTGAGGGTTTCTGTCCTCTTTTATCCTAGAAAACAGCTGTATGAGGCCACACAAGTGCCTGAGGAGGGAAATTATGCTGTGTGATGGCTGGTGAGGTCATATAACACCGCAAAAGCTGTCATTTTTCTGCAATTGATTTCTTAAAGATAACTTGTGGTCTGTGTGCAGTGAAAGCTAATTTAAAATAGAAAGATGAGTCTTTCCAACACACCTTGATTGGCAATTGTGATAAATTCCTATAATTACTATTGACTCCACAGAGGGTTTTCATTTGTTAAAGATGTTGCTGAAATGACAGCTCAGGAATGGAATAAAACAAGCGAAGGAGAAAGTTGCAGAAAATGCCTGTCTTTGCAGAGTTCCCTGAGTAAACCTAGTGAGCCACCAGTCTTCCTTCCCTCTCCCACCAGCATCTCACTTGTCATAGTCAGATAATGCACAGTGAGGTTTTCTTGTTGTTTTCTAGCCAGGTAGTTTCTAACATGGCCGTTTATTATTCGGTCCTTGTACTAGAACATGGAGCAATGTGCACTTAAATCACATGAGTTTTAGTCACAGGAATGAAATATTTACAAATGTGAACTATTGCACAAGTTCCTACGGTCTCTACCAAGCATTGAGAAATGATGAGCGTCACCCAGAAATATGTTAATCTTAAAAAAAAAAAGCCAGAGGTTTAGCAATGCTATAATACATCTTCATCTTCTGATTTCTGATTTTTCTGGTTGCTCTTGCTTCACGTTTTCAAGCTTTTGCCATTCCCTCTCTCCCTTTTTAAGAAAAATCGAAATTAAGATGCTATGGTCCTGGCTCTGATGCATTGACTTCAGCGAGACTTGGAAGGAACCCAGGAGGGAGAGATCTCCAGGGCTGTTTTGCTCCCATTATGGGACCAAAATATGAGGCCGGGTCACTCAAAGAGCTCATGCTGGATACCGAGTTCTTTTAACAAGCAGACCGCACGTCTGTTAACTTGATTATTCCCTTCCCTGCTCTTTGGAGGCACCCCCGGAGCCCACGCTGCTTTTTAACCCCTCGCTGGTTAAGCTACACAGGCCTGGAGCTGCAAAGAATGCCAGTAAGCAGGAGCAAACCAAAGGGGCTGGCTGATTTCCTTCTGAAAACTATGTGTTTACGTCTGCTGTTTGTTTCCAAAAGCAAAACAGTTCATAAGCGACAGACAGAGGCCGTATCTTCTGTGTGAAATGCTCAAAAGCAAGCAGGGATTGTACTGGCCACACACAAAACAGCACCTCTGCGTTGTAAATTTCCCTTCCCTAAATTTGGCCAATTGTGTGGGTGTGGAAAGCTCAGCCAGAAGCCTTGTTCCTTGGAGTCGAGAAGGGAGCGAACACAAAGCAACAGAAAGGGAAGAGAACAGCAGGTGAAATGAGCGCCTTGTAGGAGTCCTCCTCTCATTACCGCAACAATGATTTGGCTTGTGCACTTCTGCTTTTGGGCCTTTTCCCTCCTTGGAGACAGAACACTTAATGATAAAACACCCCCTTTGTTAAAGCAGAACTAATATTTAACAGCTGCAAAGCAACCCGTTCGCACTGGATTTAAGCTTCCTCAGCCAGGAAGGAAGGGGGAAAATGTCAAGGGCACAGCAGGTGCTGCGGGTGCCTCCCGGCCGTGATTGCGGCTGAGGGGAGGTTTATCGATCGCTCGTGCCCAGGTCTGCGGGCAGACTGCACATCCAGCTCTACACGTGTGTTCATGGCTCTGTGGCACATACAAGTCGTGGTACACGGTACGTACAAGTCATGGCTAGGAGCACACAGGCTCCCGAGAGGTAGGGCCTAAGCCCTGTCCTCACCGAGCAGTCCTGGAGCTGGGGCAGGTGTGTCCCCATGGCCTGCTGTACGTAAGTGGTACATGCACTAACACAGACACACATTATTACCCACTTTAATATGTCATTACATGAACTCAAAGGGGCTGCAGTCACCCCAGCAGTACACGGCCCTGCTCACAGCCACAGGAGGCTCCGAGCTTTGCTTCCCAGCCTGAAGAGGTTGTCAGTGGTTAAAACCATGCCAGCTGCAGTCTGTCCAGCCTCCTGACACCTCGGTGGAGAGCAACTCACAGGCAAACCTCTCTGCACGGAGTCATCAGGGTCCCAGCTCAGCCCCGTGTGTGAGTTACAGGCCTTGGGATGTGTGCCCTGCAGGAGGACAGAGCGAGCAGCATCGAGCACAGACTGATGAGCCAGCAGAGAAGGGAAAATTCAAGCACTTCCTACAGAAATACGACAAAACACGGAAAAAAATCAAGCAGAAAAGCCACCGTAGTTCTGCGTTCTGTAAGAATTTTGTGAGGAGAGAAAGAGAACTTCTGGCACTGATGGACATTTCCGAATTGACTCTGGTGGGCCTGTGCTGGAGCGCTCAGCACAGGGATTTCACACACTGAGGCTTTTTGGAGGCTGGGTTACTGATCTCAGTAAGGGTCTGCATTCAATGCTAAAACCTCTGTGCTGAAGAGGAGAGGAAAACTTCCTTTACCTCCCCAGAGCTGTGCTTGCAGGCCCAGCTTCAGATTCTCGCTGGTTTTGGTGGTTTCAGTTACCTGCATCACCCAAGACCAGCCCCTTTCCACTTCTTTCCTCACCACCTCCCAGCCAGCACAGCCCCGTGCATCCCAGCGCAGTTACTGTGCTGTCAGCTGGTGCAGGGAACGGCAGAACTGGTTGCTGACGATACTTCCCTATCGTTCCCACTTCCCAAGTAATTACAATAGCTCTGCGTCGCTGTCAGGCATAATATTGGCCCGGTTCTCCTCCTCCTCTGGGATTCCAGGAGCACATCCACAGGTTCCAGATCCGTTCTGCATTCCGGCCAAAGCCTGGCGAGCGCAGTGCGTGTATCACACCGGTTACCGCTACAGCAGGAGTAATTTGGGGAGGAGGGAGGTGAGGGAGCAGAAAAGGAAAGCTTCTCCAAATCCTTCAGCTCTTCACTTGGACACCGTGAATGAGATATTTAAATACGTTGCCGTGGAAACAATCAAAGAAGGGGGTCTTTGTGTGTGTGTGTGTGTTTTAGTAATCCCAAAGGGGGTGTTTAATTGGAATCAACCACAGCTTTTTAACTGTGTTTTAAATTGGAGAGAAATAAAAAGAAGAAGCTGCCAGAAAAGGAACATTAAATAAAGGGGGGGGGGGGAAAAGCCCACATGAAACAAGATGGGGGGAGAAAGGGAAATCAAAAGAATAAATTTACTGTAACTGGCAAAGGATTCATTAGGGTTACAACAAAGCTCAGTTCAATTTCCCTCCTATTGACATTAACGAGTTTGATGTAGGTCTAGCCTGAAAGGCAGCAAGAACATCTTTCTCTCCCCCTCTGCCTGGTCCCAGGGGACCAAGCAGCTGTCTGTAAATTGCTCCACACAGGGGAATAAGGTTTCTCTTCCTCCCTTCTCCTGTTTTTCTTTGTCCAACCGCACCCGCTCGGAGCGGCCCCTAGGAGCCTGCCTTGCCGCTTGCACTCCTTGCAGCATCTCCTCCCTCCTGGGCTGTGGCATGGATGTGCCATTTTCCTGCTGATGGATGCGAGAGGTTATTTATTGCTATCCCCCAGCTTGAATGCATTGGGTTATTACCATGGTTATTTTTGGTTCCAGCAACAGCCCCTCTGGGCTTGTAATTAACTGTTATTATTGTCAGTGCTGGGGTTACTGTTTCAGCTAAAGGACGTTCGTACAAGAGCAACCTCACTGTGAGTAAGCCTGTGCTCAAAATTTGGGAGATTTTTGCACATCGAAAAGGCTGATCCTGAACTAAGGGCAGTGGCGGAGGAAGCCTAACAGTTTCAAGAGAAAACGTGATCGGGTATGAATGAGATCTTATCTCAGAGAGCTGAACTTCATGGTCCAGAAGGTCCTTTCCAATCTCTGGCTCCTATATTTTATGCTTTTTGTATTAAAATGAGGTGTCAGAGGGTCAGAATTACAATGCACCGTGTATTCACTCATTCACACACAGAACAGGAGCCGGTTCCTGACCCTCGTGTAAAAAGACAAGATGACATTTGGGATGAATTCTGCGTGGCCGGAGGTGCCGGTACTTGCACGCCGAGGAAGGGACGCTGATTCCAGGTGCCAGGATCAGGCTCTGCCGCCCTGCCGCAGGGAGCCAGCACAAAATTAGCACAGGAGGCAGTCACCAGGAGGAGTCCAGAGGCACAGAGCGAGGAAGGGACTTCTTCAAGGTCCAGCTTTACCGTTATTTTTAGATTGAGCATATTTTACCACTCTCTAGAGAGGAAATGGGAGGCTGCTGCTTGGTCCTGCTGCCTTTTGGAAGGGCTTGGAGCTGACGTGACACAAGAAGTTACACGTTTTTGTCATTATTAATAATCACCTGCTGTGCTCATCAGTGCAGTTATTAGAAACTGGGATTGCCCAGGGAGGTGAGGAAATCAGAGCCTGGGCAGGACCAGACTCAGCCTCAGCCGTACGTAACCTCGCTGTTACTCCAAGAGGTCTGTGTGAAGAGGCCCTGGCTGAGATGGAGCACCCGGTGCTCGGTGCCATCCCCAAAAAAAGCCGTCTGCTTGGAGACCCTGGCATGCTGTCAGGAGCAGCTTTACCTCATGGACTAGAAATTAGGGCATGCTGAGCTGCCGTCAGCCGAAATAATTCTCTTTTGGCAATATTCTCCCTTCCAGCCTGGCCATTCCTTGGCTAGATCGTCCAATTTTCCACCACGGCAGCCCCAAGCCCTAGCTCAGGTGCAGAAACCTCCGCTTGCTTCTTCATTTTCACCACAAACCAGACTCCTTCTGCCAGCTTTCCCCCTCGCTCCCCGACTCTTTGCAACCGGCACCTTCTTGAAGAAGAATAGCAGGAACGAAAACGTATAGCCGTAATAGATTTTCCCCACCGGAGCGTACGTTAAATTTAAGGCTTTGCTCTGGACACTGAATGGTTGGTCATTAACGCACTTCGAATCAGCAGCATAAAACAATCCTCATAAGTGCTCCCGTGAAAAATGGTGGCGGAGATCAGAAGTGATCAGAATGCAGACGGGAGCTGCAGCTCTGGGCGTAAAAATGATTAATGAAAAATCCCCGGCATCCTTTCTTCTCTTTGCAAGGGAGGAAGCGAGCGAGCTTGACAAGAGCGACGGCTCCTCGTGTGAGGAGGATAATAGCAGGAATGATATGTCTCCAGGAGATTCCCAAGGCCTCGCGCGCACATAATAAATTGCCCTTGTCACTTTTGGGAAACTTATGAAGAAAGATCGCCAAAGCCAGCGGAGGCAATGAGGGAAAAGAACAAAAGATTCAGCCCCAAAGAGCCCAGCCTTGCCTGGGAGGCGCACCGGCTCCGCTCACCCTTTGCCTCCGTTTGCTCAGCAAAGTGTTTCTGGAGCGAACAGAAGGAGTTGGGTCCCCGGGCTCATAAAGTATCTGTCAGCGTGTGACAGCAGCAAAGCCAAGGCAGGGGCTGCGGGATGCAAAGCTGAGCATCTTAAAGACCAGCTTGGATGGCAGGGGAGCTGCTGGGGGGGCCAGGAGACTGCCCGGGATGTCCTGGTAGGTGAGGGCTCTGGCTTCGGAGAGCTTCCTTTCTTCCCAATTTCTGTCACATTCCTTACACGGATGGTGTAAATCAGTTATTCTCTTCATGCCTCAGTTCTCCTCAAACAGAAATGCTCCTTTCCTGCTCTCCCCGGGCTACTTACGCTGAAATTCTGCGGGGCAGGCACCGTGTCCCACCGCCCACATGTACTGCACAAGAGCCCCTCGCCATACATTGCCAGGCCCTCTGATAGCAGCTGGTCCCCCCATCAGGCACCCGGTGCCATGCCGCAGAGCCGTGCACGCTGAGCTTTGTCCCTGTGAGTTTGCATAAACCCGCTGGTGAGGCGCGGGGGGCTTCAGAGGCGGGGGTCACACCGGGAGATGCGCTTTAATTTCCTGCTCTGCCTCCGGCTTCCGTGTGCCATCGTAAATCACTGAAAGCAAGAAGCATGAAGATAGATGGACTTGGCAACGCTCGGCTGGCGCTGCCCAAAGCACACGGGGACTGTCTAACAGAGTGCAATCAACACATCTCCGGGCTGCTATTTGGGCATATGCAGGAAAGGCAATTTAGCAGAGCAGAGGTCCTTTAGGCAGTGGCTCAGAAGTGAGATAGTTTCCCTTTGTGAGTCATCTGGTAAGGCTTAGGACCCTGCAAGTGATCCTTGTGGATGTTTCCCGTAGTGGCTCAGTGTCAGGATCTCTGTATTTTAATAACGGGGATGGCAGCACTTGCTGTTAGCCCTCCTTCCCGTGGGCATTCATTCGAACACCTGCTGCAGGTGGCTCGGCCTCCCTTGCTACGGCACCAGCGGCCTCAGCTGTGAGGATGTTTCCATCAGTGCCTGCCAGGTGCGTGGAGAAGATAAAGGCAGGTCCTGCAGCGATGACTGCTCTTGGGATTTCTGCTGTAGCTCCAGGACTGGCTGCGAACGGAGGGCTGGATGGCAGCAGGTAAAAGCACCCCTTGGCAGAGCAGGATGGCTGCAGTCAAGCGGATGCCCCCAGTTCTGCTTTGTTGTTCCACTGAGAAAAATGGAGGGGAGTGGATTTTGCTCGAGCACCAGGTCTGTGCGGGGAGATAACAGCCTGCTGAGGCCAGGTTAGCGCTGCTCTCAGCAGAAAGCACGTTGTGGAGGAAGAGCTTTGTTGCACCCCCTGCCCCTGGGCAGCATAAAGCAGGCAGGAGGCACCGCACAGCGCTGAGTGCCCTCGCCAGGACGGCTTCACCTGGCCACGCTTGTTTTCCTGCTGTCATATCCCATTCATCCCAGCACTTTATGGGGGGCAGGCTCTGCCCTCTGCTCCCAGGCTCGGCCCAGTTCTCTCAAGGTGTTTGCCTTCCTGTGAGCGTGCAGGAATAATGGCAGCCAGGAGCAGGGTCATTTATTTGGCCTTTCATGCTGCAGCATGATGGATGAGGATGCTGATAAATAGCTGCCTCCCCAAGAAGGACTATTTGTGGTCCTTAGTTCTCGTATGTGGCCGTGTAAATTGTCTTCCTGCTCACCTGCCTCATGAACAACTGTTAAAGACCTCTGGATCCCTGAATGCCAAGCCCAGGGTTAAGGCTGTGCCTTAGGATGGGAGCTGAGGTTTTTCTGCTCCCTTGCTGTGAATAAAAGCGAGTTTCTTCCCTGCTTGCAGTCAGCTCCTTCCCGTGGGGCAGGGACTCCGGGGGAGCACCACGAACATCCCTGGGGGAGCGCCAGGGCTTCATATTCTGGCTGCATCAAACCCTCGGGGATTTCACAGCCCGCTAAGTGCCTGATCCCTGTTCCTGAGGGACCCAGGGCTGCTGGAAGCGCCGGGCCCAGGGATCGCAGCTGCGTGTCCCCCAGGAGAAGGGCAGAGGGGAAAAAAAAGAAAGAAAAAACAGGGAAAAATCAGTAAGAGAAAGAATTGGGAAAGGAAAGCTACGGCACAGGAGCGGTGTGCAGGAGGCTGAGTTTCAGGGCTGGTTTTCCTTCATCTCCCTGCATGACTTTGCAGCAGTCAGTGTGCAGAAATATGTGCTTTAATTTTCTCCCCTGTTTCTAAGCATATTTTCCATTATTTTCTGTCTTGTCTAAGCAAGACAGAACTCAGGATAGATTTAGATACCTGCATTCTGTGACTGTACGTTTCCTAGTGCCATGGGATGCTGATTTCATTTGGATTTCTAATTTGTTTCACAATACTGTGGAATAATTAGAATTATTAAAGCTAAAATGTTCTTTGCTGCCTGTTTCCACTAGGCAAAGCAGCTCAGACTGTCACGTCTTTGGGGAGGGGAGAGGAGGAGGTTTGTTTTTTTTTACTGCCTCACAATCTTTTGTCCTTCGTGACCTTTACTTCTTTTGCTAAAATTAACATTTCTGCTAAAAACAGAGGTGGGAAATTGGTCCCTCTTCCCGCTGCACCAAACATTCCTGCCGAGGAAATGTTCTTCCTTCCACAGCCGTGCTACGTGGCGTATCGGTTGATGTGGTCTGCCCTTTCTCAGGCTAAATCACGGTCTCTGATGTTTTTCTTCTTTCATTATTGCTCTCCTCTCCTTGAAACACGAGTACTTTCTGTGTTGACTGTAGCATTACTGTCTCTGCTGGTAGCAGATGGAAAGCCAAGCTGGAGGTACAAGTCATGTTACCATAAGAGCCAGCAGCAAAATGTAATGGTTTCTAATGTAACCCTTCAAGTCATTGACAGAGCAGTTTCTCATTTTTTTTCGAAAAAAAAAACAACAACCCTGAGGCACAACTAAGTGTGCTGGTAAAATCCTGTCTTTAGATGTTGGGAGTTTTACAACTGGCATTGATGGAACTGGGAATTTTTAGCCCTTTTATTGGAGTAAATCAATCAGACGAGAGCTTTCCTGGGGATAGGCGGGAAAGGATTTCCATACCACAAAATCAAGCAGCAACGTTTTCAAAAGGAAGACTACTTCTGATGGTCTAATTTGAAACGCCAGTTTGGGGCCTAATCAGCTGAAGCAAATCAGGCCCAAGTCATCTTGAGTGGGTGCAATGAAAATCAGTTTCTGTTTATTGGGAAGACCCATTGTGCCTGAGTTTGTTCCAAGAAACAATTAAGAAATGACAAAGCATCATTTTTTTTTACGGTTTATTAATTGTAAATGTTTGGTTTGGGTTGACCCAGTGTATTCTTTTCCCCCTGCTGATGTTTTCCACTTGACAATGAGCTGAAGTTGCTGGGTGGGCATGAAGCTCTCATGGGCAGCAGTGGCATCCCACATGGTAACCTGGGTAAGGTTTCTCCAGGTTTTTGGGAGCACCACTGCTGGGTTCATTCTCCCCCAGCTCCGAGATCTTCCATCCCTCTCTTCCCAGCCCTGTACCGCCAGCTGCTGTTAGAGCAAACCCCGAACTCAGGAGGCAAGAGAGGAGCTGGTTCTAAATCCTTTCATTTGCGAATTCAGTGCCGTGTCATTGGAACATCTTTCGGAGCCCTGTAGCCAGCGTGGGATTTGGAAAGCTCTCTGAATTAGCTCGTCCCGCTCCCCGAGCCTCCTCATTCCCTATTCAGAGCTGCGGCGAGCCTTTGTGCTCCCAGCGCCCGGCAGCCGCCGTCGCATCTCCGCTCATCGACAAAGAGAAGCCTTATCTTCTGATGGACACATACCGCACGGTCTGCGTGACATTTAAATCTCCCTTTGTAGCCAGCTCAGATATTTGTGCTGTTAAAAGAAGACCGTGCAGCCGGGTGATTTCATTACTGCAAATGTTATTACAGTGAGAGCCTGCGTGAGACGTAATGTCACTGAAGGGAAAATAGGATCTAGCAGCGAGTGTGGCCTGCTAAAGGGTGCTGGGATTCGTCACAGGCTGAAAGAAACCTCTCCAACATCAGACCTGTTAATGGAACAGCTTTTTTCTTCATCAAATCAAACCAGCCACTTCCTCAAAGCCCTAAGGCTAGGAATTAAAAAGAAGATTGAAAGGAATTAGGCACCCAACTCTCGCTGGCTTTCTATTTGAGATCCTAAGCTCTTCTCCCTGCTTTAGAAATCGTCGCGGGGCTGTTGGGGTGCTTAGTGCCACAGCCACAGTGAACAGAAACTGATTGTGTTAACAGGAGCTGCAGACCTCAAAGAGACACGGCCGCTGCATGTCATGCTCACGGCGATCAGTTCTTGCTCCAAGAACACCGAAGGGGAGAAATAATCACTGATGGGTCCTGGCCTCCCTGAAGTCAGCATGGATTTGCCAGGGACCTGCCCCCCGCTCCCACCCCGATGCAGATATAATTCCTTTTTTTTTTTTTTTTTCTCCAGAGCAGATTTCCCAAAGGTTTTTGGATTTGCAAGAGCAAGACTGGAGCTCCTGGAGGCAGAGGTGGCGTGGTAAGGTCTGCAGCTGTGGGAGCGCGCAGCTCGAGGCGCACGGTGCAGAGGTGATGTTGGTTACACAGCGCGGCCGTCCCAGCACACCGTGCTCTGCTCCCAGCCCAGTGCCTTCGACGTGCAGGTTTCCAGTGCCAACTGGCTCTGTTTTGAAGATCTCTTTGCTATGCAAGATAGATGTGACCTTCATCTTGAAAGATTAGCCTTTAGAAAGTGCGAATAGCTCAGGCTCTTCGCTAATGGGGATCGTGGCTGGCTCAGCCGCGGGTAGTTCTCTCCCATCTGACATCTTGCCGAGCATTTAAACACAACGAGGATCAGGTCAACAGCAAACCTCCCACCAGCCTTAAGAAGGGTTGGACTGTGCCCCAGCCTGCTCTCCTAACAAGATGTGACAAGCTGAAGTGAGCAGTTAGACAGAAAGCGTCAGGATTTCACAGCAGACTTTGCCGGCAACTTGCTGGGCTCTTCGGCTGTTTTTTTTTCTTAGTGATTTTTTTTTCCTCTATACGCTATAGCAACTCAAACCTATCCCAGGCTGCTTCTGACATTAACAAGACAGTGGATGACAGGCAAAATGCATCCACGAGCAATTCAGAGTCTCCCTGCTAAGTAATCATAAACACTGCAAGTTTGCAACAAAGCCAGCAGCTGTCTCTCTCCCTCTGGACAAGCACTGCTTCCTCGCAAATTGAGGCTCTGCAGGTTTTACAGCTGTCGGACAATGAGTCTGGTGCTGTTATTTCCTCTTCCCTTTTTTTTTTTTCTCTTCCTTTTTCTTTCTTTTAATGGAAAATATCTCAGCGTTGCCAGAACTCAAGTGGCCCCCTCCAGCAGTGAATCGATACAGCCGAGTGATGAGGCTTGAACTCCTGCTCTGGCTGGCGCTACCGCAGTGGGCTCCGAGGAGTTGTGTTACCTGCACATCCTCCGTTGCAGGGGTTTATTGCCTTCGATCACGTTGCTTACAGGGAAGCAGATGTCTGTTTCAGGGCTGGGAGAGGGTTTTACTGCACACAGCTGCTGTCCAAAAGGTGCTGAGACTGGAGAGGCTTGGGAAGCCCCTGGGAAGGCTGCAGCCTCGGGCTTTGCAGTTTGTTCCAGACTGCTGGAGCCCCAAAAGAAACCTTTATCCCTGCCCTAAATGCAGGCAAGAAGAGAGTGAAGATTATTACTTTATTGCTTTGATCTGGGGTTGGTACTACCTTGGACTGACGGGCCACATGACCTTAGAAGCCTTTTGTGGATAAATTTTCGATTATTTTTTGAGGCAGCCTGCAGCAGCCCCCATGGATGCAATGCTGCATCCATGCAATTAGGGAAGAGCGTGGTGGATTTACCTCCCCCTGGCAGTCACTGGTCCTGAGCTGAGCACACGGCTCCTCCAGGGCTGTTTCAGTGCCAAGTGAATCACGTCAGTCCAAATCCAGTAAGTTGCTGTAATGCAGCTCTGCCATCCTGCAGGACCCCTTTCAATAACGCCGCCTTCCTACCCTGACCATTAACATAAAGAGGCTTAATTAAGCGTTGTTATTCTGCAGCTCTCTCTGCCCTCTGCGCTCCCTCCGTCTGCCACCCTCCTCTGCAGCGGGTCTATCAAATGGCACGCTGGATGAAATACATATTCTGTTTATGATCGAGTGTAATAAACTCCGGCTCCTCTGCCTTCCAGGTGGCTTTTGGACATGCAGCATTTAGTGCGTGAAGTGATTGATCTCTGATCTTTAAAACAGAGCTGTGAAGACCGCGGTGAATTTGCATGCGTGTGGAGTATAAAGCCAGGAAATAGCGGCTCTGAAACTCTCTAACCCCTGCCCTTTATTTCCTTGGGCTGAGTTTTCCACGTTTGACAATGCGCGTGGTGGTGATTTATGTATAACCAGAGCAGCCTCCAGTGGTTGGAGCTGTGAACTTTTCCGAGCTGCCCTTTCTCGTAGCTCGCTTGCGGGTTTTGCAGAACCCCAACCCCGATTCCTCCCCGCTCCGGCTCGGTGAAAAGGGACAGCTGGGGGCAGCGGGTGCCCTGCTTATTCTGCGGGGAGCTGATCCCACTGCTAATGGAGCTGAAAACAGCTGCTCTGCCCTCGCTGCTGTGCACAGCAGTTTCTGACGGTAGCTGAGACGCGGGGATGTGGTGGCTGCCTGTGCCAGCATCCCCCCCCCCCATTGTAACAGCAAGCAAGTCTGCCGGCTGGGGGATGTAGGGAATCCATGGCGGTGCTGTCCTTAAACTGTCCAGCCCTACAGCACTCTGTGGTGGTGTTCGTGGCTGGGGAGAGCTGGCCCTTAGCTCTCCTGGCTGCCCACAGCCGTGCTTTAGCTGCCCAGGACCAATGGCCCTGCTGTGTCAGGGCTCAGCATCACGGGGTCATAAAGCCCAGAGGAAAGTGGGGTTGCAGGATGTCTTTGGGGCTGGTCCTGCAGCTGGGTAAATCTCAGGGGAGCAGCTTTGAGAGTCTCTGCTGGTAGGAGAGAGGGTTTCAGCCTCCCAGTGGTGTTTGTGCCCTCTCCAAGCCGGCAGACCCGTTGCAGTGCTTTGGGTCACCTCCGTCCTTCAAGGACAGGTGCTTCAGAAGGGACACGCTGAGCTGATAAATGCTATCAGGGAGCAGGGAGTGAGTCAGTCTCTGCTACAACACCGATGTTTATGGAAAACAAGGAGCGGAGGCGAGTCAGGGAGGTCAGATGTGTGTCTGAGAGACTTCCCTTATAACAAGACAGATTGCTGACACTTTTCCTTGCTGCATCTGCCCAGGCATTCCAAAGCGTCCGAGATTTCATTATCTAAGAAGCAGTCACTGGCTTTGCTGGGGACTTCTGGCTGCCTTACAAAGCGATTCCCGTATTATTATTGGAGTAAAACCATACCAACTACTAATCCTTTGTTTAAATGGCCAGCAAGTTCCCTGCGGGCAACTCTCTGCCAAAACATTTATCCATCTAATTTTATTTCACGTTGTTTTTTTTCTTACTTAGATTTAACCTTTTGTGGTGAGGGTGGTGGGCAGGAGGGGCGTGGGGACGGCCTGGCCCTGCCGCTGTGACACCTTGCATGTGGGGCTCTCCTGGGACTCATTAGCACGGGGTGAATATTTCAGAAGGTGTGAAAGAACTGGAACAGACCGAGTCCCTCATCCCTGGTACCCTGCTCCTTCAGCAGGCAGCAGTTACTGTTCAGCTGAACCTCCCCACGTCTGTACCCGGTGTACGGGACAGGACAGGCTGCTGGTGATGCTGAGTTCGTGCCCAAAGCTTCTGCGGTTGCATCCTGAGAACATGCCAAGTTCAGCTGAAAACAAAACGGAAAATGTTCCCGTTTAATTGAATAGGAGGGAGGCAGGGAACGCCGTAAACCTTGGGATGTGTTGTTTGGCCTGGAACGGCGTGTTTCGACTCTTGCTCGGATTGTTTTTCCCACCACACTCCTACTTTTGATTTGAGTCAAACTTTTAAATTGAACGCCAGCACTTCGAAGGGGATGGAGAATATTGTGCCTGGAAAATGCTTAAGTGAAATATTGCAGCACTTCTGAAATGAGTGGTGTCATTTAGAAAATGTCAAAACAAAAAGCTTCAGTTTTTTGATGTTTTTTTTTTTCTAGGAAAAAAAAAAAAAGGTATTCCCTGTTTTGACATGAATTTGTAAATATCTCTCCTCCCCGCCAGGCTTATTTTTTTTATTTTATTTTATTTAGAACATTAAGAAAATGTCACCAAGCCCTGACTCCGCCAAACTGACCCTAAGCAAGGGGGTTGGATGGGGTCAATTATAAACGAGAAATGAAAGAGCATCCTGAGACAGCTACAGAGTTACGATGGAGGTAAGCATCAGCACCGCTTCATCGGCTTTTTCTTCTCTCCTTCTCTGCATGCCTGTGGCTTCTGGTTTGCTGGAGGAGGAGTGAAAGCAAAGCTGGCAGCAGTGTTTTGGTGTGTTGTTGCTGCTGCTGTTTCCGTCTGCATAGTAATGGGCATCTCCGCGTGTGCCTGTGCATGCCTGCATGCCATCTCCGACTCTGTGCCCGTCTCCCTCGTTCCTCCCTTAGCCACCCATGCACGGCATGATATAAACAAACCTGCCTCTGGACATGTCATGGCTTAAAATAGATGTTCATACATCAGCCTTTCTACAGCAGCGGCAGCAGCAGGAAGACATGGCCGACTGGATCCGCCTGCCACCCTCGCTCTGAGCAGGGAAGCCTCAGCCCTCGCAAAGGTAGAGTCCGGGGGGGCGTCTCCTTCCTCCCCGTGTCTGTCTGTCTGTCTCCGTGAGCAGCCCGTGCTCGCTCAGCGATGCCTCCTGCTCTGCACCCAGGCAGCCTCTGGCTGGTTCTCCCCTCCCTCCGAGCACCGCACGGCTGCCAGAGGGGCTCCAGGGACAGCCAGGAGCCTGCTGGGGAGAGTGGGGAGTGAGCCCCCCTCGGGCTTGGCACCCGTAGGGGGGATGCAGGTGGTGCTTGGGAGGGGTTTGGGTGCCAGGAGTGCCGGGGGGTCTGTTTGGAGGACATGGATGGGGGCAGTTTCTCTTCCCCAGCAGCACCTGGGGGGGCTGGCATGGTGGTGTGCTGGGGGGGGGGGGGGGGGACACGCTGGAGGCCAGCTCTGGGCCTGAGGTTTCCTGAGCTCCGTCCCGTGATAGGTGCAGATTGCTATTTTACCAGCTGTAGCAATAGGAGGGTCTGTCTGGCTCTTTACAGCCTCGTGCTGGGGATGTGGTGGTTTTTCAGACCCCTGTGCTGCTTGTTTCCTAGTGCTGCCCGGGGCTGGTGGCGTGCGGCTGTGCTGCAGCCAAGGTCACCCAAGGTTTAAGGGCCCGGCACGCGGCCGTGCCAAATGCCATTTCCAGGTGGGCTTTGCCAAGGCTGAATGCCCAGCGAGAAGGAATCCAAAATTCATCAGGGCAGGGGAGATGGCCCGTGCGGGGGGCGAGCAACCTGGGCAGCACCCCAGGGTGCCAGGCAGGGTCTGAGCAGGACAGGGAGCGGGGAGGGAGACGTGCAGCCTCTCTGGTCTCCCCCTGAGCTGCCTCCTGCCCTTGCAATGTTTTCCTCCTCCGTGCCTTGCCAAGAAATGGCCGGAGGCTTCTTCCTTCTGCGCCGTTGGCTGCTGGCCGGTGCCTTGGGCGAGATGTCAGAGCAGGCAGGCTGATCTGAGCCAGCCCGGCCGGCCCAAGGGTGCCAGCACTGGATGGCTGCGGTGGGATGCGTTTTGGACACCTCCCAGCCCCTCCAGGGCAGGAAGGGAAACGATCCCCTCATGTAGGGGGCTCTTCAAGCTGGTGGGGCAGCAGCCAGCGAGCAAAACCAGGGGGCTCTGCCTGCTGCCTGGCCACAGGGACTGTCGCTGCTCGAGGCTGGCCAGGGAGGTTTCCTGGCATCATCTAAAGGGCTGAGAGCAGAGCTGTGTCCCAGAGGACGGGCTCTGTAAAACGAGCTTTCATATCCCCTGAAATTAACTCTTTCCCACCCCAAACCTGTCCTGGGTGTTCAAATGCAGCAGCAGGACTGCTGTGCTCGGAGGGGTTAACGCTGCCTCTCCCTCCCCGCAGGCTTTTGTGCCTGGTCCGCAGGAGTCTGGGCCCCAGCCAGGCTCTGCGTGGTGCCATATGGAATCCTCCACCTGTTTGGGGCTTTTCCTCCCCAATCCTGGTGGCTTGCCCAGAGCTGGCCGCCTTTCCCTGCTTCTGATCGCAGGTTGGCAGCGTCAGTTCTCGAGCTGGCATTGTCCCGCTGGCAGGCAAAGCCCCCGAGCCAGCTCAGGAGGAAGGTGGTCCTGTACAGAGCACCTCTTGCCAATATGGCCCCAACCCAACTCGTGGGGCTGGAGCAAAATCTCAGCCCGTGGAGACTCGGCAATCTGGCTGCCTCTCCGGCTTCCTTCCCCAGCCCTGGCACCGCGAGCTGCTCCCCAGCAGCATTGCTTCTTGGAAGGGAGCGCAGGTGAGCATGTCTCACAGCGGGAGCCGCTGGGAAGCTGGCTCGACACAGCCCTCTCGCCAGGAAGGTCAGGCTTGGCTGCTCCGGGCCAGCATCTCTACAAAAAGGCTGGAGCGAGAGGTCCTTGGCTGTTCTAACGGCATTTCCTCTGCTTCCGTGACAGGACCGTGGGTGGCAGCAGCAGCAGAAGAGACCTCCAGGCCCCCCTCCGGCCTTCACAACCCCACAGGTATGCCTTGTGGGTCTCGGCAGCTCCCATGGCTTTCCTGTCCAGGTTCTCCAGGAACGGCACCAGGTCGCCGAGCCGGGGCTCGCGGGAGGAGCGCAACAACCACCCCATCCTCAGCGTCTTCGAGCTGGAAAGGCTGCTGTACACGGGGAAGACGGCCTGTAACCACGCCGATGAAGTCTGGCCGGGCCTCTACCTGGGCGATCAGTATGTATCGGAGGGGGACGAGGACGGGGGGCTGAGGGGTGTTTGAAATGCAGAAGTTGGGAAGAGGAAAGCTGGAAATGTGAGGGAGAGGAGAAGAAGATGGGTTGGAGGAGGAAGGACACGAGCACAGCTGTGCTGAGAGTTCAGAGCACTGCTGTGGGAGGGTGAGTGGAGGTGGTGTACCCATGGAGTCTGTGACATTGACTTAAAATTCTGGAATTTGAGTCTGGCATCTTCCCTTTGCCTCTGATGAAAATGTTTGACCAGGACAAGCCCTTACACCGTCCTTGGGGAATTTTCTTTAATGTTGAACTTGTTTAAACTTGCACATCTCCCCCCTGTTCAGAGATATAGCAGCCAACCGCCGCGAGCTGGCCCACCTGCGCATCACCCACATCCTCAACGCCTCGCACAGCAAGTGGAGGGGGGGCGCCGAGTACTACGAGGGCACGGGCATCCGCTACCTGGGCATCGAGGCCCACGACTCTCCTTCCTTTGACATGAGCCCCTACTTCTACCCCGCAGCTGACTTCATCCACCAGGCGCTGAATGAGGGTCAGTGGTAAAGACTGGTGGGACGAAGTGGGGAGGGGAGAAGCTCCCTTTGGTGGGTGGGAAGCTGGATTAACATCCTATTGATAAGCATCTGAGAAACCAGTCTAGAAATATACCTGTTATGGTGTGTTCTGCTCTGGACTGCCTGTTCCAAAGCGGAGGTGGGCTAGATTAGATTACTGGCCCCATAAATCTCAGCCTGTGTCCAGTTCCTATTCAGACTGTTCTGGGAGATCCTAACGCACTGACACCCTTTCCCAAGAGGAGGACCGCAGTGCATCACAGCCCTATTAAACTTGGGGCCCTACATCTAACCCTAGAGGCTGCACACCTGCAGTGCCAGGATGCACCATGACAAACGGTTGGGTCCTCTTTTATCTTTAACTGGGATATTTGGTCTCCTGTGACACAGCCCCTGTGTTTTGCCTCCAGGAAGGATCCTTGTGCACTGTGCTGTCGGGGTGAGCAGGTCGGCCACCTTGGTCCTCGCCTACCTTATGATCCGCCACCACATGCCCCTCGTAGAAGCCATAAAGACGGTGAAGGACCACCGCGGTATCATCCCCAACCGGGGATTCTTGCGCCAGCTGGTTGCCCTGGACAATGCCCTGAGGCTGAAGAGGAGTTCGTGAAGGAGGATGAGAGGGGTTGTGCGGTGGGAGCGGTGTGTGTGCGGCGCTCACCTTTCCCCGGTGTCCGCTGAGTGGTAGGGGTAGGCCTTTCCTCCCAGTGCAGATGCTTGGCAGCTAGTGGGTCCCATGTAACCAGCCCCCCCTCAGCTGAGGGGGTCCCCAGACACGCGAGCTATTCCTAGTGGTAAAGTCTAGGCCCCTCAACCTGCAATCTCGGCACTTCGGTAGGCATAACGTATCGCCTCCTTCCCAGCCTGCTCGCTCAGAGATGCCTCTGGAGGGACTGAGCCCCACATTTCAGGTTACTCCCTACCCCATTTGGCTCCAGGAAGCCTTCAAGGGTTGGCTCTCCCACGTGGCAGACGCATTTGCCAAGCCGGTCCCGTCCCTCCCTCCCAGGAGACTGAAGCTGTGTGTGTTCCTCGTCTTGTTTCCCATTTGTTTTCGGTCTGTGTAGCAATGTGAATTAGGTCTGGTGTGTGGGCTCTGGCAAACAGGCCTTTTGTCGTAGTGTTTGGATGTCCTCCATGCCTAGTGTTAACCTGTGAAAATAAAGACAGCGCTAAGGAAGAAGTCTGGCTGTCCCTCGTGTGCTTTGGGACAGACTTTCTGTTCAGGCTGAGATCTGACTTGGTGGAAAAGCCTTGCCCTGGGTGCTCTGGGCTGAGATGAGCCCAAATCCTCCCAGATCCCAGGATTGACAGCCCCCCTGGTGGCCAGTGCCTCTGCTGAGCCCCCCCACTCCTTTTTTCCAGCTGCAGGAACAGAAAGGAAAGGTGGGCTCCTGCTGGGAAGCAGAGCTGGGCTGGCAGTCACCAGGTCGGCATCCATCAGGAGGTGGCGATATCGGTCTCCTGAAGGTAGGCAGACACGGAGCTGGCCACCAGGCTCGCAGAAAGGCCGGGTGGCCACCAGGGCCTGCAAAAACTGCCTTTGCACTTGCAGAGGGGCTGGATGGGCAACCAGGGGTGACCATCTGTGGTGGCAATCTGTGTGTGTGCTGCCCTGCTCCTGGGCATCGCTGTGCAATGTCCTGGGGGCTGCAGATTGCCTCCTGCCCGATCCTGCAGTTCTGCTGTGTGCCCCTTGCTGCCGTGCAGCTCCCTTTGTGTCTGACAAAGCTGGGATCAGGGAGGCTCAGAGCACGCAGGGAGTTTGTTTGGAGGCCCAGCAAACTGATCCAGAGAGTGGAATCGCAGGCGTGCTGTGCCCTACCCCGTGCGGGCAGTGGCTGTGCACCCATGTTGGGAGATCGGGGTGCAGTGTGAGAAACACCCAGACCTCAGGGGGTCAGCACAGCCCCAGCCCCTGGTGGCACCAAGCTGCCTGATCCGATCCCCTGGGTGTCTGGTGAGGAGGGTGTACAGAGCCCACCGTACGGCTGGCATGAGCACTGGTAGTCCTGCAGGCTCCCCGGTTTGGCTGGGGATGCTGGTGGTGTCCAAAACCTCCTGCACGAGGCTGGGAGATGCTGGGAGCTCAGCACCTTCAGCAAGGCTCCCAGAAGTGCTGATGCACCTCATGGGTTGGGTTGGAAGGGACCTTGAAGATCATCTCATTCCAACCCCCTGCCCAGGCTGCCCAAAGCCCCCCCAGCCTGGCCTTGGGCACTACCAGGGATGGGAGACACCCCCAGCTCCCCCAGACGACCTCTGCCATCACCTCACCGCCCTCAGACTGAAGAATTTCTTCCTTACATCTCACCTAAATCCCTGCTCTTTTAGTTTAAAGCCATTACCCCGGTCCCATCCCTGCTCCCCCCAGCAGAGACCCTCCCCAGCTTTCCTGGAGCCCTCCTCCGGGAGCTTTTCACCCTCAGCCTGCCCCCGGGGGAGCTCCATGGGGCCGGGGTCCCCAACGCCGCGTGTGGGCCTCAGCCCGGTGCTGCTGCCAGCGGCCTCCCCGTGCCCGGGGGGGG